>JAIUJO010000620.1:0-347500 GCA_023846275.1 Vanilla planifolia | reverse complement strand
ACTTCTTCTTCTTCGTCTAATTCTTCTTCATCTTCATCATCATCATCATCATCATCATCTTCTTCTTCTTCTTTCTCTTCTTCCTTTTCTTCTTCTTTTCTTCTTCTTCTTCTTCTTCTTCTACTACTACTATTACTACTATCTCTACTTCTTCTTCCTCTTCGTCATCTTCTTCTCCTTCCTCCTCATCTTCTTCGTCTCCTTCTTCTTCTTCTTCTTCTTCAGCTTCATCTTCTTCTTCTACTCCATCTTCTTCTTCTTCTTCGTCTTCTTCGCTTTCTTCTTATTCTTATTTTTGTTCTTCTCCTTATTCGCCTTCTTCTTTTTTTTCTTCTTCTTCTTCTTCTTCTTCTTCTTCTCCTTCTTCTACTTCTTCATTCTTTTTCTCTTCTCCTTCCTCATGTTCTTCTTCTATTTATTCTTCTGATTCTTATTCTTGTTCTTCTTCTTGTTCTTCTTTTTCTTCTTCTTCTTCTTCTTCTTCTTCTTCTTCCTCTTCTTCTTCCTCTTCTTCTTCATCTTCTTCTTCATCTTCTTCTACTTCTTGTTCTTTTCTACTTCTTTTTGTTGTTGTTCTTCTTCTTCCCCTTCTTCCACTTCTTCATGAACTTCCTTTGCCTTATCTTTTCTTCTTCTTTTTCATCATCGTCTACGTATTCTTCTTCTTCTTCTTCTTCTTCTTTATCTTCTTCTTCTTTTTCTTCTTTTCATTCTTCTTCTTCTAGTTCTTCTTCCACCTCTTCAAATTCTTCTTCTCCTTCTACTTCTTTATCTTCTTCTTCTTCTTCTTCTTCTTCTTCATTTTCTTCTTCTTCTTTCTCTCCTTCTTCTTCATCTTCTTCTACTTCTTCATCATCATCTTCTTCTTCATCTTCTTTTCTTCTATCGCTTCTTCTTCTTCCTCTTCTTCTTCTTATTCTTCTTCCTACTCTTTTTCTTCCTCTTCCCCATCTTCTTCTTATTCTTCTTCTTCTTCTTCTTATTCTTCTTGTTCTTCTTCTTCTTCTTCTACTTCTTCTTCTTGTTATTATTATTATTCTTCTTCCTCCTCCTCTTCTTCTTAATCTTCATCTTTTTATTCTTCCTCTTCTTTTTATTCTTCCTCTTCTTTTTCCACAGATAGGTACCCCGTGTGCAAGGATAGGCAAGCCACTATTTTCATATGCAGTAGAGTTGCATTACATGATTAAACCATACAAAAGATTGGAATGACAATCTTAAACTAGTCTACAGAGCCATATTGCGTCGTGCATTCCCACATAAGTGTTTATTTGCAGAATTTCCATCACAGAAGAAGGTAAGGCTACTTATAAGTAATCACCCGATCCCTTGGGTAGCAGCCCGCAGAGCTAAAAATCCAGGTAAAAGTTACAATTTTTTGATGCCAAATGATGTGGACACCCATCGTCCCTCAGTGCATGCCAACAGGCCATCGCGTGTGAGTATTGGCGCATGACTGCGTGCAGCACCACCAGTGCTCTACAAAGGATACAACCTAAAATGCATAAACTATTGCACATGTTGCACTTTCCATCTTTCACTTTGCTATAGGCCGCACTGCGTCACACATTCCCACATGTAGATTGTAAATTGTGACAAATCTATGAACAAATGAGGCAAATCTACCAAGAGGTGATCGTTGTATCCCTCTAGCAGGTTCTCACTGAGATAAAAATCTTTATAGAAATTACACTTTTCTGAAGTCAAGTGATGCCCTGCACGTTGTACCTTAGCAAGCACCAATAGGCTACACCGCATGTGCTCGGTGCACATGCCTACGTGCAGCACCACAAGTGCCCTGGGAGGGATACAACAAAAAATGCATAAACCATTACACATGTTGCACCATCCATCATTCACCTCATCACAGACAGCATAGTGTCATACATTCCCACATGCAGATTGTATATTGCAAAAACTTTGTCAACAAAAGAGGAAAGTATACCAATAGGTAAAAGTCATATCCCTGTGATAATAGCCCAAAGGGCTAAAAGTCCTGATAAAAGTTACACTTTTTTGCCACCAAATGATGCGGGCGCACGTTGCATCTCAACATGCACAGATAGGCCACACCACTCACACGCGGTGCACATTCTTGCATGCAGCACCCCCAGTGCCCTACAAAGCATACAACCCAAAATAAGTAAACCATTGCACATGTTGCACCATCCATCTTTCACTTAACGACAGGCCAGACAACTTCATACATTGCCACATGCTGACTATATATTGCTAGAAAGCTATCGTTAAATGAGGAAATTATACCAATAGGTAGCACCATATCCCAGTGGCAGCAGCCCATAGAGCTAAAAATCTCGATAAACGTTACACTTTTCTGCTACCAAATGATGTGGGCACACAATGCACCTCAGCAAGCGTCGATAGGCCACCGTGTGTACGCACGATGCACATGCCTGCACGAAGCACCATCTGTGCTTTATGAAGGATACAACCCAAAATTCCTAAACCATTGCAAATGTTGCATCATCCATCTTTCACTTTGCTGTCGGTCCACAGCATCACACATTCCTACTTGTGGATTGCATATTGCAACAATGCTTTAGACGAATGTGGCAAGTCTACCAATAAGAAATCATCGTATCCCTAAGGCAGTAGCCCATAAAGCTAAAACTCCCAATAAAAGTTATGCTTTTCTACAGCCAAATGATAGGGAAGCGAGTTGCCTATGATCGTTCATAGATTGGCCACCATGCATGTGCATTGGGCACATGCCTGCATGTAGCACCGTTAGTGCACTGGCACTATATGATTAAACCATACCGAAGAATAAAACAACAATCTTACACTAGTCTTGAGCCCACACTACATCTCACATTCCCATTAACAAAGTGTATATTTGGGAAATTTCCATCATAGAGAAAGGTAAGGCTCCCTAAAGGTAATCACCAATTCCATGGGGCGACAACCCGTAGAGTTAAAAATCTAGATAAAAGTTACATTTTCTAAGGCCAAATTATGTAAGAACACATAGCACCATCAGTGCTCTACAAAGGATACAACCCAAAACTCTTTAACCAATTACAAAACCGTCCATCTTTCACTTCACTGTAGGCCACATAGCATCACACATTCTCATATTTGTATTGTCTATTGTGACAAATCTGTCAACAAATGAGGCAAGTCTACCAATACATAATTGTCATATCCTTACTGCAGCAGCCCATAGAGCTAAAAATCCTGATAGAAGTTACACTTTTTTGCAGCCAAATGATGTGGGCACACGTTGCCCCTAAGCACGTGCAGATAGGCCACTGTGTCTATGCATGCTGTGCATGCCTGCATGCAACACCATTTATGCCTGTACGCAGCACCATTTGGTGATTAAAGCGTACCAAAGATTGGAACAATAATCATACATTAGTCTATAGGCCACACTGAATCCGATATTTGCACCTATGAAGTTCCTATGAAGTGTATATTTGCGAAATTTCCATCACAAAAGAAAGCAAGGCTACCTATAGGTAATAGCTTGATCCCTGGGGCAGCAACCCACAGAGCTAAAAATCCCAAGTAAATTCAACTATTCTGAAGCCAAATGATGCAGGCACATGTTAGACCTCAGTGAGCACCAATAGGCCACCACACACATGAGGTGCACATACCTACATGAAGCACCATCAGTGCTTTGTGAATTGCATATTATGAAGTGAGGCTTAAGCCTTGCACCGAGGTAGAGCAATTGATGTGACATCATAAAGCCAGTTGCATAGTACTCGCAAAAAACTATTTGCATAATATATCATAATAAGTATCATAATAAGTATCGCAATAAATTGATCTTAAGTCGAGCAAGCAAGAGCAAGAGAGCGAGCTTGTATTTTTTCTTATTAAAAATTCCTATGACTTCAACCTTTCATAAGAGGGGGGATAAAGTTACTACAACATAGGGTTGGATCTCAATGGATCGTGACAGCAAGGCTACTTTGCCACTTACAATGACCGATCACAAATTGAAGTCGTCTGCAAAGGATTCTATCCATTGTTCGTTCTTAATTATCGTTTCTTGTACTGCCAGTGCCCTCCAACTTTCTATGACACTAGACTAGCCCGTGGCCTTGTGCCTTTGGGGTGCCAAGCTCCTACTACTGGACAATAGGGGAATGACATGCCTAAGCAAAGAATCTTAGCATGGATTCTGACTTAGAGGCATTCAATTATAATCTTACACATGATAGCATTGCGCCATTCGCTTTTCAACCAAGCCATAACCAATTGTGTGAATCTATGATTCCTCTCGTACTAGGTTGAATTACTATTACAACACATACAACAGTAGGGTAAAACTAACCTATCTCACGATGGTCTAAACCCGGCTCATGTTCCCTATTGGTTGGTGAACAATCCAACACTTGGTGAATTTAGCTTCATAATGATGGGAAGAGTCAACATCGAAGGACCAAAAAGCAACATCATTATGAACACTTGGCTGCCACAAGACAGTTATCCATGTGGTAACTTTTTTGATGCCTTTAGCTTCAAATTCTAAAAGTCTAAAGGATCGATAAGCCACGCTTTCAAGGTTCATATTTGTACTAAAAATTAGAATCAAATGAGCTTTTACACTTTTGTTCCACATGAGATTTCTATTCTAGTTGAGCTCATCTTAGGGCACCTATGTCATCTTTTAACATATGTGCCACCCCAGCAAAAGTCCCTACTTGACAATGTCTTCCACCTAGATTGACTTGTCGAAATGAGTCTCGAAGACAAAAGGTGGGGATAAGCCCCACCTCCGTGTCATGAAATAAGTAAAATAATGTTAAAAGTAATGGTATTTCAATTTCATCGGCAAGCTGACTCCCACTTATGCCACACCTCTCGAGTGATTTCACAAAGTTGGACTAGAGCCAAGCTCAACGGGGTCTTCTTTCCCCACTGATTCTATCAAGCCTATTCCCTTGACAGTTGTTTTGTTGGATAGTAGACAGGGACAGTGGGAATCTTGTTAATCGATTCATGCACATCACTAATATGATGATAAGGCATTTGGCCACCTTAAGAGAGTCATAGTTACTTCTGCCATTTATCCTTGCTTGGTTTAATTTCTTCACATTGACATTCAGAGCACTAGGCAAAAATCGCGTTGCATGAGCATCCTCGAAGACCATCGTAATGCTTTGTTTTAATTAAACAGTTAGATTCCCCATGTTCGTACCAATTCTGAGTTGATTGTTCAACACGCAAGGAAGGCCCCCAAAGGAGCTACTCCCAATTTGTCCCCCAACCAGCACTCATCAAGCTGTTCTTACCACCCAAGCAGCTCTAGTCGTCCACTGATATCCAATGGGGCTGGGATTTGGACCCTCATGCCCAACCCTCAGAGCCAATCCTTTTCCTGAAGTAACAGATCCATTTTGTCGACTTCCCCTGCCTACATTGCTCCATCGACCATAGGCTGTTCACCTTGGAGACCTGATGCGGTTATGAGTACGACCAGGCAAGGAAGGCACTCAACCATCTAGATTTTCAAGTGTCACTAGGGGCACATCAAACTTTGCTCAATATGTTGTGCTCTTCCAACCGCTTGGCCCTACCTCTGGCTGAGTTGTTTCTAGGGCCGATAGGCAGTTAATTAGAAATGATAACTCTTCCCAAGGTCCCCACCGATGTCTCCAAACCACTTCACATTTGCCATTAACCGCCACATCCCTTTTGAAGCTTGTGCAAAATGGCACTCTCTGACGGGTTTTCCATATCTCTTATGATCAGCTAAACCATGCCCAAGTGTCGTTCACATGGAACCTTTCTGCCATTCGACCTTCAAAATTCTCATTTGAATATTTGCTACTACCACCAAGATCTGCACCAATGAAGGCTCCACACTACATGTTTTGTAGTGACCGTTGCACCCTCCTTCTGGTTGGAGACTTGCATTGCTTCGAAGCCTAGGTGTGGGTCGCATGCTTATGCATCATCCATTTTTGGGGCTTGTTGATTCAATAAGTGAGTTGTTACACACTCATTAGCGGATTTCAACTTCAATGGCCACCGTCCTACTGTCTTAATTGACCAACACCCTTTGTGGGCTCTATCTTAGTGTGTAGTTGGACACCATAACATGGCTTTCGGTTCATCCTGCATCACCTATTTTGCTTACCAAAAATGGCCCACTTGGAGCCTAGATTCCTTGGCTCAAATCATGAAAGTAGCCAAGCCATCCTACCGATTTAAAGTTTGAGAATAAGTAGATGGCATTGTGCCCTCGATGCCTTTAATCATTGGCTTTACTCGATAGAACTTTGACTATGGCTCTAGCTATCTTGAGGGAAATTTTGAAGGTAACCAACAACTAGATTGTTCAATTAGTGTTTGTCCTCTATTCCCAAGTTAGATGAATGATTTGCATGTCAGTATTACGTGCTCCTCCATTAGAGTTTCCTCTGGCTTTGCCCTGCTCAAGCATAGTTCATCATCTTTTGGATCCCAATACACATGCTCTCACTCGAACCCCTTGGCTCATTCCTCAAATGAAGATCCCACCAATCATCTTCCTTGCACCTTCTAGGCTTGTTCAACTATCGACTCACAAGCCTGTCAGACTCCTCAGTATGTGTTTCAAGACGAGTTAGATATGGAGCCCAATAGGCATCACCCATGCATGTAGTGTTGCCATAGCATACCTCGATGGTGCAAGTAATGTGATCGGCTACCACAATGATTTTTCCTCGAGTGACGACCTCTTGGGCTCTGGTAGCCTTGATGGCCTGAGACGATCTGCTACTCAAGCAGTGCAACAAACCATCATTCGTCATTCTGCATCAAGTTGAGGTGCTCCATCGACCCCCATCTACACCTCCAGACAATTTCAAGCACTCTTTGACTCTTTTTCCAAAGTCATTTTCATCTTTCCCTTGCGGTACTTTTTTGTTATCAGTCTTTCATAAATATTTAGCCTTAGAATTTACCACCCAATTTAGGCTGCATTCCCAAACAACCCGACTCATTTACAATGCCTCATGTAGCAGTAGGGCACTAGTCGAAGGGGGCTCTTGCCCTCCATGGTGTCCCTTTCCAGGGTAATTGATCCCGATTCATCATTGAGGATGTCTCTCTAGACTGTAATTCAAGTTTCAGACTGCTCGATTTCCAAACTAGGCTGGTCCAGTTTTGCTCTCCATTACTAAGGGAATCGTTATAAGTTCCTTCTCCACTACTTATTTACATGCTTAAATTTAGTGGGTAGCCTCAACTAACATGAGGTCACTATTCCACACCATGGAGCATGGAGTAGGATCTATGAGGAGCATCTCCTTGTCACCCTGTAATATCGATTCTTACTGGCCAACACCACGACAGTCGGTGGCATCCACCTTTGATCATGTCGACAATCAACCATCACCCAACACTTTAACACACCATGAAACAGCACAGGGTGTCATCAATCACATCCAAACTAGGGCTTGGGATGCAAACCAATGATTCCAAGCATTTGCAAGGAGCG
This sequence comes from Vanilla planifolia, assembly GCA_023846275.1. Classification (NCBI taxonomy): domain Eukaryota; kingdom Viridiplantae; phylum Streptophyta; class Magnoliopsida; order Asparagales; family Orchidaceae; genus Vanilla; species Vanilla planifolia. The sequence continues at coordinate 340,038 of JAIUJO010000620.1, read as the reverse complement.
AAAAATCACATTACACCCATGTAGGCGTGCCCTAGTCTTGCATCCTTGGGTGCAACTTGCATTCAAAAAATGGATGGTTCACAAGAATCTAGAATTCACAACACGTATCACATTTTGCAGCATTCTAATCAATGCGAGAGTCAGGATATCTATTATCAAGAGTCATTTGATGTCTGATTGCTAAGCCTCACTAGATCTGGTGATGAAAGCATACTCTACTACATTAACATTTGCTCTCCCTTAGTGCCTGACCACACCCACAAGCTATTATTTATCCCTTATAGCATCGAGCTCCATGTGAAAGCAAGGGCACACACTATGAAAGAGTGTGAAATCAAACAACCATCACACACCCACATGTTTGATAGATCACTCCATCATTCATATCTCTCATCAATGATCCTTCTGTAGGTTCACTAATAGAAACCTTATTACTCCTCCTTCCTCCAAATGACAAGGTTTAGTGGACTGCTCGTCGATTCGTATGAACCAAATTGCCCACATCACAGTGATCTGAGGTTTCACAAGAGCATTCAATTTGTAGGAGTGATGGGTGGTGTGTACAAAGGGCATGGATGTAGTTAAAATGAGCTGATGACTCGTGCTTACTAGAAATTTCTCATTGAAGACCAATAATGCAATGATCTATCCTCATCGTGATGAAATTTTATAAGATTTCTTAGGCTTTTTGACCAATACAATGGACTCGTTGAATACATCTGTGTAGTGTGTGTGGCCTAGAACATCTAAGAGTATCACAGACCTATTATTGTCTCAAACTTCTATGGCCTAAGCTACCATATTCCCTCTAAGAAGTTGATCATAGGGCTTGCACCCCATATACCTTGTTAACAAGGTGAGGTCTCATTCATTAACGAAATTAACTAGACAAATTGCTGCACCAAACTAAGAACTGTCATGAACCACCACCCATAGAATCAAGAAAGAGCTCTCAATCTATCTATCAATCCTTATTATGTCTTGACCTAGTAAGCTTTCTCGTGTTGAGGAAATTAAGCCATAGGCTCCACCCAAAGACTTTTGTGAGGGAGGTTTTGTGAGAGAGCTTTTGTGAGGGAAGCAGGGATTCCACTTTCCCCCATGGAGAAAAGGTTGGCTGTTGTGCAGGAGGCATGCACAGCATGTGGTGATGTGAAAATTTCTTTAGAGACATGAACACTCATGAATTCAAATATTGGCACTGAAAGTAAATTGAGGTGGTGTGGTGACACGAACAGCATGATGTGTAGAGCAAAGTACATGGCATGTGAAGTGAAGCATAGCGTGCGACACTTGTGCACTCGCAGAAGACAAATCTTGAAATGAACTCTTCCTAGGCATACACATAACTCATCCTAATTGTTGTGAGGTATGCTACGGGATTGCCGTGGCTTTTCGCATGACCATTTCTTTAGTTTTCCTACTACAACAATGGAACAAAATTTTAATTATGGGGGTCAAATATAAACCTAGAACTTTGAAATTTCATATATAGCTCTATTTTTTTGCTTACTTTATTACTGCTAGAAGTGGTTGAATTAATTGTTGAAAGTGCTATGTTGTGCAATTACTTTGCAATTTCTTGGTTGAAATAATTATTGTTATTGCTTTGTTGTTTTGTTATTATGGTGTTGGATGTGTTGGAACTAATTGCACAGGTTTGGCTGGCTGAAGTAATCTCTGATTGAAATTATTTCTTGAATTACTGCAGAAATAATTTCTACTATTGTTTTGTTGTGTTATTATCATGCTATTGGAAGTGTTGGAATTAATTGCACAGGCTATGTTGGTTGAAGTAATTATTGGTTGGAATATTTTTAAGAATTTTCGGGTGCAATAATTATTGTAATTACTTTGTTGTGTTGTTATTATGGTGCTGGAATTGCTGGAGGTGCAAGTGGTTATCTATAGTATTGCTAGCACTAAATCTAAGAAGAGCAAAAAAAGGGAAAAGCTATAAAAATGTGTCCCCCATGCATAATGAGTTGCTGATTGGGGAATGCAGTTATGTAGTAACTTAGCATAAAGAGAAGTTGTATTGGCCATCTCTATAATTGATGGTGAGGTGGGACTAGGTTTGAATTATAGTGGAATATTAGTAGACTCAGTATCCACTATGAGTGGCACAATCATGTGATTTGTAAAAGAAGTAAAGGAGACTAACTCCTACATGAGGAAAGATGGAAAGATGAACATTGCATAGATCATAACAGGTGGTAGCAGTGAGAGTGATAAATCTATGAACAAGAAAGCATTGACATAAGAGAACACTCAAAATCATACCAATGAGGACAATAATAAAGAAGGATAGGATACTATAGTATAAGGAGTGGGAAATGATGAGGGTCGTAAATAAGAAAACTCTAACAAAGTAAGCTTTAAAGATATGCTGACAGCTAAAAGAACTCAAATATAGAAAATATAATAACCACTGAGCAGCCTCCTTATATTGATGTTAAGAGGTTGCTACTAGGATGCTAGATTACGTAGTATAGGATGAAATTATAATGTCAGATTTAACATGTTATAGATGCAATTTTTTTCATCAATTTGAGTTAGTAGGGAGAGTCTATGACAATACCATTCCTTCTTATGTTATTGCAAGGCTTTTACTGTGTAGGTGGAGCCATTTTAAGAATTTCAAGATATTAGACCTATCATTAGGATATTTTTGTCTTCATTTTGAATCAGTTAAGGATAGGAAAGTGGTGTGGCTATGTGAACCTTGGTAGGTAGTAGGGCAAGCCATAGAGTTGGATGTTTGGACCCCTGAGTTCAAGCCTAGTGACATGACTGTAATGTGCACCCTAGTGTGGGTCAGATTCTCTATGCTTCCATTGCTATATTGGGACACAAAATATTTTACACATTGCCAAAGAAATTGATAAACTGAACTTGCTGGATTTATGGATCACTGATTTGTAACGATCTTCATATGCAATGGTCTATGTAAAGATGGACCTTTTGAAACTGTCAAAGCCAGGAAAGTGGCTGAGTTGGCTATTTGGGAAGACATTCCAATCTTTTGAGTACGAGGGCCTTCTTGAAATGTGCTACACTTGTGGCCATGTAGGCTACTACACAGATCAATGTTTCAGTAGAGAAACACAAGCTGATTTGATAGGGGAATTAGAGGGGAATGCAACAAATGAGAAGGAGAAGACTGATAAAACATTTTAAGGAAGCTGAGAAACCCAACAAACAAGAACAAAGCAGGATAAGGATGAGGGAATCAAGAAAGGGTTAAGCCCTTAGATGTTAGTACAATCGAGAAGGAGGGTTGCCATGCCTATTCAAAGAAGATATCTAGTTCATATAGCTACTCTGAATTTTCAGAGGGACCTAAGGGGTGCAGTTAATAATGGTGTTGTGAGGTACCCAGGAAGGCACATAAGTATCTCTATTGCAAAGGGGAGAGAACCTTTTAGGAAAGTATGGACCCCAAAGGATACATTGTGGAAGGAGACTGCAATGCAAGTGACTCAACATATCTAAGGAGACCAGTAGGACAAGAGGTCAAAAGAGGAGGAGACCAAGGGGAAAGGAAAATTATAAGAGGATCATCATATGATTGGGGGAGTTTCAAGCCATGTGGCTGTATAAAATTAAATGGAGAGAGAGGGGAACCTCTTAGTAGTAGTTTATTGGCTACAACATTTGTAATGGAATCTCCATGGTGATGATTCATGGAAGTGCAAGCTATAGTGAGAGGTGTAGGGTTTGCATTATGATTCTAAGTAGGGTGTTTGTTGTGAATACTTTTGGCTAAATTGGATGGATGCTCTCTTCGATTTTTGGTTTGCTTCAAAACAAGCTTATTACTATATTAAAAGGCATTGTAATCCTTCATGGTACAATGACTTGGCTCATGGTGGGTAGTGGGTGAAGGGGCAATCCAAATGGGTGCTTGAAATAAAGATGAGACACTTACTAGAAATTAATAGAGTTACTTGACAAAGTGTTATTTCTTTCAATATGGTGAAGCATGTGAGGAAGAAGGAAATGAATGGGGATGTTGCATTGGGATGCAGTTATGTTGAATGCAGAAATAAATTTAAGGATGGCATGGAGTGGGCGATATAAGAGGGCCAATTGCTAAAGATGAAGTTTCTGCCAGAGGATTGCTAGTGTGATGGAATATAGAGTGCTGGAGAGAATTTGCTGCTATAAATCCCTTAAGCCTTACTGGCATTCTACTGGGAGCTAATTTGCTACTGAAGTGGGGCTGGAGATGTGCTTGGTGGCATATCATATGTGATACGAATATGAGAAGACTTGTTGTAGTTTTGTGTGAAGACATGTTGTTGCTGAAATGGTCTTGGTAGAGTCTACTGAGGTAGGAAATTTGCTGTATGAAGACTCAAAAAAATGATAAGTATAAGAATGAAGGGGACACTATAGATGTTGGTTGTAGGGCACTTTAGAAATAATTGGAAGTTCAAAGTGACAACATAACCTGAAGTTTTTCCTTACTACTGGTTATATGATCTGAATGCAATTGCTGAATTCCTTGGAATGTTAAGAGGTTTGGGCTATAAAAAGTTTGGCATAGTGTGTGTAGTTATGTGGTTATAACAGTGATCTCCAATGCATTGTTCGAGGTGACAATTGGATGTACATTTCATATGGAAGTGCTGCCAGTATGTTGGAAGCCCAACTATTGTTGGTGGGAGATACTAGATGTTATTATACTTATTTATTACCAAAAATGATTAAGCTCATTATATGGAACATTCAAGGATTAACGGATAAAAAATCGAGGGGTTACCTGCAGTAGTTTGTAAGAACAAGGGGTATTGCAATAATGGCTCTTGTTGAAACTAAGGTAGGGAGATTTAGTATAAGAGATGTGGATTTGTGACTTGGTAGGGACTGGGAGTTTGTAGTGCAACCATCATCTGGATTGTTTAAAGGGATTGTGGTTCTATAGAGGAGTTGGTTAAACTTGTAAGTTATAAAAATTTCATTGCAAGACTAGTTGTGCAGGCAAGGATACGGGCAGAAAGGCTAATAAAATATAGTATGGTGTATGCTTCCAAGAAGCCTATCAAGAGGAATGCTGTGTGGAGATCCTAAGGAAGGAGGCTAGAGGTAAGAGACCCATGATAGTGGTAGGGGATTTTAATGCTGTTAAATTACAAGAGGAGAAGAGAGGAGGAAAGAGGTTTAGAAGTGGATAGAGACAGCATGATTTTTCTAAAATCATGCAAGAATTTGAGTCTATTAACATTGGATATATGGGCAATAGGTACACTTGCTGCAACGAAAAAAAGGTGGTGCTCGAATATTGGAAAGGTTGGATAATGTTTGAATGGATCACCAAGGAATATAAGACTTTCCTACAACTACAATTACTCATTTCTCATGCATTAAGTAAGATCACTTCCTATTACTTATAAAGTTGGGGACTAATCATGGGATGGCCATTGAAAGAAGAAATCAATTTGAGAGTTCTTGGCTCACATTTCCTCAGACTATGGGGGGTGGTACAGAAAATGTGAAATGGATTGGTGAGAGGGAATCCAATGGAGAGGCTTTTTTTGAAATTCTACATATCCCTAGCATCATTGAGCAGGTGGAGCAAGACTGAGATGCACAACATTATTCATAGGAATGATGAACTTGAAAAGGAAATCCATGGTCAACTCAAGGAATTTGAGGTGGGTTTTAATGATAAGGAACACATCCAACTCGAATCACTCATTTCTTCTTTTCACAGGGCTAGTGCAATTAAGCAGGGATGGTGGTGACAAAGAGCAAAGGTGCAATGGGCTCAATTGGGGGATAGCAATACTAGTTTCTCCAGGCTGTTGTGACTTTTAGGTGGAGGGATAAGCACGTACTATAGTTAAAGGATGACATGGGGGAGGTGGTTAGTTCCACAAACAAGATAATGAGCTTGTTGGTGAATCATTTTTAGTCGAAGTGACGCAATACTAATGTTGATTATCGTTTACTACATTACCAACCATACATATGGATTGGATTGGAATAGGAGGGAATGCTTGCCATGTAGATTATCAAGGAAGAAGTTATTAGAGCTATCAGATCTATAAGAAAGAATAAAGCACTAAGAATGGATGGGGTTATAATAGAGTACATACAAGGTTATTGAGAGATTACTTAAAGAGATGTTATTAGAGCTGTGTTACAATTATTTTAAGACAGACAGATGCCAACAACTTAGAAGGATACTCTTATTATACTTAATTTGAAAGTACGAGATGCAAACAGACCATATTAGTTAATGCTCATACATTTGTGCAACATTATATGCAAAATAGTGGCAAGGATCTTGTTGGCAAGAATAAAGAAGATTTTACCAGATGTAATCATGAAAGAACAATTTGCTTTTGTACCAGGCAGATCTATCAGAGATAATATATATATTTACTACTCAAGAAATGGAAACTAAGATGCACTGTTCGATTTCCAGAAAGGGTTTTATTGTAATAATGGTGGATATGAAACAAGCATATGACAAGGTCAAATGATAGTTTGACATTAATATGATGACAATCTTAAGCTTCCCAATAGTGTGATGTGAGTAGGTGAATGCATGTATTTCAGCACTGAGGTTTGGGGTGTTACTAAATGGGGTCAGAATCCCATGGATTGAGGCCAAGAGAGAACTCAAGAAAGGATGGTCATTCTCACCGTATTTGTTCACTATTAAATCTAAATTTTTATTTGGGCTCGTGAGCAAGTATGAAGCTATGGAATTAATGGGATTTCAATGTGGGCCAACTTCTCCAATCATTTCTCATTTATTATATGTCAATGATGTCATTCTATATGCTCCTACTACATGTTCTGTTGTTAGAGCAGTAAGATAGCTTATGGAAGATTATGGGAAGTACTCTGAGTTGAAGGTAAATCTTACTAAATAAAGTCTCTATTTTAGCAAGGGGATGATGGGAAAGAGAAGAAAGATGGTGGCTGATAAAATTCATATGACCCAAGTAAAAAATCTTAAGTATTTAGGGACACCTATTTTGATAAAATTACTACAAGAGGAGGACTTCAATTTTATTTTTCAAAGAGTAGAAGAACAAGTTGCAAAATGGAAAATCAGACCTCTTTCTATGGCGGGCAAGATTATTATGATCAACTCGGTGCTGACAGCGATACTTAATTTTTACTGGAGCCATTATGTGTTGTTAAAAGGGGTGATCAATGTATTAGAAAGGATGTTCAGAAGATACATATGATGTGGTGCCAAGGAAGGACATGCAATGCATTATTTAGACTAGAGTACTGTCACTTTAGCAAAGGAGGTTGGTTTAGGTATCCATGATCTTAGTATTTGGCAATAGGCTTTGATTTTGAAGTATTGTAAGTGGATCTTGGTAAGAGAAGATTGTGTGTGGGTGGAGGTGATGAGGAGTAAATACTTGATTGTAGAAAAGATGGGGGGTGTTCCATGGGGAGCTTCACAGGCATATAGATTAATCAAGTAGGTAATGCCATGGGTGCACCAAACTTTGTGTGGAGAATTAGAGATAGTAGAGATGTATTTTTTGTTGAAGATAATTGGCTGGAGTTTCTTCCAATCAAATGGTGGTCTAGTTACATCAACATTAAGGTAGAATGGTCATATTTTCTTAAGGAATATTAATTGAGCATAGGAAATTGGATGTGTGTAGTATTAAAGCTTGGTCGAGTGGATTATTACTTGATAGGGTGCTGCATCTTCCTTGGGTGTTTGATCGTAGAAAGGACCAGCTACTACAAGTACAAACTAAATCCATGGAGGTGCACAATGCTAAGCTCTAGTCAACAATAGTTCATGTTGGAATTCTAGAAAATGTAGGAAGCTTATGACCTACTGTAAGTAATTATACTTGGATTTGGAAGCTTAAGGTGCTGCCCAAGCTGAAGAGTTTCGTTTAGAGATTGGTTAAAAATTGTATTCCTTCTACTGAATGGCTTTTTAAGAGGAGAATGGTGGAGTGTGGCAGCTATGTTTGGGGTTGTAACTAGGCCAAAACTTCACAACATCTAGTATGTGAAAGCTGGAAGGCGAGAGAGGTTTGGAATGTGCAACACATGAAGGACGTTGTTGTTGCTCTCATTCCATGCAACAACAATATTATATTACGACATATATACAGCACCTTGGAGGCAAATGATTTGTGGTGCAGGAAAATGATTAAGCATACTGTTCTTATCTCTACAGCTCTTTATTACATTTAGAATAATAAGAATTTAAAAAAAACACAAGGAGCAAGAGTAATGTTGTTCTACTGAGAAAGATTCAAATTGATGTAGTGGCTACAATCAAGAAATACAACATAGCTTCATCCATGTCCAGTAGGAGTCCACACAACTCACACAAGTTGAATGTAGTTGTATTTAGGTCTTCTCCTCCAATTGGATGGATAACAATCAATTGTGATGCAGCGATTCGGGACAATGCTGTGTTGCTGGGAATTTTTGTCAGAGATCACCTTGGTAAGCCATTGCTTGTTGCTAGAAGGAGGGTTGTTTCTCAATCGAGCATAGCTATGGAGGTGCATGCTATTCTAGAGGCCTTAACATTTCCCTGGTCGAAGTTCATGATTTATCATGCTGTTGAGATTCAGTCATATTTTATTATGGCTATTTAAGAGGTTGGCAATCTTCTACGATACCATTCACATGGAGGAAGATTCAAAGATTCTCTTTGCTATGTTCAAAGCATGGATACCATACGATTCACGCATATTTATAGGAAAGGAAATGCTTTAGAAGACTGGGTGGTACATTATACATGTTCATCTAATTTTACTTAGGATTAGTGTATGCCCCTTCCCAAGCCTCTTTTGATGCTATATTTTTTGAACTTCTTGTTTGATCCTCCATAGAGGACTTCTTGTAGGCTTTGGCCATTAATATATTATCAATGGAACCCAAAGACTTTGTGAGAGTGGCGAGGGTTTGACGTCGCTGCGTGGAGGGAATGCTATTGGTGCGACGGGTGTGCAAAAAGCTGGGTGCACATGCTCACATTGGCTCTCACTGTGCACGAGGAGGGGGTTTTGGAATGCACTCAACTGGGATCTACAAAAGTGTTAATGTCATCAATCACTGTATGCTGAAGCAAAGTAAGTTTGACGGGGCAGTAGGTGTGAAGGAATTAGGGCGCGGGTGCTCGCGTTGCTCCTACTGCATGCACATGGTGGTTTAGGGATGACATTACAAAGGCGCTATTGCCCGCAACTTCAAACATGGCGCTGAAGTACATTTTGTAGAGGAAGATCAGCAACGAGGTGGGTGGTCGAGCATCTCCGATTGCTAGCACGTGTAGGGTTTTAAATTGGTGTTGATGGTTAAGAGCACACAAAGGTGCGAATGCTCACGGCTTCAAATTGGTGTTGCAGGTAGTTGAGGTGTACATAATAGGCAGTGCGGTGACATGAATAATGTGACGTGTAGAGCAAAGTGCATGATGCATGCAGCAAGGCATGGTGCACGATGCATATGTGCGCATGCAAGAAATTTAATCGTGAATTAATACATTTTGATGCTTTTTGCTAGGTGGAGCTGTGTAATCAGACTACAAATTGTGTTTCGAGTGTGCACATAACTCATTTTGGGCATTATGAGGTCCGACAAGTACTTGGGGTGGCTTCTTGTGCAACAATTTATATGGTACTCTACTATATCAATTAAGCGAAATTTCACTTGTCAAGGTAAATTCTGAACCTGGAACTTTAAACTTTCATATAGCTATATTTTCTAGATTACTTTGTGCGACTATAGGAATTGGTTATATTAATTGTTGCAAGTGTTGTGCTGTGCAATTTCTTTGCAATTGCTTTATTGTGTGTTGGGCTGGAAGTGCCGCAAAATAATTACTCTGGTTGTGTTGGCTGAAATAATTGCTAGTTGAAATAATCGATGGAAGTGCTTGTTGAAACAATTGCTATAATTCCTTTGTTGTGTTGCTTTTGTTGGGCTGGAATTATTGGAAGTTCAGGATGATACCTATAGTATGGCTAACATAAAATTAAAGAAGAGCACCAAGAAAAGGAAAAGTTGCATGTGTCCCATATGCATAATGAATTGCTGGTTAGGGAATGCAATTATATTGTAAACTCAACAAATAAGGAAGTTATACTAGCAATTTCTACACCTAAAGTTAAGGTGGGAGTGGATTTGAATGATAGTGCAATGTTGATAGACACGGTATCCACTAAGAGTGACACTGGCATTGGTTCTGCTAGAGAGTAGTAGGAGATAAACTCCTATATAGGGATGGAGGGAAAGGAAGTCATTGCTCAGGACATAGTAGTTGAAAGTAGGGATAGTGACAACTCTATGAACAATGGAGCATCAGGGTAGAGGAACATTAAAAATCATACCAATGAGGATCAGAATTAAGAAGGGTAAAACAATATGATGCATGGAGTAGGATATGGTAAGGGTGGTAAATAGGATAAATCCAATAAGGTAAGCTTCAAGGAAGTGCTTATAGCTAGAAGGAACTCAAATACTACAACTACAATAATGGCTGAGTAGCCTCCTTATATAAATGTGAAAGAGGTTGCTATTAAGATGATGGATTATGTAGTACAAGATGAGCTTATTATGTCAGATTTTACATGCAGTAGATGTAAGGAGTTTCACCAGTTTGATCTGGTGGGGAGAATCAATGGAAATACCCTCCCTTTCTACATTATTATGAGGCTTTTATAGCATAGGTGGGGGCAATTCAAAAATTTAAGAATATTGGATCTATCATTAGGTTTTTTTTGTCTTCATTTTGATTCAATTGAGCAGAATGCGGTGTGACGTAGGGGATCTTGGCAGGTAGTGGGACAAACTCTGGGGTTGGATGTTTGGACCCCTACATTCAAGCCATGTGCCATGACTTTAATGTGTGCCCTGGTGTGGGTGAGATTCCCAGTGCTTCCTTTGCTATAATAGGACACAAAAAATATTCTATGTATTGCTAAAGCTATTGGAGAACCAATATAATTTGATGGATGGACCACGAATTTGGTTTAATCTTCATATGCATGGGTCTGCGTAAGGATGGACATCTTGAAACTTCTGAAGCCAGGAATACAGCTAAGTGGGCTATTGGGGAGGAAATTTCAATCCTTTGAGTATGAGTGCCTTCCTCGAATGTGTTACACTTGTGTCCATGTTGGCCACTACATGGACCAATGTTCCACTAGAGCAAAAACAATTTATTTGATAGGGGAGATGGCATGGAATGCCACTAGCAAGAAGGAGGAAGCTGTTAAAATAATGCAAAAAGTAGGAACCTCTACAACCAAGAACACAATAAGAAAAGGATGAGGGAGCAAGGAAAGGGCTAGGCCCTTGATGCTAGTACGATTGAGAAGGAGGGCTATCATGCCCACGTAATGAAGTTTACAAAATCAAACAGCTGCTCTAAACTTTCATGACGAACGAAGTGGGGTGGTGAACCATGGTGGAGTTGGGAGGTGCCCAATTAGGTGAAGTGTCTCTATTACAAGGGGTAGGGAACCATTTAGGCAAGTTTGGACCTAGAAGGATACTTAGGAAAGGAGACTACAATGTAGGTAACTCAATATATGGAAGGAAGATGGCTTTAGATGAGGTCAACAGAGGAGGACACTAATAGGAATGGAAAATGACAATAGGATGGTGATACGATTGGGGGAGGTTCAAGCAACGTGGATGCAAAAAAATAAATGGAGAGAGATGGGAAACTCTCAACTGTAGTTCATGGGCTATAGTTTTTGTAATGGTAAGTGTTTGGTGGTCAACTATAGAGGTGCAATAATTTCTTAGAAAGGGGTGGATGCTATCTCTGACTACTACTGCTATACTTGCTTGAACATTATGTTGGTAAGGAGCTGGAAAGTTACTATTATGAAATTCTTAAGCCACACTGACATTTTGTTGGAAGGTCATTTGCTGTTGGTGAGCTGTTGGAAATGTGCTTGGTGGCATATCATGTTCATTATGAAGGGGAGAATGTAGGTAATAGTCTTTTTTGGTGATAAGCTACTACTAAAAAGGTGGTGGTGGAGTGTATTGTTGTAGGGAACTTGTTGTATGGTGACTAAAAAATTTGTTATGTGTGAGAGGGGGGTTCCTTGGCAGCACTTTTCTAGGTTTGCAACAGCAACAAATATAAGTAAAATCATTGTAGTAGAAATTGCAATTGATATTGCTACAACAACAAATGCAATTGCACCAATTGCTATAGCAGCAACATCTACTGTTATGAATTTCTTAAGCCATGCTGATATTTTGCTGGAAGGTCATTTTTTGCTAGTGAGGTGCTGGAAATGTGCTTTGATGGCATATCATGTTTAGTATGAATGGGAGAATGCAGGTAGTAGTCTTTATTGTGGTAGGGAACTTGTTGTATGTTGACTAAAAAATGTGTTATGTGCAAGATGGGGTTCCTTGGCAGCACTTTTCTAATTCAGCTACAATAGCAAATATAAGTAAAATCATTGCAACAAAAATAGAAATTGATATTACTACAACAGTAAATGCAATTGCACCAATTACTGCAACAATAACTTCTGCTGTTGCTATAGGTTTTTCTCCTCAGTATTATTACTTATGTGGGATTTTATTATGCAGATGGCCACTTTTTTGGTATCTAGATTCCTCATCAAAAAGGGTAAGGATTGGGGCAATTACCAACAGCACATCAATTGCTGATTTTGTAGAATTTGCAAAGCAGCTAGGATTAATGCTCACCAGAGCTAGGTACTTACTTGCCACATTTTCTTAAATCATGTTCTCCTTAATTTTGCAGAACATCAGCGGAATTCAAGGAACCAAATCAAAAGTGTATCTACAATATATTATCAGAGAACATAACGTTGCAATGGTAGCATTGTTGGAAATAAGAGTTGTGAAGTTTGATATGAGCCATGTGGATAGATTATTAGGGAAAGCATGGAAGTTTTATACTCAGTCTTTAGTGGGCTTATCAGGTAGGATTGTTTTGATTTGGAGGGATTGGATACCAACAGATATCACCAACTCCTCTTAGAAGATGATTTCCTTTTGTGTCAAAAATTGTAGTGTTACAACATGGAGGTGCTTGGTTTTTTATGCTTCGAAGGATCATATAAAGTGTAGAGATTTTTGGAACAACATTAGAAATAGGGTTCAAGACTTAGAGCCTCTTATGATTAATGGATATTTAATGTGGTTCTATTGCAGGAGGAAAAGAAGGGTGCGAAAAAGTTTTTGCATGCCAACCACAACAAGCATTTGTTGATTTCTTGTAGGAAATGGAGCTTACTGACCTTGGTTTTTTAGGCAATAGATATACTTGGTACAACAACAAAGCTGGAGTTGTAAGGACTTGGGAGAGGCTTGATAGGACTTTTCTTAATGAACTTAGGCTTTATGCTTTTTGCAACATTGAAATAATAAATATTCATGATAAGAACAACAAATTACAGTTGATAATATAGGAAATGTAGATGAAGATCAAATTATGGACTTAATGAGAAGGAAAATAATGCATTTTCTTCTCATAAAAGGGCATATCAGATAGTGGCTTTGGAGGAGGCATGGTGGTGGTAGAGAGCTAAAATACAATGGGCTAAGATTGGGGATCACAATATACACTTCTTTCATAGTACTACCAAAGTAAACTTTAGAAATAATTACATCTATCAGATGAAAGATCAAGGTGGGCAATTATGTAATTCACATAATGACATAAAGGAATCTCTTATATGTTTTTGTTGAGAAATGATGTAATTAAGGGGACCTTGAAGAGGTTCCAATTGGTTCCTCCTTGAAGATAATAATGATTGAGTAGGGGGACTCCCTTGTAGCCACTAATACAAATGAAGAAATTAAAAGTGATGTAATGTCTATAAGGAGTAACAAAGCACCAAGCATGCATGGTATCTCGACTAAGTTTATTATAGGTTATTGGCATATCACACAGTCAAACAATATTGGGTTAAGAAATTTTTTATTTAGTAAGACATGCCTAAACAATGGAAAGATACATTGGTTGTGCAGGTTCCAAAAATTCAGAGGGCCAATAAGCCCAAACAATTCAGACCTATCAACCTTTGTTATGTTATATATAAACTTGTTGCAAAATTTCTAGTTGAAAGACTCAAGAGTGTTCTCCTAGATATTATGGTAAAAGAGTAGAGGGCCTTTGTTCCAGGTTGTAATATCTCTGATAATGTTGTTTAGCTCAGGAATTAGGAACATGTATGCATTCTTCAACATCCAAGTTTGGTCTTATGGCATTGAAATTGGATATGGATCTAACATAAGACAAAGTTAATTGGAAATTCATTATTAATATGTTGAAGCAGCTACACTTCCCCAATAGATGGTGTCAGTGGATGGAAGCTCACGTCAGCAACCCCAGATTCAGCATTCTTCTAAACGGGGTGTGCCTGGATTGAAGCATCCAAAGGCCTGAGATAGGGATGTTCTCTATCCCCATATTTATTTACTATTGTCTCTGGTTATCTATCATTGCTTATACAACAACAAGTGGAGTAGGACTCTAATATTGGGAATAGGAGAACTCCTAATTCTCCTCTTATTACTCACCTTCTTTATGTAGATGATGTGATGATTTATGCCCCTGCTACTTGTGTTGTAGCAAAAACTATCAAGAAAATATTAAAACTTCATGAGAATCATTCAAGCCATTCTGTCAAGATCATTAGTTCGAGAGTTCTATTTAGTAAAGCGATGTGGCCAAAGCATAGGAAAATGATTGTAGGAAAGCTAAATCTACATCAAGCATCTAATATGAAATACTTGGGCATTCAAATTTTAGCAACGAAACAACAAAGCAAGGACTTCAACTACATAATTGACAAGGTGCTTACATTCATCGCAAAGTTGAGGGTGTGACAACTGTCGCTTGCTAGGAGAATCACCATGATTAATACAGTAATTTTGTTAATTCTTGCTTACGATTTTGGACACTACTTGATGCCAAGTGGAGTTATTAACAAACTAGAGAAGGCTATGCATTGTTTTCTATGGATTGGAGATTTTGTATAGAGGTCCATTCACTATGTCAACTAAGAGATGGCTACTCAACCAAAGGAGCTAGGAGGTTTGGGTATTTGCAACTTATCAAGGTGGCAAATTGATATTGTAGCCAAGTTTTGTAGACATTTACTTGCAATGAAGATGATTGGTGGGTTCAAATACTTCATACAAAAGATTCATGCAACAGAACACTTTGGAAACTCCTAGTTGGGCTTCATATACTTGCAAGCTTATGGACTTAGAATTGGAATGGACACAACAAAATATGGTATGGAGAATTGCAGATGGTAAGAATATGTCATTTCTTAATGATAATTGGTTAGCTTTCCTCCCCTTAAGCAAATGGCCAACTTACATTTATGTGTAAGAGATGTAACCCAACTAGGTTGACTTTGTTATGGAAACTGTGGTGTGTGAAATGCTAGAAATTTACAAAATTATTTTGGGGAAGAACTTGTTGACCTCATTAAACATCTACCTTGGGCTAAATAAGAAGATAAGAATTGTCTTTACTTTGCTAAATCTGAAGACAAAATGATTAATGCTAGCTATATTTGTCATAATCTCTCATTAGAGCAGCATTACACCTGTAAGATTTTGCTCGCATATGGAAGATCAAGCTGGAATCGAGAATGATACTTTTCATGTGGCATCTTCGTAATTTTGCTCTCCCAACTACCACATGGTTGCATTCACACAAAATTGGGGACAACACTTGCTGTCTTTAAGGCTATTTACATTATGAATCCATAGACCATTGCTTTTGGAATTGTTGCAAGGCCAAAGACCTTTAGAATTCATGAGAAACTCAGTTCATTCTTTCAAATGAAAGGGCTTCTCCATTGTAATTTGTAGATTTATAAAACCTATTAGAATGGATGAAATGCAACATCAATTGTAAGAAAAATCATGTAATAATCAAGTTTGTGGCAGCTAGTTTGTTATTCATATGGTTTTATAGAAACGAGAGGAAAAATGGTGAAAGTGTACTCAATTTACAAGCTTTGCACTACTATATTGCTATTGTATTTCTTCTATTGATGCAACTTCCAACACTTCTAGTTCACCTAGAAGGAATCCAAATAGCCCCATGGGGCTCTTGTTAAAGCTACATTGGACTCCTCCCATGAGTTGGATAAAATGCAACGTGGATATAGCATTGAATATAAATTCAGCAACTGTTGTTGGCATAATTATGAGAGAATATATGGGCAAACCCCTTAATTTCATGGGGAAGAAAGTCATATCAGCTTCTTCATCTATGTTAGAAATTTTAACAATGCTTTTTTCCTTGGAATACTTGAGCTGCCATTATCCAAATGCTGCCACAATCAACTTGGAAACGGACTTCGATGACGTAGTTATGAAACTCAATGGGGTCATTCACTCTCATTTGGATGCTCCCCAACCTTTCTACTCTATGTTTATTGATGTTATAAAATATGCTTAGCAACTGAAGGCCTTTAAAATCATTTATGTGCAGTGGGAAGGAAATGTTGTTGCACATTGGATTGCACATGAATCCTTATTTTTTGACTTTTTGTGTGAATTGGGTATGCCCCTTCCTAAACCAATTTGTAAGCTTTTGCGTATTGATTATGTTTTCCAACCTCAATAAGGAGGTAACTTTGTAGGGTTTTGCCTTTTTTAATTATCAAAGGAACCCAAAGTTTTTGTGAGAGTGGTGAGGGTTTCACATCGCCACGCGGAGGGAAGACCGTCAGTGTAGCTGGTGTGCAGGAAGTTGGGTGTGGGTGTGAAGGAAGTTTGGCTGTGCAGCTAGTGTGAAGGAATCAGGGTGTCAGTGTTCGCATGCTTCTTGTAGCACTCACGCGGGGGTTCGGGGATGACAATATGAAGACATGAAGTCTGTGACTTCAAACTTGGTGCTGAAGTACATTTTGTGGGGGAAGGCTAGCCGGTGGTCATGCGACCCCAGTAGTGTGCACGGTCGGGGGTTTAAATTGGTGCTGTAGGAGACGCAAGCACAAAGGTAGGAATGTTTACAACTTCAAATTGGCACTGAAGGAAGTTGAGATGTATACAGTATGCAGTGCAATGATGTGAAGAGTGACGAGCAGAGCGAATCACGACATGTTGTGCACATGCACACGTGTAAGGAATTTAATTTTGAATTAATACATTTTGATGCATTTTGCTGGGTAGAGTGACACAATCGGACTACAAACTGTGTTTCGTCACGACATGTTGTGCACATGCACACGTGTAAGGAATTTAATTTTGAATTAATACATTTTGATGCATTTTGCTGGGTAGAGTGACACAATCGGACTACAAACTGTGTTTCGAGTGCACACATAACTCCTTTTTGGAGCTGCGAGGTCTAGTAAGTGCTTATTGTGGCTTTTTATGCCAAAATTTCCATAGTACTCTACTACATCAATTGAACGAAATTCCACAAGTCAAGGTGAATTCTATACATAGAACTTTGAAATTTCATATAGCTCTATTTTTGGATTGCCTTGTACTACTGCTGGAAGTGGTTCCATTAATTGCTACAAGTGATGTGCTATGCCATATCTTTGCAATTGTTTTGTTATATTGTTGTGCTGGAAGTGCAGGAAATAATTGCACAGGTTGTGTTGGCTGAAATAATTACTGGTTAAAATAATCATTGGAATGCTAGTTAAGATAATTGCTGCAATTACTTTATTATGTTGCTATTCTTGTGCTAGAATTATTGGAAGTGCATGGTAATACCTGTAGCATGGCTAGCACCAAATCAAAGAACAACACCAAGAAGGGGAAAAGTTGTAAACATGTGTCTCCTATGCACAACGTATTACTGGTTAGGGAATCCAATTATATTGTAAACTCAGCAAACAGGGAAGTCATACTGACAGTCTCTACAACTAATGGTGAGGGTGGGAACAAATTTGAATGATAGTGAAATAATTGTAGACTCTATATCTACTTAGAGTGACACTGGCATTGGATCTACTAGGGAACTGGAGGAGACAAACTCTTATATAGGGATAGAAGGAAAGGCAGTCATTGCTCAGGACATAGTAGGTGGAAGTATAGATAACGGAAACTCTATGAACAATGGAGCACCAGGGTAGGGGGAACATTCAAAATCATGCCAACAAGGATCGTAATAAAGATGGGTAGGATAATGTGATGCAAGAAGTGGGTTATAGTGAGGGTGGTAAATAGGATAGCTCTAATAAAGTAAGCTTTAAGGATGTGCTGACAGATTCAAGGAACTCAAATGTTGTAATTACAACAACCACTAGGTGACCTCCTTATATATATATGTGAAAAAGTTTATTGCTAAGATGATGGATTATGTAGTACAGGATGAGATTATTAAGTCAGATTCAACATGCAACAGATGCAAGGAGTTTCATCAGTTCGATCTGGTAGGGATACTCTATGATAATACCTTCTCTTTCTACATTACTGCGAGACTATTATAGTGTTGGTGGGGGTATTTTGAAAACTTTAGAATATTAGATCTATAATCAGGTTGCTTTTGTCTTCATTTTGATTCAATTAAGGACAAGAATGAGGTGTGGCTTGGGGGACCTTGGTAAGTTGTGGCACAAACCATGGGGTTGGATGTATGGACCCCGGAGTTCAGGCCAAGTGCCATGACTATAATGTGTGCCTCAATGTGGGTGAGATTCATATTTCTTTCTTTGCCATATTGAAAAACAAAAAATATTTTACGTATTGCTAAATTTGTTGGGAACAAATTTTATTGGATTGATGGACTACTGATTTACAATGTTCCTCATAAGCAAGGGTTTGTGTGAGGATCGACCTCTCAAAACCTTTAAAGTTAGGAATGTGGCTGAGTGGGCTATTGGGAAGACATTCCAATCTTTTGAGTATAAGGGCCTTCCTTGGATGTGTTACACCTATGGCCATGTTGGCCCCTACACAGATCAATGTTTAACTAGGGGGAAAACAAGTTGATTTGATGGGGAGTTGGATGGGAATGTAGTAGGAGGGAAGGTGGAGACTATAAATCATCGCAAAGGAACCAGGAACCCCAACAACTAAGCACTCAGTAGGACAAGGATGAGGGAGCAACGAATGGGCTAGGCAATTGGATGCTTGTGCAATCAAGAAGGAAGGCTATCATGCATGTGCAAGGAAGATTTCAAAATCCCATAGCTACTCCAAACTTTTAGAGTGACCTAATGGGGGTGGTTAACAATGATGGAGAAGGGAGGTACCTAGGTGGGCACAGAAGCATCTCTATTGCAAAGGGTAGGGAACCTTTTAGGTAAGTATAGACCCCAAAGGATACATTGGGGAGGGAAGCTATAAAGGAAGTGACTCAATTTATCAAAGGTGGCCAACTTAAGAAGAGGTTAAAAGAGGAGGACACCAACGAGAAAAGAAGATTTTAGTAGGGTGGTGATACGGTTAAGGAAGGTTGAAGCCATATGGCTATATAAAACTAAATAGAGAGATAAGGGAACCTCTCAACTATAGTTCATGGGTAACAAAATTTGTAATGGAATGCATTTTGTGAAGATGTATAGAGGTGCAAGTTATAGTGAGAGGTATAGGGATTGCATTATCTCCAAGTAATGTGATTGGTGTGTATGCATTTGGTTGAAAGTGGTGGATGCTCTCCTTAGTTATTGCTGTTATAACTGTTGGGAAATTTGGTTGATAGGGAGCTGGAAAGTTGCTTTGAGACGTACTCAGTACTACATTAAAAGGTCGCCCAACTCTTCATGCGTTAAGGGCTGGGCACAATGTGGGCAGCGAGCTAAGGGGTAATCCACAAGGTGCTAGAAATGAAGATGAGATATTTATTGGAAATTAATGATGTGGTTTTGCAAAGTGTTGATGCTCCATTTAATTGGGTGATGCACTTGAGGAAGTAGGGAATGAATGAGGATGCAATATTGGAATATAGCTATGCTAAATACAAGAATAGAAATGAAGATGGCATGGGCAAATTGGTGGAGGTGAAGTTGCTGTCATAGGACTACTGTAGAACTGGAATATGGCAAGAAGTATGGAATTTGGCTGCTATTATGAACTCCTTAAGCCATGATGCCATTTTTCTAGGAGGTCAATCGCTACTGAAGTGGTGCTGGACATGTGCTTGGTGGAACATCATAAGTAGTATGAATGTGAGGAGGCAAGCAACAGTTTTGTGTGGAGACAAGAGGCTGTTGAAATGGTGTTGGTGGAGTCTATTGAGGCAGGGAGCTTGTTGTATGATAACTAAAAAAAATGATAAGTGCAAGAATGAAGGGGGATGCTATAGATGTGATGTTGGAGGGCATTCTAGTAAAATGTGGAAGTATAAAAGACAAGACAAGCTATGGTTTTTTCCTTGCAGCTGACTATGTGATCTGAATGGGATTTCTAAATTCCTTGAATTGATAAGATGTTTGGGCTACAAAATGCTGGACACGGTATGTGGAGTTATGTGGTTACTGCTTCTTCAAATGCTTTGTTGTAAGTGGGAATTGGATGTATACCTCAAGTGGAAGTGCTGCCAGTTTGTTGAAAGGTTAGCTACTGTTGGTGAGAGATACAAGAGGTTGCTATGCTTTATTATTACAAAAAGTGATTAAGTTTGTTGAATGGGAATATTCATGAGAATAAGGGATAAGAAATAACGGGGTTATCTACAGCGATTTGGAAGAACAAGGAGTATTGCAGTAGTGGCTCTTGTTGAAACGGTAGAGAAATTCGATAGGAGAGATGCAGATTTGGTTCCTGGCAAAGATTAGGAGTTTGTAGTGCAGCCATCAACTAGCTTGTCTGAAGGGATTGTGGTTCAGTGGTGGAGCTAGGTGAACATGAAAGTTATGACGATTTCATTGCAAGTACTTGTAGTATAGGCAAGGGTAAGGGAGGGTAGGTTGATAAAATGTTGTTTTGTGCATGCATCCAAGGAGCCTAACAATAATAATGTTTTGTGGGAGTTCTTAAGAGAGGAGGCTAGAGGTGGAGGACCCAAGATTGTTGTAGGGGACTTCAATGTTGTAATGTCCGAGGAGAAGAGAGGAGGGAAGAGGTTTAGAAGTGGGCAAGGACAGCAAGAGTTTTTTGAAATCATGTAAGAGTTGGAGTTGACTAACTTGGGATATTTTGGTAATAGGTACACTTGGTGTAATGGGAAGGAAAGAGGTGCTCAAATATTGGAAAGGCTGGATAGAGTGCTAATGAATCTTCAAGAAATATAGGACTTTTCCACAACTATAGTTACTCATTTGTCAAGCATTGGGTCAGATCACTGCCCATTACTTATTGAGTTTAAGACACGTTAGCAGATGGCAATTGAAAGAAGAAATCAATTTGAGAGTACTTGACTTATATTTTCTCAGACTGTAGGGGTTGTACAGAAAGTGTGCAATAGATTAACAAAGGAGAATCCCATGGAGAGGTTTTCTATAAAATTCTATAGATCTCTAGCTACTTTGAGTAGGTGGAGCAAGACTGAGATGTGTAATCTTATTGATAGGAATGGTCAACTTGAAAAAGAAATCCAAGGTTCTATAACTCAAGGAATCTAAGGTAGATCTTAATGATCAGGAACATATCTGGCATGAACATCTTATTTCTTCTTTTCACAGGGCAGGTACACTTGAGGAGAGATGATGGTAGTAAAGAGTGAAGGTCCTATAGGCTCAATTGGGGGATTGAAATACTGGTTTCTTCTAGGTTTTTGCTACTTCTAGGTGGAGGGATAAGCATATGCTATAATTAAAAGATGATAAAGGGGAAGTGATTAGTTCCATAGATAAAATTAAAAGCTTATTGATGAATCATTTTGAATCAAAGTGGTGTAATACTGATGTTGTTTAGCCTCCACTATAATACCAACCTTATAGATGCATTGGATTGGAACAAGAAGGAATGCTCACCATGTAGGTTATCAAGAAGTTATCAAAGCTATCAGATTTATCAGGAAGAATAAGGCATCAGGGATGGATGGGGTTACAATGGAATTCATACAAGGGTATTGTGAGATTACTTAGGAGGATATTGTTAGAGTTGTGCTACAATTTTTCATGATAGATAGACGCCAAAAGATTAGAAGGATACTCTTGTTGTACTTATTCCTAAACTATGGAGAATATATTGAAACTATTTAGGCCCATAAGTTTGTACAATATTATATACAAAATAGTGTTAAGGATCTTGGTGGCAAGACTGAAGATGGTTTTACCTAATTATGAAGGAATAAGGTGCTTTCGTACCAGATAGATCTATCTTAGATAATATATTTATTTCTCAAGAAATGGCAATCAGGATGCATTCTTTGGTCTCAAGAGAGGGTCTTATGGAATAAAGGTGGATATGGAACAAGCATATGGTAAGGTGAGATAACAAATTTCATGTATATGATGACGTTGTTAGGCTTCCCTACAATGTGATATGAGAAGGTGAATGTTTGTATCTCAACATTGAGGTTTGGAGTGTAATTGAATGTAGTCAAAATCCCATGGATTGAGGCCATGAGAGGACTAAGGCAAGGATGCCTGTTGTCATCATATCTATTCACCATTACATCTAAATTTTGTCTGGGCTTGTGAAGAAGTATGAAGCTATAACATTGGTGGGATTTCGGTGTGGACCATCTTCTCCAATCATTTCTCATCTGTTATATGCTAATGGTGTCATTTTATATGCTCCTACTACATATGTTGCTACTAAGACAATCAGAAAGATTTTTGAGGATTATGTGAAGCATTTTGGGTAGAAGATAAATCTTACTAAATTAAGAGTCTATTTTAGTAAGCAGATGGTGGTAAAGAGAAGAAAGATGGTGCCTATTAGAGTTCATATGGCCCAGGAAAAAATCTTAATTATTTAGGGATACCTATTTTGGCAAAGTTGTTAAATAAAGGAGATTTTAACTTTATCATTCAAAGAGTGGAAAAACAATTTGCAAAAAAGAGAATTATGCCTCTTTCCTTAGTGGGCAAGATTGTTATGATCAACTTTATGCTAACAGCAATTCCTAATTTCTACTTGGGCCATTGTGTGGTGCCAAAGGTGGTGCTCAATGTATTGGAAAGGACGTTCAGAAGATATTTATGGTGTGGAGTTAATGAAGGACTTGTAATGCATTATGTAGACTATAGTACTATCACTTTACCAATGGATGAGGGCATTTTGGGTATCCATGATCTTAGTATTTGGTAATGGTTCTTGATTATGAAGCAATGTAGGAGGATCTTGGCAAGAGAAGATTGTGTGTGGGTGAGGGTGATGAGGAGTAAATACTTGATGGGAGAAAAGATGGGGGTGTTCTATAGGGAGTTTTGCAGGCATGTAGACTAATCAAGGATGTAATGCCATAAATTGTATCAAACTTTGTGTGGAGAATTAGAGATGGTAGGGATGTACTTTTTGTTGAAGACAACTGGCTCAGCTTTCTTTCAATCAAGTGTTGGCCTACTTACATTAATATGGAGTTAGAATGGTCGAAGTTTGTTTGTTAATGCATTATTGAGCGTTAGAAATGGGATGTGGGTAGTCGTAAAGCTTGGGCGAGCGAATTATTGCTTTATAGGGTGCTACATCTTCCTTAGGTGCTGAATAATAGCATGGACTAACTGCTATGATTGCAAATTGAGTCCATGGAGGTGCACAATGCTAAGATCTACTCATCAATGTTCCATACTAGAACTTTGGAAAATGTTGGAAGTTCACAACCGACTGTAAGTAGTTATAGATGGATTAGGTAGCTCAATGTGCTGACCAAGATGAGGATTTTCATTTGGAGATTAGTTAAAAATTCTATTCCTACTGTTGAATGGCTGTTTAAGAAAAGAAAGGTGGAGTGTTACTATGTTTGGGGTTATGACTAGGTTGAAACTTCACAATATATGTTGTGTGAATGCTGGAAGGTGAGAGAGGTTTGGAATGTGCAGTGCATGAAGGATGCTACCTCAACTCTTATTCGAAGCAGCAAAATGGAAGAAGTAGCAACCTTTTTACATTACAGCATGTATACAACACTTTGGAGGAAAATGATTTGAAGTGTGGGGACGTGATTAAGCATGCAGCTTGTATTGTTACAGCTCTTTATTATATTTAGACTAACAAGAATTTAAAAAAAGACAAGGAGCAAGCCATGAGTAATGTTGTCTTATTGAGAAAGACTCAAGCTGATGTGGTGGCTACAATCAAAAAATTCAACTTGGCTTCATCCATGCCCTACGAACGACCACAAAACTCACATGAGTTGAATGTAGCTTTATTTTGGTCTCCTCCTCCAACAAGATGGATCAAAATCAATTGTGATGCTACGGTTTGAGACGATGCTGTAGGGTTGGGAATTGCTGTCAGATATCACCTTGGTATGCCATTTCTGGTTGCTAAAAGAAGGGTTGTTTCTCAATCAAGCATAGCTATGTAGGTGCATGCCATTCTGGAGGCTTTAACATTGCTCAGGTCGAAGTTCTTGATTTATCATGCTGTTGAGATTCAGTTAGATTCTACTATGGCTATTCAAGAGGTTGGCAGCCTTGTACATCACCCTTCATGTTGAGGAAGATTGGAAGACTCTCTCTAGTATGTTGGGGGCATGGATACCTTTCGGTTAGTGCATATTTATTAGCAAGAAAATGCTCCAGTAGACTGGGTGGTGCATTATGGATGTTCATCTGATTTTTCTTGGGACTGGGGTATGCCCCTTCCCAAATTGCTTTTGATGATGTTGTTTTTGGGCTTTTTGTTTGAAACTCTATAGAAGAAATTTTGTAGGCTTCAACCATTAATAAATTATCAATGGAACCTAAATACTTTGATTTCTCATAAGGTGCTGACAGAGTCCAAAGAGCAACATCCACCAATCTCTGGTTGATATCATTTATGGTTAAGACTAGGACAATATTTTATCATCTCTGAGCCCCCAACTTTTGTTCTTGATTAATGAAAAAAAATTTGGCAAATGCTTTCACATTGGTTGCTCTTTCATAAATCCAAGAATTTCATATATGAACATGAAATACGAATGTCCATGACAGTCCCTCTTAATCATTACTTCGATCCTGAAGGCAAACATAATATGATCAATAATTTCTTCAAAGTAACAATGTCGATGACTTGATCCGGCCAACTACGACAGGACCACATTGTCGACCAAAGGATCAGGGAGAGCGGTGCACATCAAAAGGTGGATCGACTGACCCAAACTAAGGTCCAATTATGAGCTTTTTAACTGCAACAACTTAAATATATGTTATTGGAGCTAGAATTACCACGACTGTTGGCACAAGAATTTCACTCCAATGGATCCTCATTAAGGGATCTAGAATGTGCACATTCTAATTATAAGACTCGTGGAACCCGATATTGTTATTTATTGTCACTACCTGCCCATGTCAGGATTTGATAATTCGCACGTCTACTACCTTTCTTGGATGTGGTTGCCATCTCTTAGGCTCCATCTCTAGAATCAAACCATAATTCTCCATCACCCATCACCACCATGGCAGGCTCCTATCCTATCATTGAAAGTTTATAAGGCAGACATTTCAAAGATGCATTGTCGGCACGAAGGCCGTGCAATCCAACTAGTCATAATCAATCATCAAGAAGCTGGACAAAAGCTCGCATTGACCTTTTACCTAATAAATGCATCCCTTCCAAAATTTAGGGTTTGGTGCATGTATTAGCTCTAGAATTACTACGATTATCTGAGTAGCAAGCACCATCAAACAAACTATAACTGATTTAATGAGCCATTTGTAGTTTCACAGTCTAAAATTGTTAATACTTACACATGCATGGCTTAATCTTTGAGAAAAGCATATGACTACTAATAAGATCAACTTGGTAAAAAACAATTGTAAAGGAATAGCAAAAACCTAATGTCAAAATTAACATGTTCGTCATGTCTAGTGATAACTCACACAAAGGAAGAGCAAATGCTCCCAAGTTGGGATACCATCAACTAAGTTTCGAAACATTGCCTTTCGACAATTGCAAATGACAAGGATAACCCTGCTTGGCAGAGAATGAAAAAATTAAAACGAGTGTTTTCCATGTCCATGCCAATAAGAGAGCAGGGACAATCACGCATTCAACAGTATTATAAAACATCATAGTTACAACACTGGAGTACCGTGGCATCATAAAAATGATTGAATGGAACTACCCATCTAATAGATAATTAAGCAACATATGATTTTCCTCCAAAAGAAGGTTCAATCAAGTGACAAATCCCTACTGGTATAGTCGCTGACCACACCAAGAGGTAGCCAAGTCATACGAAGCAACACCATAAAAACATATTTTGTGCAATAACTATCTCATGCCAATCCAATTCCATTATCCCAAAGATCCTCAAAGTTGTACAAAAAAGAAGCATAAAGGGTCTAATTAGGGTTGAAGGCCTTGGCTAGTACCTACATGGCTCGACAAGCAATAGTAAGTACAATATGCAAAGGAAGAGCCCACTGAACTGACAAAAAGCCATGCAAAAATTGTACCACTTGAAGATGCCACTTGAGCAACCTCTTGTTCCTGCATTGGCATTCCCAAGATATTACAAGTCAAAAAGAGTCACACATTTCTCGAATAAAATGCCACTGCATAAGGAAAGGCATAACAAGTTGTACCAAGAAGGGATTAAGCATGGACAACAAGGACTTGTCCAAGTTCTAGGGGTACCAAATAACCTTCATTGAGACACAATGCCCAAAGCAAAGGGTCAAAGAGCAACAATATGAATAGTGCATTGACCCATGCTCCACCAATATAGTGTACTGCTTGGGTGGTAACCTTACATGCTCAAACCTTAGTAGATATTACACATCTATGAGATAGCAACCTGCAGTGCTAAAAGTCTAGTAACAAGCTACTCTTTGTGGTCCAAACAAGTCTCTGCATAGGTTGCCACTAAGTGTGGGCGAGCAGTGCACTGGCATGCGCCCTGCGTTAGCAGCATAGGGCTACGATTACAAGCAAGAGCGCTTAAATAATTTTTGCACATCAAACCATCCACCTTCTACTGTGGTGTAGGGAGCACTACATCATCCTACCCACATGCAGATTATTTATTACAATAACTCTAAACAAGGCAAGATTACCAATAGGTAACCAAACTTATCCATGTGCCAGGAATACGCAGTGCAAAACATCTCCTAAAAAGTTACACTTCTGGAACCAACATTCTGCACATGAGGAGAGCACCTGAGGGCACTCGAATAGGACACCGGCCGCACGTGAGTAGGCATGCCATAATGTGCGCACCTAGTGCACTAGCACTACCTGTGATTATACCATACCTTATATTGAACCTAAAATCGTAGACTTTTCTACAAGCCGAGCAGTGTTTAACATGCACACATTTCGGTTGCCCATGTGCTCACGCAGACAAGCCCTCAGACAGGTGCATACAAATTCCAACACGAGGGGTAGTGCAAGCCATACCATTAGAGCTAGGCATTGGCTTACAGCCCAAAATGCATAAACCCTTGTGCATAATGACTCATTCAACTTCCAATATTACTACAGGCCACAAAGCCTATAATACTCCCACTTGTAGAAGAACACCAATAGTTAATCACCTTAACCATATGTTAGTAGCTCACAGTAGTAAAAATATCCCAATTGTTTTTGAGAGCACACTGATAGGAATCTTGCGTGCAAGGGTAGGCTAGACACCTTTCATGCGTGTGGTGGACTGGCACTATGTGATTAAACCATACAGAAGATTGGAACAACAATCTTGCATTAGTCTACAGGCCACACTACATCCCATATTCCCATATGCGAATTATATATTTGTGAAATTTTCATCACGAAGGAAAGCAAGGAAACCTATAGGTAATTGCCAATTCCTTGGGGCAACAGCCCACATAACTAAAAATCCTAATAAAAGTTATAATTTTCTAAAGGCAAATGACAAAAACTCACGTTGGACCTCAGAGCATGTCGGTAGACCACCGCGTTTGGTAACGATGCACATCACTTCGCATAGCACCACCAGTGCTATGAGAAGTATACAACCCAAAATGCATAAATAGTTGCACATGTTGAAACTTCCAA
Organism: Vanilla planifolia; assembly: GCA_023846275.1. NCBI lineage: Eukaryota > Viridiplantae > Streptophyta > Magnoliopsida > Asparagales > Orchidaceae > Vanilla > Vanilla planifolia. The sequence goes on along the minus strand of JAIUJO010000620.1, from coordinate 312,039 downwards.
CTTTCACTTCATCGCATGTCGCACAGTGTCACACATTCTCACATGTAGATTATATAGTGAAAAATTTGTAGACGAATGAGGCAAGTCTACCAAGAGGTAATTGCCGTATCCCTACGATAGTAGTTAGCATAGCTAAAAATCCTGATAAATATTACAAATTACACTTTTGTGAAGCCAAATGATGCAGGTGCATGCTACACCTCAGCAAGTGCCGATAGGCAACACCGTGTGCGTGCAGTGCACATGCCTACACGTAGCACCACCAGTGCTCTGTGAAGGACACAACACCAAATGCGTAACCCTTTGAACATGTTGCACCATCCATCTTTCACTTTATCGTAGGCCCCTTAGCATCACAAATTCCCACATGTAGATTGAATACTGTGACAAATCTATCAATGAATGAGACAAGTCTACAATAGGTAAATACCATATCCCTACGACAGCAGCCTGTAGAGCTAAAACTCCAAATAAAAGTTACACTTTTCTGCCACAAAATGATGCGGGTGCACATTGCACCTTAGCATGCGTAGATAGAACACACTGCACTTGCAAGGTGCACATGCTTGTGCACAGCACCACCAACACCCTGCCAAGGATTCAACCCAAGATGGGTAAACCATTGCACAAGTTGTAACCATCCATCTTTCACTTTTCTACACGCCGAACAGTGTCATGCATTCCCACATGCTGACTGTAAATTGTGACAAACCTATCAATGAATGAGGCAAGGCTACATATAGGTAATCTTCGTATCCAACCGACAGTAGCCCCCAAAGTTAAAAATCTTGATAAATATTACACATTTCAGCTGCGAAAATGATGCGGGTACATGTTGCACCTCAATGAGCATGGATAGGCCACCAAGCGCATGCACTACACATGCCTTTGTGAAGCATCATCAATGCTCTGTGAAGGATACAACCCAAAATGCCTAAACTGTTGCAAATGCTGCACCATCCATCTTTCACTTTGCGGCCAATCGCATTGCATCACACATGCCCACTTGCAGATTGTATATTGCAACAATTATTTCAATGAATGACGCAAGTCTACCAATTGGTAACCATTGTATCCCTGTGACAGCGCTCACAGGGCTAAAAATCTTAATGAAAGCTACACTTTTATGTAGCCAAATGATGCAGGCACACGTTGCCCCTAAGTGCATGCATATAAGCAGCTGCGTGCACACCAACGTTGGCAATGTTGCCTCAGAGCACATGTGGATAGGTATTTGCATGCGCGAGAAGTGCACATGCCTTCACGTAACATCGTCAGTGCACTGGCACTATGTGATTAAACCATACTGACGAATACAACAGCAATCTTACACTAGTTTGTAGGCCTCATATGTCCCACATTCCCATCAATGAAGTGTATATTTGCAAAATTTCCATCATGGAGGAAGGCAAGGCTCCTTGCAAATAATCACCTGATCCATGGAGCAGCAGTCCACAGAGCTAAAAATCTAGATAAAAGTTACATTTTCTAAGGCCAAATTTTGCAAGTGCACGTTACACCTTAGCACATGGCGATAGGCCACAACGCACATGCACGGTGCACCTGCCTACATGTTGCACAATCAATGCTCTATGAAGGATACAACCCAAAATGCTTAAACCATTTATAAAACCATCCTTCACTTCACTACATGCTACACAGAATCAAACATTCCCACTTCTTGATTGCATATTGTGACAAATTTATCAATGAATGAGGCAACTCTACCAATAATATCACCATATCCCTGTAGTAGAAGCCCACTGAGCTAAAAATCTTGATAAAAGTTACACTTTTCTGATGCCAAATGATGCAGGTGGATGTTGCACCTCAGAAAGTGTAGATAGGCCAACTCGCATGTGCACGATGCACATGCCTATGTGCAGCACCATCAGTGCTCTATGAAGGATACAAACCAATTTGCGTAAGCCATTGCACATGTTGCACAATCCATGTTTTGCTTTGCTACAAGCTACACATCATAACAAATTCCTACTTGTGGAATATATATTATGACAAATCTGTCGATGAATGAGGCAAGTTTAGCAATAGGTAATTGCCGTATCCCGGCGACAGTATCTCCCAGAGCTAAAAATTGCAATAAATGTTATGCTTTCTTGTAGCCAATTGAAGCGGGTGCCCATTGCACCTCAGTACATGCTTATAGTCCACCGCACACGTGCAGGGTGCACCTGCCTATGCACTGTAGACTAGTGCCCTGTGAAGCATACAACCACAAAAACCTAAACTATTGCAAATATTGCAACATCCATTTTTCACTTTGCTGCAATGTGACACAACATCACACATATCCACTTGGGGATTGTATATTGTGTCAATTCTGTCGACCAACCAGACAAGTCTATCAATAGGTAATTGTCGTATCCCTATAGTAGCAACCCACAGAGCTAAAAATCCCAGTGAAAGTTACAATTTTTCTGCAGCCAAGTGATGCACATTGCACATTAGTGCGTGCAGATAAGCCACAACATGTGGGCGTGGTGCACATGCCTACACACAGCACCATCTGTACCATGTAACTATGTGATTAAACCATACCAAAGGTTGGATCAACAATCATACACTAGTCTGTAGGCCACACTACAGTCCACATTTGCACCTGTGAAGTGTATATTTGCAAAATTTCCATCACGGAAGAAGACAAGGCTACCTATAAGTAATTGCCCGATCCTTTGGGCAGCAGCCTGTAGAGCTAAAAAGCACGATAAAATTTTCACTTTTCTAAAGCCAAATGACACGGGCACATGTTGCACCTCAGCTCATGCCAATAGGCCACGGTGCGTATGCACGGTGCACATACCTGTGCACAACACCATCAGTGCTCTACTAAGGATACAACCCAAAATGCATAAAACATTGCACATGTTGCACCATCCATCTTTCACTTTGCTGCAGGATGCACGGATCAAACTTTCGTAGTTGTGTATCATATATTGTGACAAATCTCTCTATGAATGAGACAAGTTTACGAATAGGTAATCACCGTATAGCTGTAGTAGTAGCCTAAAGAGCTCAAAATCTCAATAAAAGTTACACTTTTCTACAGCCAAATGATGCAGGTGCACGTTGCGCCTCAGTGCATGTTGATAGGCCATCACGTTTGTATGCATGGATCGGTAAAGATGTGTGCTCACATTGATAGGTTCCCATGCACATGTGTGCCTATATGCCACTGTGCACATGAGTGGTGCATATGCTTCCGTGCAGTGCCATTAGTGCTATGCAAAGGATACAACCCAAAATGTGTAAACCAATTTACAAGTTGTACCATCCATCTTTCCTTTCTCTACAGGCCAGACAACATCACATATTGTGACTTGCGGATTGTATATTGCGATAAGAATCTACCAATATGTAATTGTTGTATCCCTGGGGCAGCAGCCAATAGTGCTAAAATTCTCAATAAAAGTTACACTTTTCTATAGCCAAATGATACGGGTGCACGTTGCACCTCAGTTTGTGCCGATAGGATACCACGAACATGCACATCGACTCCATGCATGAGCATGCTTAGAGGCCCCTGGATGAGCAAGAGTCGATAGCCCCCCACATGTGTGGCCATCGATATTTCACCACACGCATGCACACGAAGCACATGCCTGTGTGCAGCACCATTAGTGCTTTGTAGAGGATACAACCCAAAATGGTTGTACCGTTGCACTTATTGCATCACCCATCTTTAACTTTGCTATAGCTGCACAACGTCACACATGCCCACATGTGGATTGCATATTACAAAATTTTTGTAGGGTAAGGAGGCAAGACTAGGAATAGGTAATCACCTTTTCCATGCCACAGCAGTCAGCAGTGACAAAAAAATCTCCAAAAAATTTTACTCTTTTGTCCACACGAAGCGGGCATAGGCTGCCAGTGTGCGCCTATGGAAAGGCCCCCAGGTCTATGCAGACACACAATAGTACATGCATACAAGCAGACCATCACGTGGGCACGCTGGGCGGCCACCACTCGTGCTTGCATTCAGACAACACATGCCTTGCACTAGCCATACTGCATATTGTACCAATTATCTTAGACATTTCTACAGGCCATATAGCATTCTGCATACCTACTCATAGATTGTATGTTGTAGCAATTCTATGAAGAAGTAAGTGTACTAATAGTTTATCACCTTAATCATTCAGTAGTATCTCGCAGTGCATAGAATCTAAAAAATGTTACACTTTGTGACCCCAGATGAAGCACATTGAAGTTGCTGCTGAGTGCATAGATAGGTGCCAAGGCATGCTCATAATGAAATAGGCACATGAACCCATGCAAAAAGCCCCTATGCATGCTTGTATAGCCCCCACAGGTGCTCGAAATTGCCCCTGCACTCATGCACACCATTCGTAGTGTGTGCACATAGACAGATTACAACGTGTGCATTGTGTTGTAGTGTGCAACACTATGACAGACGTGCTACTTTAGTAATGCTTGGATAGGGTCCTAACCCAACATGCATAAGCTATAGAGCAAATTGACACTACTTTAAAAATGTGAGGGACTAAGCCAGCAAAATTTTTCAAAGTTTTTTATAGGGCTTTGGAGGTCATTCCATGATTCTACAAATTTGATATTACAAAGTGAGGCATAAGCCTTGAACCTAGGTAGAGCCACCAAGGGGTGAACCGCAAAGCCATTTGCGTAGTAGTCAAACAAAAGTATTTACACAAAGTATCATAATATGGTGAGTTAAGTCGAGTTATCGAGAGCAAGCGAGCAAATGAGCAAGCGAGAGCACGCAAGCAAGCTCCTATTTTTGCTCATTAAAAACTTCCATGACTTTAACAAATCATAAGAGGGGAGGGGGACGAATCTACTATAACATAGCATCGGATCTCAGTTGATCGTGGTAGGAAGGCCACTCCACTTTATTGCCCCATCACAAATTTAAGTCATCTACAAAGGATTCTACCCATTATTTATTTTTAACAATCGTTTCTTGCGGTGCTCGTGATGTCTAGCTTTCTACGACACTAGATTAGCCCATGGTCGTGTGCCCTTGTGGTGCCAGGCCCTTACTAAAGGCCAATAGAGGAATGACAGGCCTAAGAATCACATCTTAGTGTGGATTTTAATTTAGAGGCGTTCAATCTTAATATTATAAATGATAGCTTTGCACGACTGGCTTTTGAACCAAGCGTGATGACCAATTGTTTGAATCAATGATTCCACTCGTACTAGGTTGAATTACTATCATGACACATTCATCAGTAGGATAAAACTAACCTATCTCACGATTGTCTAAACCCAACTAACATTTTCTATTGGTGGGCGAACAATCCAACACTTGGTGAATTTGGCTTCACAATGATAGAATGAACTAACTTTGAAGGATCAAAAAGCAACATCATTATGAATGCTTGGCTTCCATAAGCCAGTTATCCATGTGGTAACTTTTTTCACACCTCCAGCATCAAATTCTGAAAGCCTAAATGATCGATAAGCCATGCTTTCATCATTCGTATTCGTATTGGAAATTAGAATTGAACGAGGGGTTGAGCTCATCGTAGGACATCTACATTATCTTCTAACAGATGTGCCGCCCCAGCCAAACTCCGCACCTAATAATGTCTTTTGCAAGAATCAACTCGTCGAGGTGAGACTTGGAGCAAAAAAGAGGGGCTAGGCCCCTCCTTCATCTCATGGAATAAGTAAAATATAAAAGTTGTGATATTTCAATTCCGTGGGCATGCCAACTACCAACTTATGCTACACCTCTCAAGTTATTTCAGAAAGTCAGACTAGAGTCAAGCTCAACAGGGTCTTCTTTCCCTGTTGATTCTGTCAAGTAACAATAGTTCCATTGGATAGTAGACAAGGACAATGAGAATCTCATTAATCCATTCATGCACGTTACTAATTAAATGAGGAGGCATTTGGTTACCTTAAGAGAGTCAAAGTTTCTCCCACTATTTACCCATGCTTAGTTGAATTTCTTCACTTTGACATTTAGAGCACTGGTAGAAATCACATTTCGTGAGTATCCTTAAGAACCATCACAATGCTTTGTTTTAATTAAATAGTCAAATTCCCCATGTGCATACAGGTTCTAAGTCGATTGTTCAATGCTCGGGGAAGGCCCTCAAAAGGGCCACTCTAAATTCGTCCCCCAGTCAGCATGCATTGACCCGATGGGGTCGAGATTTGGACCCCCTTCCCCAACCCTAAGGGCTATCATTTTCTTGAACTTAAGGATACATTTTGCTGACTTCTCTCCCTACATTTTTCCATGGACCAAAACCTATTCACCTTGGAGACTTGATATGGCTAGGAGTACGATCGGGCATGGAAGGCACTCGGCCATCTGGATTTTCAAGCATAGCCAAGGGTGAATCGAACATTGCTCAAAATTTGGTGCTCTTTCATCTGCTTGGCCCTACCTCCGACTGAGCCATTTCTTGGCCCGATAGGCTACTAAGCAAAAAATATAACTCTTCCCAAGGCCCCCAATGATGCCTCCCGACCACTCGACGTAGCCATCGACCACCACATTTTGACTAGAGAATTTTGATTTTCGATTGCCTTTGGAAGCTCGTGCCAAATGGCACTCTCCAATAGGTTTCCCCATCACCTATGATTAGCAAACGCATGTGCAAGTGTCATCCACATGGGACTTTTCCCCTCTTCGTTCTTCAATGTTCTCATTTGAATATTTGCTACTATCAACAAGATCTGCACCAACGGGCACTCCACGTGGCTCATGCCCCACATTTTGTAGGCACCATTGCAGCCGCCTACTCATCGAGGACTTGCATTGCTACGACGACACGGTGTTGGTCGCACGTTTAAGTGTCATCCATTTTTAGGGCCATTTGATTCGGCAGGTGAGTTGTTACACACACCTTAGTTTATTTCAACTTTCATGACCATCATCCTATTGTCTTAATCAACAAACATCCTTTCTTGGCTCTCGGTTAGCGCACAGGTAGACACAGTAAACCAGCGTTCAGTTTATCCCACATCACTAGTCTGCTAACCAAAAAATGGCTCTCTTTCAGCCTGGATTCCTTGGCTCAACTCATAAAAGTAGCCAAGCCATCATACCTATTTAAAGTTTGAGATAGGTCGAGGGAATTGTCCCCCTGATGCCATTAATCATTTTCTTTACCCAACAAAACTTCGACTATAGCTCCACCTATCCTAAGGGAAACTTCAAAGGGAACTAGTTGCTAAATGGTTCGATTAGTATTTTGCCCTTATACCTAGCTTAGACGAACGATTTGCAAGTCAGTATCGTTGTAGGAATCCACCAGAGTTTCCTCTAGCTTCGCCTCGCCTAGGCATAGTTCACCATCTTTTGGGTCCCGATAGGCATGCTCTCACTAGAACCCTTCACAAAAGTTCTACATCAGTTGGTAACTCACCTCCCAAATGAGGATCCCACCAATCAACTTCCTTGAGCCTTGCGAGCTTGCTCACCCATTGACTCGCAAGCATTTTAGACTCCTTGGTTTGTGTTTTAAGACAGGTTCGATGGGGACCCTATTGGCCATGACTTATGCATACATTGCTACAATGGCATGCCTCGATGGAGCAAGCAATGTGATTGGCCACGACGATGATTTCTTCTCTACTGATGTCCACATGGGCTCCGATAGCCATGATGGCTAGACACAGTTTGCTCCTTGAATCAAGCAAAAAACAAACATTCGATGATCTGGATCTAGCTAAAGCAAACTACTGTCTTTATCTGCTTCTCTCTCAATAATTTCAAGCACTCTATGACTCTCTTTCAAAAGACCTTTTTATATTTCACTCGTAGTACTTGTTTGTTATTAGTCTCTCATAATTATTTAGCCTTGGATGGAATTTACCGCCAAATTTGGAATACATTCTCAAACAACTTGACTCATTGATAGAAGCCCCCTTCCTTAGCACCCCTTTCTAATGGACTTGATCCCATTTCCCTCACTATTACTAAACGAATCCCTATAAGTTCATTCTCCTCTGCTTATTTATATTCTTAAACTCAACAGGTAACCTCACCTAACATGGGGTTATGATTCCACACCATGGAGCTTGTAGTTTGATCTGTGAGGGGCATCTTCTTGTCATCCTATAACATCAATTCTTGCTGCCCAACACCACAACAATCGACGGCATCTACCTCTTATCATATAGATTGTTTACCATCACCCAACACTTTAAAATGCCATGGAATAGCTTAGGGTGCCATCAATTGCCTCTAAACCATGACCTGGGACCCAAACCAATCATTTTAGACTTCTATAAGGAGCGATAGGTCGCATTACACCCATGTAGGCATGCCCTAGACTTGGATCCTCAGGCACAATTTGTGTTCAAAAAAAGTATGGTTCACGAGATTATACAATTCACAAAACGTATCGAATTTCGCTGCATTCTTCATCGATGAGAGAGCCAAGACATCCATTGTCGAGAGTCATTATACGTTTGATTGCCAAGCCTCATTGGGCTTGATGATGCAAAGCATAGTCTCTATCCCCTTAACATTTTCTCTCCCTTGGTGCCTAACCATGCCCATAAGCTATTGTTTATCCCTCATAGCATTGCGCTTCATGTGAAAGCAAGGGCACACACTATGAAAGAATGCGACATCGAACAGTCATTGCACACCGATATGTTGGACAGGTGGCTCCGTCATTCATACCTCTCATCAATGATCGTTCTGTTGGTTCACCTACGAAAACCTTGTTACGACTTCTCTTTCCTCTAAATTGTTCTGTGGACTTCTCGGCGAGTTCCACATGGCAAACTACCCACATCATGGAGATCCAAACACTTCACGAGACCATTTAATTGGTAGGAGTGACAGGCAAAGAGTATAAAGGGTAGGGACATAATCAATGTGACCTAATGACTTGCACTTGCTAGGAATTACTCGTTCAAGGCCAAAAATTTCAGTGATCTATCTCCATCACGATGAAATTTACATATGATTACATAGGCCTTTGAACCAAGGCTATGGACTCGTTGAATAAATAAGTGTAGCTCGTGTGTGGCTCAGAACATTTAAGGGCATCACAAACCTATTATTTCCTCAAACTTTCATGGCCTATGTTGCTATAGTCCTAACAAACTAGCCATAGGGCTTGCACCCCACAAAGCTAGTTAACAAACTGAGGTCTCTTTTGTCAATGAAAATAACCAGATAAATAACTCCACCAACTAAGAATAACCATTCACCATTACCCATACAATCAAGAAAGAGCTCTCAAACTATCAATCCTTACTATGTTTGGACCTAGAAAGCTTCCCCGAGTTGAGTCAAATTAAGCCACAGGCTCCACTCTTGATGGTGTCTTTCCTTCAATTCCTTTTTTCAGTCTTGTGACCATACTCCCCCCATATAGCAGTAGTAACAAAGGATAGCATCTACCACTTTGGGTTACATTGATTATTATTGATGGACCCAAAGTGGTAGATGCTCTCCATAGTTACTGCTACTCAATTTTTTAGGGAAATTTAGTTGATAAAGAGTTGGAAAGTTGCTTTAAGACATGCTCAGTGTTGTATTAGAAGGCTGTGCAACTCTTCACGCATTAAGGGTTGGGCACAAATTGGGCAACTGTTTAGGGGGGATCCAATAAGGTGTTGAAAATGAAGATGAGTTGTTTGATAGAAATTAACAGTGTGGCTTTGCAAAGTACTGATGCTCCATTTAATTAGGTGATGCACTTGAAAAGTAGGGAATGAATGAGGAAGTAGTATTGGGTTATAACTATGACGAATGTAAGAATAGAAATGAGGATGGCATAGACCAATTAGTGGAGGTGAAGTTGCTGTTGGAAGACTACTACAACATTGGAATATGACAAGAGGAAGGGAATTTGGCTATTGTTATTAACTCCTTAAGCCATGATGGCATTCTATTAGGAGGTCAATTGCTATTGGAGTGGTGCTGCTTGTGTGCTTGGTGGAGTATCATAAGCAATATGAATGTGAGGAGACAGGCAGCAATTTTGTGTGGAGATAAGAGGCTATTGAAATGGTGTTGGTAGAGTCTATTGAGATAGGAACCTTGTTGTATAATGACTCAAAAAATGATAAGTGCAAGAATGAATGGGAACATTATAGATGTGAAGTTGGAGGGCGTTCTAGAAACAAGAACATGTTCAAAGAAACAAGACAAGATGCCATTTTTCCTTACAACTAGCTATGTGGTCTTAATGGGATTGCTAAATTTCTTGAAATGCTAAGATGTTTGGGCTATAAAATACTAGACACGGTGTGTGGAGTTATGTGGTTACAGTTTCTTCAAATGCTTTGTTGAAAGTGGAAGTTGGATATACACTTCAAATGGAAATGCTACCAGTATGTTGAAAGGCCAGCTACTATTGGTTGAAGATACTGGAGATTGCTATGCTTTACTATTACTAAAAATGATTAAGTTTACTATATTAAAAAATTTAGTGAATAAGGGATAAGAAATAGAGGGGTTACCATTAGTGGTTTGCAAGAACATGGAGTATTGCAGCAATGGCTCTTATTGAAACTAGGGTGAAGAAATTTAGTAGGAGAGATACGGATTAGCTGTCAGGTAAAGGTTGAAGAGTTTATAGCGTAACCATCAGCTAGCTCGTCTAAAGGCATTGTGGTTATGAGGAGGAGCTGGGGGAACTAAAAAGTTATAAAGATTTCATTGCAAGTACTTGTGGTGCAAGCAAGGGTAGGGGAGGATAGGTTGATAAAATGTTATGTGGTGTACGCATCCAAGGAGCCTAGCAAGAGGAATGGGTTGTGAGACATCCTAAGAGAGAAGGCTAGAGGTGGGAGACCATAATTGTGATGGCGGACTTCAATTTTATAATGTCACAGGACGAGAAGAAAGAAGGGAAGAAGTCTTGAAGTGGGTGGGGGCAGTAAGGGTTTTCCAAAATCATGTAAGAATTAGAATTGACTTACTTAGAATATGTGGGTAACAGCTACACATGGTGCAATAAGAAAAAAAACGAGGGGCTTGAATGTTTGAGAGCATCGATAGAGTGTTAATAAATCTCTAGGGAATATAGGACTTTCCCACAACTATAGTTACTCATTTATCATGCATTGGGTTAGATCACTACCCATTACTTATTGAGTTGGGGACATGTCAGGGGATGGCCCCTGAAAGAAGAAATCAATTTGAGATTGTTTAGCTTTCATATCCTCTGACTGTATGGGTTGTATAGAAAGTGTGAAATAGATTAGTAAACGGAAATGCCATGGAGGGACTTTCTCCAAAATTTTATAGATCTCTAGCTGCTTTGAGTAGGTGGAGCAACATTGAGTTGTGCAATCATATTAAAAGGAATGGAGAACTTGAAAAGAAAATCCAAGGTCTGCAACTCAAGGAATCTAGGGTGGGTCTTAATAATCAGGATCATATCTAGCTCAAACATCTCATTTTTTTCTTTCATGAGGAAAGCACACTTAAAAAGAAATGGTGCTGACAAAAAGCAAAGTTCTAATGGGCTCAATTGGGAAATTGCAATACTAGTTTCTTCCCAGCTTTTATGACTTTAAATGGAGGGATAAGCATATAGTATCTTTAAAAGATGATAAGAAGGAGGTGGTTAGTTCCACAAATAAAATTAAAAGCTTTTTAGTGAACCATTTTGAGTCAAATTGGTGCAATATTGATGTTGATTATCCTCTACTACAATACCAACCTTACACATGCAATGGATTGCAATAGAAAGAAGTGCTCACCATGCAGGTTATTGAGGAAGAAGTTATCAGGGATAAGAAAGAACAAGGCTCCAGGGAAGGATGAGGTTATAACATAATTAATATAGGGGTATTGGGAGATTACTCAGGGGGATATTGTTAGAGCTGTGTTACAATTTTTTTCATGATGTACAGGTGCCAAAAGATTGGAAGGATACTCTTATTGTACTTATTCCTAAAGTGTGGGTTGCAGATGGGTTGAAATAATTTAGGCCCATAAGTTTATGTATTGTTCTATACAGAATAGTGGCTAGGATCTTGGTGGCAAGGCTAAAGATTGTTTTATCTGACCTAATTATAGAGAGACAAGGTGCTTTTGTACTGGTCATATCTATCTCAAATAATATATTTATTACTCAAGAAATGGCAACCAGGGTGCACTCATCGATCTTCAGAGAGGGTCTTATGATAATAAAGGTAGATATGGAACAAGCATATGATAAGGTATGATGGTAGTTTGTCATTGATATGATGACATTGTTTGGGGTTCCCAGTAGTGTGGTGTGAGCGGGTGAATGCTTGTATCTCAGCATCGAGGTTTGGGGTGTTATTGAATGGGATCAGAATCCTATGGATTGAGGCCAAGAGAGGACTTTGGTAAGGATGCCCATTGTGACCATATCAATTCACCAATACATCTGAATTTTTAATTAGGCTGGTGAGGATGTATGAAGCTATGATATTGGTAGGATTTTAGTGTGGGCCAACTTCAATAATTCTCATTTGTTATATGCTTATGATGTCATTCTATATGCTCCTACTACATGTGTTACTAAGGTAGTAAGACAGATTATGGAGGATTATAAGAAGTATCATGGGCAGAAGGTAAATCTTGTTAAATCAAGAGTTTATTTTAGCAAGGGTATGGTGAGAAAGAGTAGGAAGATAGTGGCTACCAAAGTTGATATGACCTAAGCAGGAAATCTTAATTATTGGGGATACATATTTTTGTAATGTTGCTAAACAAGGAAAACTTTAACATTATCATTTAAAGAGTGGAAGAACAAGTCGCAAAATGAAGAATCATGCTTTTTTCTATGGCAGATAGGATTGTTATGATCAACTGTATTCTAACATTGATTCCTAATTTCTACTTGAGCCATTGTGTGAAGCCAAAGGGGGTGATCAATGTATTAGAAAGGATGTTTAGATGATATTTTTGGTTATGTGGACTGGAGTACTATCACTTTAATGAAGGAGGAGGGTGGTTTTGGTATTCATGATCTTAGTATTTGGTAACAGACCTTGACTATGAAACAAAGTAGGAGGATATTGGCAAGATAAGATTGCATGGGTGGAGGAGATGAGGAGTGAATACTTGATGGGAGAAAAGATGGAGAGTGTTCCACGGGGGACTTTGCAAGCATGTAGACTAATTAAGGAGGAAATGTCATAGGCTGTACCAAACTTTGTATGCAGAATTTGAGAGGATAGGGATGTACTTACTATTGAAGACAATTGACTAGGGTTTCTTCTAATCAAGTGGTGGCCTACTCACATTAATATGGAGGTAGAATGGCTGAATTTTGTTAGTGAATGTATTATTTAGCTTAGAGAATAAGATGTGTGTAGTCTTAAAGCTTAGGCTATTAAAGTATTACATGATAGGGTGCTACATCTTCCTTGGGTGCTGAATAATACCATGGATCAATTGCTACAATTACAAACAGAGTCCATGGAGATGCACAATACTAAGCTCTACTCAACAAAATTTTATATAGGAATTGTGGAAAATGTTAGAAGCTCATGGCCTACAATAAGTACTCATAGTTGGATTTAGAAGCTCAAGGTGCTACACAAGGTGAGGATTTTAATTTGGAGGTTAGTTAAAAATTGTATTCCCATCACTGAATAGTTGTTTAAGAGGAGAATGATGGAGTGTAGCAGCTGCATTTGGGGTTGTAACCCTGCCAAAACTTCACAATGTTTTTGTGTGAATGTTGGAAGGTGAGAGGTTTGGAATGTGTAGCACATGAAGAATGCTACTGTAGCTTTTATTCCAAGTAGCAGCAGAAGAAGCAGTAACAATTTTACATTACAAAATGTATACAACACTTTGAAGGCAAATGATTTTAAGTTTGGGGATGTTATTAAGCATGCTGCTTTTATTTTTATAGCTCTCTATTACATTTGGACCAACAGGAATTTAAAAAAGACATAAGGTGTATGCCATGAGTAGTGCTGTCCTATTAAGAAAGATTAAAATTGATGTGCTGACTGCAATAAAAATATACAACTTGGCTTCATTCATGTCTAATGGGAGTCCACACAACTCACATGAGTTGAATGTAGCTTTATCTTGGGCTCCTCCTTCAACTAGATGGTTCAAAATCTATTGTGATGTTGTTGTTTGGGATGATATTGTGGCTAGGAATTATTGTTAGAGATCACCTTAGTAAGCCATTGCTTTTTGCTGAAAGGAGGGTTGTTTCTCAATAAAGCATTACTATTGATGAGGATGCCATTCTGGAGGCCTTCACATTACTCAAGTTGAAGTTTTTTATTTATCATGCTGTTGAGATTCAGTCAGATTCTAGTATGGCGATTTAGGAGGTTTGCAATATTCTATGACACCTTTCATGTGGAGGAAGATTCAAGGACTCTCTGTAGTATGTTTGTGGAATGGACACCTTTGATTAATGCATATCTGTAGGCAAGGAAATGCTTGTACAGATTGGGTGGTGCATTATGCATGTTCATCTTTATTTTAGTTGGGACTTGAGTATGCCCCTTCTTAAACCACTTTTGATGCTTTTACATTTGAACACTTTGTTTGATCCTCTATAGAGGACCTTTTGTGTGCTTCGGCCAACAATAAATTATCAATAGAACCCAAAGACTTTGTGAGAATTGTGAGGGTTCCACATCGCCGGACAGTGGGAAGATCATCGATGCATTGGGTGTGCAGGAAGCTAGTGCATGTGCTCGCGTGGGCGCCTACTCTACGTGCTGAGGGGGTTCTGGAATACACTCAATTAGGATCTACAAAGGTGCGAACGTCATTGATCACTATATGCTACGGAGGAGGAAGTTTGACGGTGTAGCGGGTGTAAGGAATCAAAGCATGGGTGCTCGCACAGCTCTTGCTACATGTGCACTCGGGGGTTTGTTACGAAGGTGCGTACGCCCACAACTTCAAACTTGGCACAAAAATACGTTTAGTTGAGGATGGTCGATGGTGTGGTGGGTGGTCGCGTGGCTCCTACTGTGCATGTGAATGGGGTTTAAATTGGCACTTAAGGGGAAGCACACACAAAGGCATGAACGCTCGTGACTTCAAATTGGTGCTAATAGTGAATGAGGTGTATGCAACAGGAGGCACGGTGATGTGGATAGAGTGACATGCTGAGCAAAGCACGTGACATGCAGGGTGAAGCATGGTGTGCAGTGCACATGCATGCATGGAAGGACATAAATCTTGAATTAATACATTTTGATGCATTTTTCTGGGTAGAGAGACACAATCACACTACAAACTATGTTTTTCAAGCTTGCGCACAACTCATTTTGGGTGCTACGAGGTCTGGTGGATGCTTGGGGTGGCTTCTTGTGCATCAATTCTGTAGTACTCTACTATAACAATTGAGCAAAATCTCACTTACCTAGGTCAATTCTAAACCTGGAACATTGAAATTTCATATAGTGCTATTTTCTAGATCACTTTGTGCTACTACTGGATGTGGTTATATTAATTATTGCATGTGATGTGTTGTGTGACTTCTTTGCATTGCTTTATTATGTGTTATGATGGAAGTGCTAGAAAATAATTGCACAAGTTGTGTTGGTTGTAATAATTACTGGTTGAAATAATCATTGGAAGTGCTGGTTGAAACAATCGCTACAATTGCTCAGTTGTGTTACTGTTTGTATTATTGGAATTGTTGGAAGTGTAGGATGATACCTATAGTATGGTTGGCACCAAATCAAAGAAGAGCACCAAGAAGGGGAAAAGTTGTGAACATGTGTCCCCTATAAAGAATGAATTGTTGGTTGGGGAATGTAGTTACATTATAAACTCTACAAACAGGGAAGTCATACTCGTAGTCTCTATAACTGATGGTGAGGTGGGAGCAGATTTGAATGACAGTGAAATATTGGCAAACTCTATGCCCACTGAGAGTGACACTAATGTGGGATCTACTAGAGAGTTAGAGGAGAAAAACTCCTATATGAGGATGAAGGGAAAGATATTCATTGAGAAGGAAATAATAGATGGAAGCAAGGATAATGACAACTTTATGAACCATGGAGCATTGGGTAGGGGAACATTAAAAATCATACCAATGAGGATCATAATAAAGAAGGGTAAGATAATGTTATGCAAGGAGTGGGATATAGTGTGGGTGGTAAACAGGATAATCCCAACAAAATAAGGTTCAAGGATGTGCTTATAACTAGAAGAAACTCAAATACTGCAATTACAACAACCACTGAGTGCCCTCGTTATATAGATATGAAAGAGGTTGCTACTAAGATGATGGATTATGTAGTACAGGATGAGATTATTATGTCATATTTGACATGGAATAGATGCAACGAGTTTCATCAGTTCGATCTGATGAGGAGAGTCTACGACAGTACCCTCCCTTTTTGCATTATTACAAGGATTTTATAGCACAGGTGAGGGCATTTCAAAAACTTTAAAATAATGGATCTATCATCAGGTCGCTTTTGTCTTCATTTTGATTCAATTGAGGACAAGAATGCAGTGTAGTTTGGTAGACCATCGTAGATAATGAGACAAACTATGGGGTTGGATGTATGAACCCCCTGAGTTTAGGCCAAGTGTCATGATTGCAATGGTGCCTTAGTTTGGGTGAGATTTTCAGTGCTTCCTTTGTTATATTGGGACACAAAAAAAATTTATGCATCACTAAAGCTATTGGAGAACAAATTTTACTAGATGGATGGACCACTAATTTTCAATGATCCTTGTATGCGAGGTTTAGTGTGAGGATGGACCTCTCGAAACCTTTGAAGCTTAGAATGTTGCTGAGTGGGCTATTGGGGAAGACATTCTAATCTTCTAAGTACGAGGGCCTTCCTTAGATGTATTGTACCTGTGGCCATGTTGGCCACTACACAGATTAATGTTCAATTGGAGGGAAACGAGTTGATTTGATAGGGGATGCAGAAAGGAATACAACATATAGGAAGAAGGAGACTAATGAAACATCACAAAGAAACTAAGAACCTCTAACACCAAGTACTCAATGGGATGAGGATGAGGGAGTAATGAAAGGGCTATGCCCTTGGATGCCAGTACAACTGAGAATAAGGAGGGTTGCAAAGTTTGTGCAAGGAAGATTTCAAAATCATACAGTTATTCTAAACTTTTAGAGGGACCCAAGGAGGGTAGTTAATAGTGGTGGAGAAGGGAGGTTCCTAGGCAGGCATAGAAGTATCTCTATTGCAAAAAGTTAGGAACCTTTCAGGCAAGTATGAACCCCCAAAGGATATGTTGGTGAAGGAAGCTACAAAGCAAGTGACTTAATCTATCGAAGGAGGCTAGCCTTGGAAGAGGTCAAAAGAGGATGACACCAATGTGCATAGGAGATGGCAGCACGGTGGTGATACGATTAGGGAAGTTTCTAGCCATGTATCTATACAAAACTAAATGGAGAGAGAAGGGAACCTCTCAGCTATAGTTTGTGGGTTGCAACATTTCAATTCCTTATGTCATGCTTCCATTCTACTGAGAGGTCGATTGGTATTGGAGTGGTGCTAAAGATGTGCTTGGTGGCATATCATAAGCAGTATGAATGTGAGGAGGCAAGCAACACTTTTGTGTGGGGATAGGCGATTGTTGGAATGGTGCTGGTGGAGTCTACTGAGGTAGGGAGCTTGCTGTATGATGACACAAAAAATGATAAGTGCAAGAATGAAGGGGAATGTTGCAGATGTGAAGTTGGAGGGCATATTCGAAACAAGTTGAAGGTCAAAGATACAAGGCAAGCTGTGGTCTTTCCCTAAAGTTGGCTATGTGGTCCAAATGGGATTGCTAAATTCCGTACAATGCTAAGAAGTTTGGGCTATGAAATCCTGGGCATGCTTTGTGGAGTTATGTGGTTACAACTTCTTCAAATGCTTTGTTGGAAGTAGGAATTAGATGTACACTTGATGTGAAAGCACTGCCAGTATGTTGGAAGGCCTACTACTATTAGTGGGAGATACTAAAGGTTGCTATGCTTTATAATTACCAAAAATTATTAAGTTCACTATTTGGAATATATGGGGAATAAGGGTTAAGGAATCGAGGGGTTACCTACAGTGGTTTGTGAGAATAAGGAGTATTATAGTAGTGTCTCTTATTGAAACCAGGGTAGAGAAATTCAATAGAAGAGATGTGGGTTTGCCACTTGACAAAGATTAGGAGTTTGTAGTGCAACCATTAGTTGGATTGTTTGGAGGGATTATGGTTCTGTGGAGGAGCTGGGTGAACTTGAAAGTTATGAATATGTCATTGCAAGTACTTGTAATGTAAGCAAGGGCAAAGGAGGAAAGGCTAATAAAATGTTGTGTGGTGAATGCTTCCAAGGAGCATATCAAGAGGAATGCTGTGTAGAAGATCCTAAGGGAGGAGGTTAGAGGTGGACCCATGATTGTGGTAGGGGCCTTCAATATTGTAATGTCTTGGGAGGAGAAGAGAGAAGGAAAGAGGTTTAAAAGTGGGTGGGAGCAACAAAAGTTTTCTAAAATCATGCAAGAATTGGAATTGATTTACTTGGGATATGTAGGTAACAATTACACTTGGTGCAACAAGAAAGAAGGAGGTGCTCTGGATAGAGTGCTAATGAATCTCCACAGAATACATGACTTTTTCACAACTATAGTTACTCATTTGTCACGTATTTGGTGAGATGACTGCCCATCACTAATTGAGTTGGGGACATGTCAAGGGATGGCAACTAAAAGAGGAAATCAATTTAAGAGAGTTTGGCTAGCATTTTCTTAGACTATAAGGGTTATACAAAAAGTGTGAAATAGATTAGCAAGAGGGAATCCCATGGAGAGACTTTTTACAAAATTCTATAAATCCCTTGCTACTTTGAGTAGGTGGAGCAAGACTGAGATGCATAATCTTACTGATAGGAATGGTGAACTTGAAAAGGAAATCCAAGGTCTACAATTCAAGAAATTTGAGGTGGGTCTTAATGATCAGGAACACACCTAGCTCAAACATCTCATTTCTTGTTTTCATAAGGCCAGTGCACTTGAGGAGAGATGGTGGTGGCAAACAGCAAAACTTCAATAAGCTTAACTTAGGGACTAAATACTAGTTTCTTCATGGTTGCTGTGACTTCTACTTGGAGGGATAAGCATGTACTATAGTTGAAGGATGGCAAGTGGGAGTCGGTTAGTTTTATAGTTAAAATTAAAAGGTTGTGGTGAACCAATTTGGGTCAAAGTTGTGCAATACTGATGTTGATTATCTATTAATGCAATACCAACCTTACAGAGGCATTGGATTGGAACAAGAACGAATGCTCACCATGTAGATTATCGAAGAAGAAGTTATTAGAGCTATCACATCTATATGGATGAACAAGGCACCAAGTATGGATGTGGTTATAGTGGAGTTCATATAGGGGTACTGGGAGATTACTTAAGGGGATATTATTAGAGCTGTACTACAATTTTTTCATGATAAATAGATGCCAAAAGATTGGAAGGATATCTTATTGTACTTATTCTAAAAGTGTGGGGTGCAGAAAAACCATAATAGTTTAGGCCCATAAGTTTTTTTTAAAATTATATACAAAATAGTGGCAAGGATATTGGTAACAAGATTGAAGATGGTTTTACCTGACCTAATTGCGAAGAAACAAAGTGCTTTTTTCCTAAGCAAATCTATCTTAGATAATATATTTATTACTCTAGAAATGGAAACAAGGAAGCACTCTATGGTCTCCATAGAGGGTCTTATGGCAATAAAGGTGGATATGGAACAAGCATAAGATAAGGTGATGTGGTAGTTTGTCATTGATATGATGCCATTCTTGCGATTCCCTATAGTGTTGTGTGAGTGGAAGAATTCTTGTATCATAGTATTGAGATATGGAGTGTTACTGAATGAGTTGAAAATCCCATAGATTTAGGCTAAGAGAGGACTTAGACAAGGATGCCTTTTGTTACTATATCTATTCACCATTACTTACGAATTTCTATCTGAGCTTATGAGGAAGTATGAAGAAATTGGTGGGATTTCAGTGTGCGACAACTTCTTCAATCAGTTCTCATTTATTATATGCTGATGATGTCATTTTGTATGCTCCTACTACATATGTTGCTGCTAGGGTGGTAAGATAGATTATGGAGGATTGTGGGAAGTATTCGATGTAAAAGGCAAATCTTAATAAATAAAGAGTCTATTTTAGCAAGGGGATGACGAGAAAGAGTAGCAAGATGGTGGCTGGCAAAGTTCATATGGCCAGAAAAACATCTTAATTATTCCAGAATACCTAATTTGATAAAGTTGCTAAACAAGGGAGACTTTAACTTTATCATTCAAGGAGTGGAAGAACAAGTTGCAAAATGAAGAATTAGGCCTCTTTACTTGACAGGCAAGATTGTTATGATCAACTCTATACTGATAGCGATTCATAATTTCTACTTGAACCATTGTGTGGCACCAAAGAGGGTGATCAATGTATTGGAAAGGATGTTCAAATGATACTTATGGTTTGGCACTAATGAAGTAAATGAAATGCATTATGTGGATTGGAGTGTTGTCACTTTATCAAAGGAGGATGGTGGTTTGGGTATCCATGATTTTTTTATTTGTAAATGGGCCTTGATTATGAAACAATGCAGAAGGATCTTTACAAGAGAAGATTGTGTGTGGATGGAGGTGATGAGGAGTAAATGCTTGATTGGACAAAAGATGGGGGGTGTTTGACGGGGGTTTTGTAGGCATGCAAACTAATTAATGAGGTAATGCCATGGACTATACCAGACTTTGTGTGGAGAATTAGAGAGGGTAAGGATGTACTTTTCTGTTGAAGACAACTGGCTGAGGTTTCTTCCAATCAAGTGGTGGCCTACTTACATTAATTTGCAGGTAGAATGGTAGAAATTTGCTTGTGAATGCATTATTGGGCATGAGGAATGGGATGTGTGTAGTCTTAAAGCTTGGGCTAGAGGATTATTGCTTTATAGAGTACCACATCTTCCTTGAGTACTGAAGAATAGCATGGACCAGTTGCAACAATTACAAATTGAGTCCATGGAGGCGCATAATACTAAGCTCTACTAAAAAATGGTTCATGTAGGAATTGTAGAAAATGCTAGAAGCTTATAGCCTACTATAAATAATTATAACTAGATTTGGAGGCACAAGGTGCTACCCAAGGTGAGGATTTTCATTTGGAGATTGGTTAAAAAATATATTCCTACCACTGAGTGGTTATTTAAGTGGAGAATGGTGGAGTGTTGGAGCTACATTTGGGGTTGTTACCAGGTCAAAACTTCACATCTTTTGCATGAATGCTAGATGGCAAGAGAGGCTCAAAATGTGTAGTACATGAACGATGCTACTACAGCTCTTAGTCCAAGCAGCAGTAGAAGAAGCAACAGTAATTTTACATTACAACATGTTTGCAGCACTTTGGAGGCAAATGCTTTGAAATGTGGGGATGTGATTGAGCATGTTGCTATTGTTGCAACAGAACTTTGTTACATTCGGACTAACAAAAATTTGAAAAAACAAAAGGAGCAAGTCATCAGTAATTCTATTATATTAAGAACGATTCAAATTGACGTAACGGCTACAATCAAAAAATACAACTTGGCTTCATCCATGTCTTATGAGAGTCCATACAACTCACATGATTTGAATGTAGCTTTATTTCTGGCTCCTCCTCCAATTAGATGGATCAGAATCAGCTATGATGTGGTGGTTTAGGACGATGTTGTAGGGCTGGGAATTATTGACAGAGACCACCTTGGTAAAGCATTGCCTTTTACTGGAAGGAAGGTTGTTTCTCAATCAACCATAGCTTTGGAGGTGCACACCATTCTGGAAAATTCGACTCACTTTGGTATGTTTGAGGTATGGATCCCTTTTGGTAAATTCATATTTGTAGGCAAGAGAATACTCCAACAGACAAGGTAGTGTATTATGCATGTTCATATGATTTTACTTGGGACTGAGGTATGCCTCTTTTGAAACCACTTTTGATGCTTATTTTTTCAATCTTATTATTTGATCCTCCATATAGGACCTTTTGTAGGCTTCAGCAATTAATAAATTATTAATGGAACCCAGAGACTTTGATTTCTCATAAGATTCTGATGGAGTCCAAAGAGCAACATCCTCCAATCCCTGGTCGACATTGTTTATGGTTGAGACTAGGATGATATCTGATCATCCTGTAGCCCCCCACTTTTTATTCTAAATTAATGAAAACATCCTTGGCAAATGCTTTCACAATGGTTTGTCTTTCATAAATCCAAGAATTTCACCTCTGTCTATGAAATATGAATGCCGACGACTGTTCCTCTTAATCATTGCTCCAATCCTGAAGTCCAACACAATATGATCAAAATCCTGTGATGTTATCCCATGCTAATGTATCCAAAGCATGGGTTTGCTTTAAGCACTCTAATTTCTTCAATGTAACAATGTCGAGGGCACGACCGACCAGCTAAGGCCAGACTGCATCATTTATAAAAGGATCAGGATGAGTGGTGCACATCAAAAGGAGGGCCAATCGACCCAAACCAAGGTCCAACTACGAGCTTTTCAATTGCAACAACTTAAATATACACTATTGGAGCTAGAATTACCACACCTGCTGGCTCTAGATTGGCCCTCCAATGCATCCTCTTTAAGGGACTTAGATTGTACTCATTCTAATTACCAAACTAGTAAAGCCCAGTATTGTTACTTATTGTCACGACCTCTCATCAAAAGGTTATAGGGCAGAAATTTGAATGATGCATCATCGGCATGAAGGCAGTGCGATCTGACAAGTTATCATGAATTGTCAAGGAGTCAGGCGAAAGCCTACATTGACCTTTTATTTAATAAATGCATCCCTTCCAAATGTTGGGGTCCAGTGCATGGATTAGCTCTAGAATTAATATAGTTATCTGAGTAGCAAGTACCATCAAACAAACTATAACTGATTTAATTAGCTATTCACAGTTTCATAGTTTGAAATTGTTCATACTTACACATGCATGGCTTAATCTTTGAGACAAGCATATGACTACTAGTAGGATGAACCAGGTAGCATTACAATGATAAAGTGCCAGGTAAAGCCCAATGTCAAAATTAACACGTTCGTCGTGTCTGGTGATAACTCACACATGGAAGAGTGAATGCTCCCAAGTTGGGATGCCATCTGTAAAGCTTCAAAATATTGCCTCTCGACAATTGTAACACTTGAAGATGCCACTTGAGCAACCTTTCCTTCCTACATTGGAATTCCTAAGATATGACTGGTCAAAAAGAGTCTCACATTTCTCGAACAAAATATAGCTGCATGAGGAAAGCCACAACACGTAGTCCCATGAAGAGATTGAGCACAAACGATAATGAATTGTCCAAGTGCTAGGGGCACCATAGAACCTTCACTAACACACAGTGCCCAAAGAAAAGGGAAAAGAGCTATAATTTGAACAATTTGCAGCCTCGTGCTCCACCATAGCAGCGCACTGCTTGGGTAGCAGCTCTACTTGCTTAAACCCTAGAGGATATTGCACATCCATGTGGGAGTACCCTGTAATACTACAAATCTAGAAAAGAGCTACTCTTTGTGGTCCAAACAAGTCTCCTATGTAGGTGCCGCAGAACATAGAAGAGCTATGCACTGGCATGTGTGCCACACTTGTAGTGCAGGTCTATGACTACAGCTAAGGGTGCCTAAATAATTTTGCACATCGAACCAACCACCTTCCACTTTGGTGCAAGCAGTACTGCATCAACCTACACACATGTGAATTGTTTATTATGATAATTCTGAACAAGGTAAGACAATCAATGGGTAATCAAACTTATCCATGTGCTAGGAGTATGCTTAGCAAAACATCTCATAAAAGGTTACACTTTTGAAGCTAACATTCTAAATCCAAAGGTAGCGTGTGATGGTGCTCAGACAAGACACCCACTACATATGAGTAGACATGCCATCGCACGCACGTGCAGTGCACTGGCACTACATATGATTAAACCATACCTCATATTGAACCCAAAATCATAGACTTTTTTACAAGCTCAATAGTGTTCAAGATGCACACATTCTGATTGCTAGTGAGCACGTGCGGATAGGCCCCCAAATGGGCTCTGACAGATGCCAGCACAAGCGCACAGTGCATGCCATGCCATTGGAGCTAAGCATTGGCTTACAACCCAAAATGCTTAAACCCTTGTGCATAATGCACCATCAAACTTCCAATATTTTTGTGGGCCACACAACCTCTAACATTCCCACTTATGGGTTGCATATTGCTTCAACTCTATCAAAGAATAAGGCAAGACTACCAATATGTAATCACCATAACCATGCATCAGTAGCTCACAGTAGTAAAAATACCCCAAAAAGGTTAGAAATTGGGGTCCCTACTTGCTAGGTGTGCAGGCCATTTCTGAGAGCACGTGGACAAGCAGCTCACATGCAAGAGTAGGTAGGCCACTGTTTAGGCGTGCGGTGAACTGGCACTATGTGATTAAACCATACCGAAGATTGGAATAACTATCTTACACTAGTTTATAGGTTGCACTGCATTTCACATTCCCACTTATGAAGTGTATATTTGCAAAATCTCCATCACGAAAGAAGGCAAGGCTACCTATAGATAATTGCCCAATCCCTAGAGCAGTAGCTCACAGAGCTTAAAGTCCTAATAATAGTTGCAATTTTTTTAAGCTAAATGACGTGGTTGCACATTGCACCTTAGCATGTGTCAATAGGCCACTGTACATGGACGTGGTGCATATGACTGCATGCAGAACCACCAATGCTCTGTGAATAATACAACCCGAAATGTGTAAATTGTTGCACATGTTGCACCATCCATCTTTCTCTTCGCAGCAGGCCACACAGCATTACAGAGTTCCACATGCAGATTGCATATTGCAACAAATCTTTTGATGAATGAAGCAACTCTAGTAAAAGGTAATCTCCCTATCTCTACGACAATAGCCCGCTGAGCTAAAAATCTCAATAAAGTTTACACTTTTCTGAAGCCAAATGACATAGGTAGATGTTGCACCTGAAAAACCTTCAATAAGCCAACTCACGCACACGTGGTGCATATGTTGACGTGCAGCACCGTCAGTGCTCTATGAAGGATACAAACCAAAACGTGTCAACCATTGCACATGTTGCACTATCTATATTTAACTTCGCTGCAAGCTGCATAGTGTCACACATTCCCACTTGCAAATTTTTTATTAAGAGAAATTTGTTTACGAGTGAGGCAACTCTACCAATAGATAATCACCCTATCCATACAGTAGTAGCCCACTAAGTTAAAAATCTTGATAAAAGTTGCACTTTTCTGAAGCCAATGACGCGGGCACATGCTGCACCTTTGAAAGTGTCGATAAGCCAACTAGTGTGTGCACGATGAGCATGCCTGCATGCAACATCATCAGTTCTCTGTGATGGATAAAAACCAAAACATGTAAACCATTGCACATGTTGCACCATCTATCATTCACTTCGCTGCAAGCCCCATAATGTCACACATTCCCACTTATGAATCTTATATTATGACAAATTTATCTTCAAATGAACCAAGTCTAAGAATAGGTAATCATTTTATCCCTACACCTGTAGACCACAGAGCTAAAAATCCTGATAAAAATTACACTTTCCTACAGCCAAATGACACGGGCACATGTTGCACCTCGATGGCAACTGATAGGCCACCGCATGTGCGCAAAGTGCACATGGCTGCGTGTAGTAAGACCAGTGCCTTGCAAAGGATACAACCACAAATACCTAAACCTCTGCAAATGTTGGACCGTACATCTTTCACTTCATTGCAAGTCACACAGAGTTAAACATGCCCACTTGCAGATTGTATATTAAGACAATTCTGTTGACCAATGAGGCAGATCTACCAATAAGTAATTGTTGTATCGCTACGATAGTAGCCCGTGGAGCTAAAACTCCCAATAAAAGTTACACTTTTCCATAGCCAAATGATGTAGACACACGTTGCTTCTGAGCAAGCACAGATAGGCCACCACTTGCGTGTGCAATGCACATGCCTACATGTAGTACATCTGTGCCCTATCACTATGTGATTAAACTATATCGAAGATTGAAACAACAATCTTACACTAGTATGTAGGCTACATTACATCCCATATTTGCACCTGTGAAGTGTATATTTTTGAAATTTCCATAATGGAAGAAGGAAAGGCTACATATAGGTAATCACTTGATCCTAGGAGCAGTAGCCCACAGAGCCAAAAATCCCAAAAAAAGATACCCTTTTTTGAAGCCAAAGTGTTCCATATACCCACTTGTAGAATGTATGTTGCAACAATTCTACCAAGAGGTAAGAGTACCAATAGTTTATCACCTTATCCATACAGTAGCAGCTCACAGTGCATAGAATCCAAAACAATGTCACACTTTGTGGTCCTTACATGAAGTGCATGGAGGTCACCACTAAGCATGCATGCAGGTTCCAAGGATCACTCAAATAGAACCAGGCACACTAACGTAGATAGACCCCAAGGCCTCCATATGTCTGCCCACCATCCTCCACATGTGTGCACAAATAGATTGCAATGCACACATTGTGATGTAGTGTGCGCAGCGCTATGATAGGCGTGCTGCTCCTATAGTGTTAGGATAACGTCTCAACTCAACACACAAGCCCTATAGCAAATTGGCATGCTCATAAAACAAAAGTAGGTATTACTTTAAATATGTGAGTGACGAAGCTAGCAAATTTTTCCAAACTTTTTATAGAGCTTTGGAGGTCATTCCACGAATCAAAAAATTGGATATTACGAAGTGAGGTATATGCCTTGCGCCTAGGTAGATCCACCCAGGGGTGCATCACAAAGCGAGATGCACAGTACTCGCACAAACTATCACAATAAGTAGAGCTAAGCCAAGCTATCGAGATCAAGCAAAAGCAAGCGATCAAGCTCATATTTTTGCTCATTAAAAACTCCTATGACTTCAACCTTTCATAAGAGGGGGGACAAATCTACATCAACATAGGGTTGGATCTTAGTGGATCGTGACAGCCAGGCCACTCTACCATTTACATGCCCCATTGCAAATTTAAGCCATCTGTAAAAGATTCTACCCATTGTTCATTCTTAACTATCATTTCTTGCAATGATCATGAAGTCCAACTTTCTGCGGCACTAAACTAGCCCATGGTTGTTTTCCCTTGGGGTACCAAGCCTTTACTATAGGCCAACAAGCGAATGATAAGCCTAAGCATCACACTTAGCAAGGATTCTGGCTTAGAGGCATTTAGTCATAATCTTAAAAATGATATCTTCATGCCACTAGCTTTTCAAGCAAGCATGATGACGAATTGTGTTAATCAAAGGTTCCTCTCGTACTAGGTTGAATTACTATTTTGACACATACATCAGTAGAGTAAAACTAACCTGTTTCATGACGATCTAAACCTAGCTCACTTTCCCTATTGGTGGGTGAACAATCCAAAATTCAGTGAATTATACTTTACATTGATATAATGAGCTGACATCAAAGGATCCAAAAGCAACGGCGTTATGAACTCTTGGATGCCACAAGCCAGTTATCCTTATGGTAACTTTCTAACACCACTAGCTTCAAACTCTGTAAGCCTAAAGGATCGATAGGCCATGCTTTTGCAATTTGTATTCGTGCTAGAAATTAGAATCAAATGAGCTTTTACCTTTTTGTTTCACATTATATTTCTATTTTAGTTGAGCTCATCTTAGAACACTTACGTTATCTTTTAACAATGTGTCGTCCCAGCCAAACTCCCCACTTGATAATGCCTTCTACTTGCATCGAGTAGTCGAGGTGAGACTTGGAGCCAAAAGGAGGGGCCCACCTCCGTCTCACAGAATAAGTAGAATAACTTTAAAAGTAGTGGTATTTCAATTCCATCAACACGTTGGCTCCACTTATGCTACATTGCTCAAGTCATTTCATAAAGTTAAATTAGAGTCAAGCTCAATAGGGCCTTCTTTCCCTACTGATTCTTCTGAGCCCATTCCCTAGGCTATGGTTTTGTTGGTTAGTAGACAGGGATGGTGGGAATCTCTTTAATCCATTAATGCATGTCACTAATTAGATAATGAGGAATTTTGCTACCTTAAGGGAGTCATAGTTACTCACACCATTAATGCATATTTATAGAAAAGGAAATTCCCAAGTAGACTGGGCAACACATTATGCATGTTCAATTGATTTTCCTTGGGACTGGGATATGCCCCTTCTCAAACTACTTTTGATACTTTTGTTTTCAGATTTTTTTCGTTTGATCCTTCATAGAGGAATTTTTGTAGGCTTTGGCCATTATTATATTATCAATGGAATCCAATGACTTTCATGAGGGAGCTTTCGTGAGGAAGGTGGGGATTCCATTTTCTCTGACAGAAGAAAGGCGGGCCAGTGTACAAAAAGCATGGCACAAGCACTCACATGGCTCCTGGTGCGAACGTGTGTTGGTGTTTGGGGGCACACACAGCAGGTGATGACATGGAAATTTCTACAGAGGTGCGAACGCTCAAGAATTCAAAGATTAGCAATTAAAGTAAACTGATCCAATGTGGTGACATGAATAGTGTGACGTTTAGAGCAAAGTGTGTGATGCATAGAATGATTCACTGCAAACGACACTAGTGCACCCCCAAGAAGACCAATCTTGATTTTTCAATGAATTTCATAGGGCGGTACGATGCATAGTAGAAATGAACCCATCCTGGGCATGCACATAACTCATCCTGGGCACTGTGAGGTATGCTATGTGATTGGGGTGGCTTCTTATGCAACAATTTTTTTAGTTTTTCTACTAATATAATAGAGCAAAACTTTAATTACCAAGGTCAAATCTAAACCTAAAACTTTGAAATTTCAAATATAACTCTATTTTTTGGTTTGTTTTGTTGTTAGTATTAGAAGTGGATGAATTAATATTGAAAGAGTTATACTATCCAATTACATTGCAATTGCTTTGCTATTTATTATGGTGGACGTGCTGAAAATAAATGGCACTAGTTGTGCTGGCTAAAATAATCTCCAGTTGAAATTATTTCTAGAATTGTTGGTTGAAATAATTACTACTATTACTTTATTGTGTTGTTATTGTGGTGCTAAAAGTGTTGGAATTAATTACACAAGTTGTGTTGGCTAAAAATAATCTATTGTTGAAATTATTTCTAGAATTACTTGTTGAAATAATTGCTACTATTACTTTGTTATGTTGTTATTGTGGTGCTGAAAGTGTCAAACTTTATTGCACATGTTGTGTTGGCTGATGTAATTGTTGGTTGGAATATTTTCTAGAATTACTAGTTTAAATAATTACTATAATTGCTTTGCTTTGTTGTATTGTAGTGCTGGAAGTGCAGGTAGATATCTATAGTATAGCTAGCACTAAATCTAAGAAGAGTAGCAAAAAAGGGAAAAGTTGTGAAAATGTGTCCCCTACACTTAATGAATTGCTAATTGGGGAATTCAGTTATGCTGTAAACACATCAAATAAGGATGTGTTATTGGTTGTCTCCTTAATTGATGGTGAGGTAGGAGTGGGCTTTAATGATAGTGGAATATTAGAAGACTCTATATCTAGTGTGAGTGGCACAGGCATGGGATGTACAAAAGAGGTGGAGGAGACTAACTCTTACATGGGGATAGATGGGAAGATAGACATTGCATAGGCCATAATAGGTTGTGGTAGGGATAATAAGAAATTCAAGAACAAGGGAGCACTGGTGTAGGGGAAAACTCAAAATCATATCATTGAGGACCATAATAAAGAAGGACAAGATATTGCAATAGAAGGAATGGGATATAATGAGGGTGATAAATTGGACATCTATAACAAGGTAAGCTTTAAGGATGTGTTGACAACTAGAAGGAACTTAAAGATAGTAAATACAACAACCACTAAGTTGTCTTCTTATATTGATGTTAAGGAGGCTGTTGCTAAGATGCTGGATTACATAGTATAGTAAATACAACAATCGTTGAGCGGCCTTCTTATATTGATGTTAAGGAGGTTGTTGCTAGGATGCTTGATTAAGTAGTATAGGATGAAGTTATCATGTCAGATTCGACATGTAGTAGATGCAAAAAGTTTCACCAATTTGATTTGGTGAGGAGAGTCTGTGATAATACCCTTCCTTTCTATGTTATTGTAATGCTTTTACAGTGTAGGTGAGGTAATCACAAATTTCAAAATATCGAACCTATCATTAGGAAGATTTTGTCTTTATTTTGATTCAATTGAGGACAAGAATGTAGTGTTGCTAGGCAGACCTTGGCAAGTAGCTGGGCAAGCCATGGGGTTGGATGTTTCGACCCATAAGTTTAGGCCTAGTGCCATGACTGTAATGTGTGCCCCAGTGTGTGTCAGATTCTTCCAACGCTATACTGGGACACAGAAAACATTTTATGCATTGCCAAAGCGATTGGTGAACCAGTCTTACTAGATGGATGGACCATTCATTTGTAACGATCTTCATATAGGATGGTCTATGCATGGATGGACCTTTTGAAACCTCTGAAACTACAAATGTGGCTGAGTGGGCTATTTGTGAAGACATTCCAATCTTTTGAGTACAAAGGCCTTCCTTGAATGTGCTACACTTGTGGCCATGTAGGCCACTACACGGATCAATGTTCTGTTAGAGAAACATAAGCCGATCTGACAGAGGATTTAGAGGGGAATGCAGCTAGTAAGAATGAGGAGATCGATAAAAAAACACAAGGAGGCCATGAAATTTAACAACCAAGCACTCAGTAGGATGAGGATGAGGGAGTCAGGAAACGGCTTGGCCCTTGGATGTTAGTACAATCGAGAAGAAGGAGGGCTTCCATGCCTATTCAAAGAAGATTTCCATTTCATACAACTACTCTAAAATTTTAGAGGGACCCAAGGGGTGCAGTCAATAATGGTGGAGTTGGGAGGCAACTAAAAAGGCATAGAAATATCTCTATTATGGGGAGAGGGAACCTTTCAGGAAATTATGGAACCCAAAGGATACATTAGGGAAGATGGCTGCAATGTAGGTGACTCAGCATACTAATGGAGGCCAGTATGACAACAGGTCAAAAGAGGAGGGCACCAATAGGAAGGGAAAATTATAGTAGGATGGTGATACGATTGGGGGAGTTTCAAGCTATGTGGCTATACAAAACTAAATGGAGAGAGAGAAGGGAACCTTTCAATTGTAGTTTGTGGGCTATAGCATTTGTAATGAAATGACTTTGGTGATGATTCATGGAGGTGCAAGCTATAGTGTGAACTATAAGGATTGCATTCATGATTCTAAGCAGGGTGTTTGGTGTTAATGCTTTTGGCTGAAT
The DNA here is from genome assembly GCA_023846275.1 of Vanilla planifolia. Classification (NCBI taxonomy): domain Eukaryota; kingdom Viridiplantae; phylum Streptophyta; class Magnoliopsida; order Asparagales; family Orchidaceae; genus Vanilla; species Vanilla planifolia. The sequence goes on along the minus strand of JAIUJO010000620.1, from coordinate 280,816 downwards.
GGGTGGATGCTCTCTTTGGTTTCTATTTTGCTTTAAGACAAGATTTTTGTAGTAGTAAAAAGCCTTGTAATCCTTCATGGAAAATGACTCAGCACATAGTGGATAGTGGGCAAAGGGGCAATCCAACTGGGTGTTGGAAATGGAGATGAGAGACTTGCTAGAAATTAGTAGAGTTACTTGGCAAAGTACTGCTGCTTCTTTTAATTTGGGGATGCATGTGAGAAATAAGTAAATGAATGGAGATGCAGCATTGGGATGCAGATATGCTGAATGCAGAAATAGAATTGAGGATGTCATGGAGAGGGCAATTCAGGAGGGCCAATTGCTTGAGATGAAGTTACTATTAGAGGATTGCTGGTGCAGTGGAATATGGGGAGCTGTAGGCAATTTCGCTGCTGCATGAATTCCTTAAGCCATGCTGGCATTCTAATTGGAGCTAATTTGCTATTGACGAGGTGCTGGAGATGTGCTTGGAGGCATATCACGTGCTGTATGAATATGAGGATGCAGGTTGTAGTTTTTTGTGGAGACATGTTGCTAAAAACTGTGTTGATGCATTCTACTGAGGTAGGAAGCTTGTTGTATGAAGACTCAAAAAAATGATAAGTATAAGAGTAAAAGGGGACATTGTAGATATGAAGCTATAGGGTACTCTCGAAACAAGTGAAAGTTCAAAGAGACAATACAAGCTAAAGTTTTTCATTGCTACTGGTTATATAGTCTGAATGGGATCGCTAAATTTCTTGGAATGTTAAGATGTTTGGGCTATGAAATGCTAGGCATGGTGTGTGAAGTTACATGGTTACAACAACTACCTTAAATGCTTTGTTTGAAGCGAGAATTACATGTACACTTCATGTGGAATTGCTACCAGAATGCTCGAAGGACAACTATTTTTTATGGGAATAATAGAGGTTGTTATTCTTTATTATTAACAAAAATGATAAAGCCTGCTGTATGGAACATTCAAGGAATAAGGGATAAGAAATCAAGGGTTTACCTGTAGTGGTTTGTAGAATAGAGGCTGTTGCAGTAGTGGCTCTTGTTGAAACTAGGGTGGTGAAATTTAGCAGAAGTGATGCAGATTTGCTACTTGGTAGGGTTTGAGAGTTGTAGTGCAACCCTCATTTGGATTGTCTAGAGGGATTGTGGTTCTGTGGAGGAGCTGGGTGAACTTGGATGTTATAAAAATTTCTTTTCAAGTACTTGTAGTGTAAGCAAGGGTAAAGGAGGAGCTATTGATAAAATATTTTGTGGTGTATGCTTCCAAAGAGCCTATCAAGAGGAATACTGTGTAGGAAATGTTGAGGGAGGAGGCTAGAGGTGGGGGCCCATGATAGTGGTGGGGAATTTCAATGTTGTTATGGTATATGAGGAGAAGAGAGGAGGGAAGAGGTTTAGAAATATGTGAGGGTAGCAGGAGTCTTCTATAGTCTCTCAAGAATTAGTGTTGATTGACTTGGGATATGTGGGCAATAGGTACACTTGGTACGACAAGAAAGATGGTGGTTCTCAAATATTGAAAAAGCTGGATATAGTGCTAATGAATGTCTATAGAATATAAAACTTTCTCACAACTAAAGTTACTCATTTGTCATGCATTGGGTCAGATCACTACCCATTACTTATTGAGTTGGGGACATATCAGGGGATGGCTATTGAAAGAAGAAATCAACTTGAGAGTAATTTTCTCACATTTCCTCAGACCGTGGGGGTTGTAAATAAAGTGTTGAATAGATCTGTAAGAAAGAATCCCTTGGAGAGGCTTCCTATGAAATTCTATAGATCCCTAGCTACTTTGAGCATGTGGAGGAAGACTGAGATGCGTAACCTTATTAACAGGAATTATGAACTTGAAAAGGAAATCAAAGGTCTATAACTCAAGGAATCTGATGGTGGTCTTAATGATCAGGAACACATCTAGCTTAAACAACTCATTTCTTCTTCTCACAAGGCTAGTGCACTTAAGGAGAGATGGTGGTGACAAAAGAGCAAAGATTTAATGGGCTCAATTGGGGGATAGCAATACTAGTTTCTTCCATACTACTGCCAATTCTAGGTGGAGGGATAAGCATATATTGTAGTTGAAGGACGACATCAGGGTGGTGGTTAGCTTTACAAATAAAATAAAAAGCTTTTTTATGAATCATTTTGTGTCAAAGTGGTGTAATACGGATATAGATTATCCTCCACTATAATACCAACCTTATAGATGCATTGGATTAGAACAGGAGGGAATGCTCATCCTACAGGCTACTTAGGAAGAAGTCATTAGAGCTATCAAATCTATAAGAAAGAACAAGGCACCATGGATGGATGGGGTTACAACAGAGTTCATAAAAGGGTATTAAGAGATTACTCAGGGGGTATTATTTGAGCAGTGGTAAAATTCTTTCAGGGCAGATCGATGCCAATAGCTTGGAAGGATTCTCTTATTATACTTATTTCAGTAGTGCATGGTGTAGATAAATCAGAACAATTTAGGCCCATAAGTTTGTGTAATGTTATATGCAAAATAGTGACAAGGATCTTTGTGGCATGACTAAAGATGATTTTACCTGATCTAATCATGAAGGATCAAGGTGCTTTCATATCGAGCAGATCTATCTCACCTAATATATTTATTGCTTAAGAAATGGCAACCATAATACACTCTTCGATTTCCAAAGAGCATCTTATGGCAATAAAGGTAGATATGGAACAAGCATATCACAAGGTTAGATGACAGTTTATCATTGATATTATGACATTCTTAGGTTTCCCAATAGTGTGGTGTGAGAGAGTGAATCCATGTATCTCAACATCAAGGTTTGGGGTGTTACTGAATGGGGTCAGAATCCCATGGATTGAGGCCAACAGAGGACTCAGGCAAGGATTGCCGTTATCACCGTATTTGTTCACTATTACATCTGAATTTCCATCTGGGCTCATGAGGAAGTATGAAGCTATGACATTGGTGAGATTTTGATGTGGGCCAACTTCTCCAATCATTTCTTATTTGTTATATGCCAAAGATTTCATTCCATATGCTCTTGTTATATGTGCTATTACTAGGGCAGTAAGAAAGATTATGGAAGATTATGGGAAGTATTCTGTGCAGAATATAAATCTTGCTAAATTAAGAGTCTATTTTAGCAAGGGGATGGTGGAAAATTGAAGGAAGATGGTGTCTCGCAAAGGTCTTATTACCCAAGGGAAAAATCTTAAGTATTTAGGGACGCCTATTTTGGCAATGTTTCTAAATAAGGGATACTTTAATTTTATCATTCAAAGAGTAAAAGAACAAGTTGCAAAATGGAGAATAAGACCTCTTTCCTTGATGGGTAGGATTGTTATGATCAACACAATGCTGATAGTGATTCCTAATTTTTACTTGAGCCATTGTGTGGTGCTAAAGGGGGTGATCAATGTATTAGAAAGGATGTTCAGAAGACACTTATGGTGTGGTGCCAATGAAGGACATGTAATGCATTATAAGGATTAGAGTACTGTCACTTTATCAAAGGAGGAAGGTGGTTTGGGTATCCATGATCTTTGTATTTGGTAATAGGCCTAGATTATGAAGCAATGTAGGATGATCTTAGTAAATGAAGATTGTGTGTGGGTGGAGGTGATGAGGAGTAAATACTTGAAGAGAGAAAAGTTGGGGGGTGTTCCATAAGGAGCTTGGAAGGCATGCAAATTAATTAAGGAAGTAGTGCCATAGGCAGTATGAAACTGTGTGGAGAATTAGAGAGGGTAAGAATGTAATTTTTGTTGAAGATAATTTGTTGGGGTTTCTTCTAATCAAGTGGTGGCCTATTTCCATCAACATGGCGGTAGAATGGCCAAAAGTTTTTAGTTAATGCATGAGTGAGCATGGGGAATTGGATGTGTGAAATCTTAAGCTTGGGCTAATGAATTATAGCTTGATAGGTTGCTGCATCTTCCTTGGGCACTAAATGATAGTATGGACCAACTACTGATATTACAAATTGAATCCATGGAGGTGAACAATTCCAAGCACTTCTCAGTAATTGTGTAAGCTAGAATGCTAGAAATTACTGGGGGTTCATGTGGCACTATAAGTAATTATAACTGTATTTGGAAGCTTAAGGTACTACCCAAGGTGAGGATTTTCATTTAGATATTGGTTAAAAATTGTATTCCTACCACTGAATGGCTGTTCAAGAGGAGATTGGTTGAGTGCACCAATTGCCTTTGGGTTGTAACAAGGTTATGGCTTCACAACATCTCATGTGGGATTGTTGGAAGGCAAAAGTGGTTTGGAATGTGCAACACATGAAGGACACTGTTGTAGGTCTTGTTCCATGAAGCAGTGGAAGCTACAGTAATTTCACATTATAGAAGGTTTATTACACTTTGGAGACAAACAAATTGATGTGTGGGTATCTAATCAAGCATGCTGCTATAGTTGCTATAGCTCTCTACTACATTTGGACTAACAAAAATTTAAAATAACACAAGGAGCAAGTATTTAGTAATGTTATCCTATTGATGAAGATTCAAATTGATGTAGTGGCTGCAATCAAAAATTAAAACTTGGCTTCATCCATGTCCAACGAGAATCCACACAACTCACATGAGTTGAATGTAGCTTTATTCTGGGCTCCTCCTCTAACTGGATGGAGCAAAATCAATTGCGAATCAGTAGTTCGAGAAGATGCTGTGGGGTTGGGAATTATTGTTAGAGATCACCTTGGGAAGCCATTACTTTTTACTGGAAGAAAGGTTATTTCTCAATCAAGCATAGCTATGGAGGTGCTCACCATTCTAGAAGCTGTGACATTGCTCAGGTCGAAGTCCTTCATGTGTCATGCTATTGAGATTCAGACAGACTCTAATATGGTTATTTAGCAGGTTGGCAATCTTCTCTGCCACCCTTCACTTGAAGGAAGATTCAAAGACTCTCTCTAGTATGTTAGAGGCATGGATACCTTTCAATGAAGGCATATTTATAGAAAAGGAAACTCCCCTAACAGACTGGGTGACACATTATGCATGTCAATTAATTTTCCTTGGGACTCAGGTATGCCCCTTCGCAAACCACTTTTGATGTTATTGTTTTCAGATTTTTTTTGACCCTCCATAGAGGAATTTTTGTAGGCTTATACAATTATTATATTATCAATGGAACCCAAAAACTTTTTTGAGGGAGCTTTCATGAGGGAGCATTTGTGAGGGTGGTGGGGATTCCATTTTCTCTGACGAAGGGAAGGTTGGCTAGTGTGCAGAAAGGGTGGCACTAGTGCTCGCTTGGCTCCTAATGTGCATGCATGTGTGGGTTTGGGGGCACACACAATAGGTGATGACGTGGAAATTTCTATAGAGGTGTGAACGCTCACGAATTTAAAGATAGGCAGTTAAAGTAAATTGAGCCAATGTGGTGACATGAATAGTGTGACATGTGGACCAAAGCATAGAGTGATGCACTGCAAGTGACATAGTGCACGCACAAGAAGACCTAACTTGAATTTTTAATGAATTTCTTTGGGTGGTGAGATGCATAGTGGAAATGGACTCATCTTTGCCATGCACACAACTCATCCTAGGCACTGCGAGATACATTATGTGATTGGGGTGGCTTCTCGTGCAATATTTTCTTTCGTTTCTTTGCTACAACAATGGAGCAAAATTTTAATTGCCAAGGTCAAATATAAATATTGAACATTGAAATTTCATATATAACTATGTTTTCTTGTTTGATTTATCACTACTGTTGGAAGTGGTTGAATTAATTGCTAAAATGTTGTCTTGTGTGATTACTTTGCAATTGTTTTGTTGTTTTATTGTGTTAAAAGTGCTAGAATTTAATTGCAAAGGTTGTGTTGGCTGAAGTAATGTCTGGGTAAAATTATTTCTAGAATTATTGGTTGAAATAATTACTACTATTGCTTTGTTTTATTGTTATTATGGTGCTGCAAGTGTTGAAATTAATTACAGAGGTTGTGCTGGCTAAAATAATCTCTAGTTGAAATTATTTCTAGAATTATTGGTTGAAATAATAGCTATTATTACTTTGCTGTGTTGTTGTTAAGGTGCTGGAGGTGTCAGAATTAATTGCATATGCTGTGTTGGCAGATGTAATTGTTAGTTGGAATATTTGTTGGAATTGCTAGTTGAAATAATTACTACTACTGCTTTGCTGTGTTGTTATTGTGGTGCTGGAAGTGTAGGTGAATATCTATAGTATGGCTGGCAATAAATCTTAGAGGAGCAACAAAAAAGGAAAAAGCTATGAAAATGTGTCCCTTATGCATAATGAATTGCTGATTGGGGAATGCAGTTATGCTATAAACTCAACAAACAGGGATGTTTAATTGGTCGTCTCTGTAATTGATGGTGAGGTAGGAGTGGGCTTGAATGATAATTGAATATTAGTAGACTCTATATCTAGTTTGAGTGGTATATGCATGTGATCTACAAAAGCAATGGAGGAGACTAACTCCTAAATGGGTATAGATAGGATGATAGACATTGCATAGGTCATAATAGGTGGTGGTAGGGATAGTGACAAATCTATGAACAAGAGAGCATCGATGTAGGGGAACACTCAAAATCATACCAATGAGGACCATAATAAAGAAGGGTAGGATATTGTAATGCAAGGAATGGGATATGGTGAGGGTGGTAAATAGGACATCTCTAACAAAGTAAGCTTTAAAGTTGTGCTAACAACTAGAAGAATCTCAAATATAGTAAATACAACAACCACTAAGCGGCCTCCTTATATTGATGTTAAGGTGGCTATTGCTAAGATCTTAGATTACGTAGGATAAGATAAGATTATCTTGTCATATTCGACATGCAGTAGATGTAGGGAGTTTCACCAATTTGATTTGGTGGGAAGAGTTTATGGTAATACCCTTTCTTTTTATGTTATTGCAAGGCTTTTATAGTATAGGTGAGGCCATTTAAAGAATTTTAGAATACTGCACCCATCATCAAGAAGCTTTTGTCGTTATTTTTATTCAGTTTAGGATAGGAATGTGGTGTGGCCTAGTGCCATGACTGTAATGTGCGCTTCAGTGTGGGTCAAATTCCCTGTGCTTTCATTGTTATACTGGGACATAGAAAATATTTTATACATTGCCATAGCAATGTTTGAACCAACCTTATTGGATGGATGGATCATTGATTGGTAATGATCGTCGTATGTAATGGTCTATGTAAGGATGTACCATTTCAAACCTGTGAAGCCAGGAATGTGGCTGAGTGGGCTATTGGGGAAGACATTCCAATCTTTTTAGTACAAGGTCCTTCCTCAAATGCACTACACTTGTGGCCATGTTGGCTACTTCATGGATCAATGTTCCGCTAGGGAAACACAAGCTGATTTGATAGGGGATTTAGATGGGAATGTAGCAAGTAAGAATGTGGAGATCAATAAAATAACAGAAGGAAGCCAAGTAACCCAACAAACAAGAACTCAGTGGGATGAGGATGAGGGAGTTAAGAAAAGGCTAGGCCCTTAGATGTTAGTACAACTGAGAAGAAGGAGGGCTATCGTGGTTGTTCAAAGAAAATTTCAATTTCATACAGTTGCTTTGAATTTTCAGAGGGACACAAGCAGTGCGATCAATACTGGTGGAGTTGGGAGCTACCCAAGAAGGTGCAAAAAAATTTCTATTGTGAGGGGGAGGGAACCTTTCAAGAAAGTATGGAGCACAAAGGGTACATTCTGCAAGGAGGTTGTAATGCAGGTGACTCAACATATAGATGGAGGGTAGTAAACAAGAGATAGGGTGGCACCAATGGGAAAGGAACATTATAGCAGGATGGCGATACGATTGAGGGAGTTTCAAGCCATATAGTTGTACAAAACTTAGCAAATGCTTTCATAGTGGTTCTTCTTTCATAAATCCAAGAATTTCACATCAAACTATGAAATATGAATGCCCATGACCGCCCCTCTTAATCATTACTCTGATCCCAAAGGCCAACACAATAGGATTGAAATATTGTGATGTTATCCCATGCTAATAAATCCAGAGCATGGGCTTGCTTTGAGAAAAGGATCAGGGTGAGCGATGCACACCAAAAGGTGGACGATTGACCCAAAGCAAGGTTCAACTATGAGCTTTTTAACTGTGACAACTTAAGCATATGCTATTCGACCTGGAACTACCACGATTGCTTGAACTAGACTACCCTCCAATGAATCCTCATTAAGGGATTTAGATTTTACTCATTCCAATTACGAGACTCGTCCAACTATTGTTATTTATTGTCACTACCTCCTCGTGTGAGGATTGGGTAATTTGTGCACCTACTACCTTCCTTGGATGTGGTAGCCATCTGTCAGGCTTCCTCTTAAGAATCTAATGATAATTCTCTGTCACCCATCACCACCATTATAGGCACCTATCCTCCCATTGAAAGTTGATCGGGAAAAATTCCCATGACGCATCACCCGCACGAGGGCCGTGCGATCTGACATGTTATAAGGAATCGTTATGTAGTCAAGCAAAAGCCCGCGTCGACCTTGTACCTAATAAATGCATCCCTTCCAAAAGTCATGGTCTGGTTCACGTATTAGCTCTAGAATTACTAGTCATCAAAGTAGCAAGTACCATCAAACAAACTATAAGTGATTTGATGAGCTATTCGTAGTTTCACAGTTTGAAATTGTTCATATTTTCACATGCATGGCTTAATCATTGAGACTAGCACATGACTACTCGTAGGACCAACAAGGTAGCATTACAATGATAAAGCACCAGGCAAAACCCAATATTACAACTAACAGTTCGTCGTGTCTGGCGATAACTTGCACAATGGAGCAGAAAATGCTCCCAAGTTAGATACCATCTACTAAGTTTTGAAACATTGCCTCTCGACAATTGCATTCGACAAGGACAACCCTTTTTGGTGGATAATGAAAAGATCATAATAAGTGATTTTCAAGTTTGTCCCAATAAGAGAGCAAGGATGATTGTTTATTCAACAGCATTACAAAACAATGTAGTTCCAAACTAGAGTACTGTGGCATCATAAAAATAATTGAACAGAACTACCCATCTGATAGATAAGCAAGCAACATATGAACTTCCTCCAAAAGAAGGCTCGATGAAGTGACAAAGCCCTACTCATATAAAGGCTAACCACACTATGAGGTGGCCAAGCCATATGAAGGTGTACTATGAAAAGCATCTCTTATGCAAAAGTGGTCTCATGCTAATCCAATTCCATTTGCCCAAAGAGCCTCAAAGAAGTACAAAAAAGAAGCACAAAGGGTCTACTTAGGGATGAAGGCCTTAGCTTGAACCTGCATGGCAAGAGAAGCAATACTTGGCAAAACATGCAAAGGGAACAGCCCGTTGAACCAACATAAAGACATGCATAACTTGCACTACTTGAAGATGCCACTGGAGTAACCCCTCATTCCTACATTGGCATTCTCAAGATCTGATAGATCAAAAAGAGTTGCACATTTCTCAAACAAAATGACATCACATGAGGAAAGACACAACACGTAGTACCAAGAAGGGATTGAGCATGGATGATGAGGACTTGTCCAAGTGCTAAGGGAACCATAAAACATTTCCTGAGACACAATGTTCGAAGCAAAAGGAAAAGAGCTACAATTCTAACAGTGCACGGCAATAGGCCATAGTGCGGGCATGTGGTGCATATGCCTATGTGTTGCAACATCAATGCTCTACGAAGGACACGACCCAAAATGCTTAAACAATTTACAAAACCATCCATCTTTCACTTCACAGATGGCTGCTCATATTCCCACTTCTAGATTGTATATTTTGACAAATCTATCGATGAATGAGGCAACTCTACCAATAAGTAATCGCCCTATCCTTGCGACAACAACCTACTGAGCTAAAAATTTAAATAAAAGTTACACTTTTCTAAAGCCAAATGATGCAGGAAACCATTACACATCAGAAAGCGTTGAAGCCTACTCGCAATGCATGATTCATGTACCTGCATGCAACACCATTAGTGTTCTACGAAGGATACAAACCAAAATGTGTAAACCATTGCACAAGTTGCACTATCCATCTTTCACTTTGCTGCAAGCTGCACAGTGTCACACATTTCCCCTTGTAGATTGTATATTGTGACAAATCTGTCGATGAATAAGGAAAGTCTACTAATAAGTAATCGAGGTATCCCTACTGCAGCAGCTGCAAAGCTAAAAATCTTGGAAAAAGTTAGACTTTCCTACAGCCAAATGATGCAGGTGAACGTTGCACATTGACACGCACTGATAGGCCATCTCGCATGTGCAGGGTGCACATTCCTATGCGTAGCAAGACCATTGCCCAATGAAGGATAGAACCACAAACACCTAAAACATTGTAAATGTTGCACCATCCATCTTTCACTTCATTGTAAGTCGCACAGTGTCACACATGCCCACTTGTGGATTGTATATTGCAGCAATTCTGTCAACCAATGAGGCAAGTCTATCAATAAGTATTTGCCTTATCCCTTTGGTAGTGGCCATTTGAGCTAAAAAATCCCAATAAATATTACACTTATCTACAGCCAAATGGCACGGATGCACATTGATCCTCATCATGCATAGATAGGCCATCGCATGTACTGCAGTGTGCATGCACACAACAGCATCCTATCACTATGTTATTAAACCATACCAAAGATTGGAACAAAAATCTTACACTAGTCTGTAGGACGCACCGCATCCCACATTCACACCTGTGAAGTGTATATTTGTGAAATTTCCATCACAAAAGAAGGCAAGGCTTCCAATAGGTAATCACCCAATCCCTTGGGCAGCAGCCCGCAGAGCTAAAATTCCCGATAAAAGTTACACTTTTTTGAAGCCAAACGATGTGGACGCTTGCTACAGCTCAACACATACCAAAACGACAAATGTGTGTGCATGATGCACATACTTGTGTTTAAAACCATCAGTGCTCTGCAATGGATACAAGGTAAAATGCATAAACCATTGCACATGTTGCACCATCCATCTCTCACTTCACTGTAGAACATATTGCATCACAATTCACACTTACAGATTGTATATTGCGACAAATCTATTGGTGAATGAGGCAATTTTATAATAGGTAATTGCCATATCCCTGAGGTAGCATCCCACAATGCTAAAATTCTAGAAAAAGTGACACATTTTTCAGCCAAATGATGCAGTGCACATTGCACATCAGCATGCATTGATAGGCCATTGCAAACATGTGCGCTGAGAGTCCCCTGTGAGTGAGCACACAGACAGGCCCCCATATCCACATGCATACATTATCCCCGACGTGCGTGCTTGTTGATATGCCACTGCATGCACGCATGCCGTGCACATGCCTATGCACAGCACCATCAGCACTCTGTAAAGGATACATACCAAAACAAGTAAACCGTTGCACATTTTGCACCATCCATCTTTCACTTTATTGCATGCCGCACAGCGTAACACATTCCAACTTGTGGGTAGTACATTGTGAATTTTTTGTCGAGCAAGGAGGTAAGACTACCATTAGGTAATCACTTTTTCCATGTTGCAGTAGTCAGCAGTGATAAAAAATCTCCAAAAAATGTTACTCTTATGTCCACATGAAGTAGGCACAGGTTTCCACTATGTGCCTACAAAAAGGCCCCCAGTCTACACAGACACACAACAGCACGTGCACAGAGGTTGACCATCACATGTGCATGTCAGGAGGCCACCGCTCATGCACCCATTCAGACAACATGCACATTGCACTAGCCAAATTACGTATTAAACAAATTATCTTAGACATTTCTGCAAGTTGTAATTCATTTTTCATACCCACATGTTGATTGTATATTGCGACAATTATATCAAGAGGTAAGAGTACCACTAGTTTATCATCTTATTCATGCGACAGGAGCCTGTAGTGCATAGAATCCCAAAAAATGTCACACTTTGGTCCCCGTATGAAGCCTAAGGAGGTTGCCACTAAGAACACAGACAAACACCAAGGTGCACTCATATAGAACTAGGCATGCGAACGCATGAAAAGGGCACTTGGATAGTCCTCTACGCTTGCTCAGAAAGGCCCTTGCATGCGAGCACCCACTGTCTGCCACATGTGCCCATAGAAAGATTGCAACGCATGCATTATGATGCAGTGCACTCAGCACTATGATAGGCATGTTGCCCCAATCGCACTGGAATAGGGTCTCAGCCCAACACACACAAGCCCCAAAGCAAATTGGCATGCTCTTAAAAAAAAGCATTGCTTTAAAAATGTGGGAAATAAGCCAGCGAAAGTTTTCCAACTTTTTATATAGCCTTGGAGGTCATTCCATGAATCTGCAAATTGAATATTACAAAGTTAGGCATAAGCCTCGCACCTAGGTTGAGCCACCAAGGAGTCCATCACAAAGCCAGTTGCATAGTACTTGCACAAAAGTATTTGCATAAAGTACCATAATAAGGTGAGCTATCGAGAGCAAGCGAAAGCAAGTGAGCAAGTGAGCAAGCTCGCATTTTTGGTCATTAAAAACTCCTATGACTTGAACCTTTAATAAGAGGGGGAGATGAATCTACAGCAACATAGGATTGGATCTCAGTGGATCACTGCAGAAAGGCCAGTCTGTCACTACAATGTCTTGTAATATAATTAAGTCATCTGCAAAAGATTCTACCTATCGTTCATTGTTAACTATCATTTCTTGTGGTGCCCGTGTCGTCTAACTTTTTGCAACACTACACTATCCAGGGCTAATAGGTTATTAAGAAGAAACGATAACTCTTCCCGATGGCCCAACCGATGTTTCTAGACCACTTGACATTGCCATTGATTGCCACATCTCGACTTGAGAATTTTAACTCAACTGCCTTTTGAAGCTCGTGCCAAACAACACTCTCTAATGGGTTTTCCTTGTCTCTTAGGATCGACTGACCCTTGTGCAAGCGCCATTCACGTGGAACCTTCGCCCCCTTCGATCTTCATAGTTCTCATTTGAATATTTTCTACTACTGCAAACATCTGCACCAATGGGTGCTCTACGTAGGCTCATGCCCCATGTTTTGCAATGACTGTTGTGCCCTCCTACTCGTCGAGGACTTGCCTTGCTCTAATAGCCAAGTATGGGTCACACGCTTAAGTGTCGTCCATTTTCAAGGCTAGTTGATTCGGCAGGTGAGTTGTTACACACACCTTAGTAGATTTCAACTTCCATGACCACTGTGCTACTCTTTTAATCGACCAACACCCTTTGTGGGCTCTATGTTAGTGCACATTTGTATATCGTAACCTGACTTTCGGTTCATCCCATATCGCCAATTCTACTTGCCAAAAATGGCCTACTTGGAGCTTGGATTATTTGGCTCAACTCATCAAAGCAGCCAAGCCATCTTACCTATTTAAAGTTTAAGAATGGTTCAAGGGCATTGTGCCCTCGATGCCTTTAATCATTGCCTTTACCCGATAGAACTCTGACTATGGCTTTAGCTGTCCTGAAGGAAACTTTGAAGGGAACCCACTACTAGATGGTTCAATTAGTCTTTTGCCCCTATACCAAAGTCAGAGGAACGATTTGAACGTTAGTATCTCTACGAGCCTTCACCAGAGTTTCCTCTGGCTTCGCCCCTCTCAGGCATAATTAACCATCTTTTGGGTCACAACAGGCATGCTCTCACTCAAACCCTTCCCAAAAGATCTGGGTTGGTCAGTGGCTCCCCCCTCAAATAAGGATCCCACCAATCAGTTTACTTGCACTCTCTAGGCTTGCTCACCCATCGACTTGTAAGGAAGTCAAACTCCTTGGTTTGTGTTTCAAGATAGGCTGAATGGGGAGCCCACTGGCCATCACTTATGCACAGCCACTATGGCATGCCTCGATGGTTCAAGCAATGTGACCAACCACAACGACGATTCTCCTCGGGTGACATCCACGTGGGCTCTTGCTGGCACGATGACCCCTGATGGTTAGCTCCTCAAGCCATGCAACAAACCATCATTAGACGTTCCACATCTAGTCAAGGCACACCACTAGCACCCATCTACTTTCCTCCCAATTATTTAGCCTTTGACGAAATTTACCACCCAATTTGGGCTACATTCCCAAACAAACTGACTCGTTGATAGTGCCTCATGTAACAACAAGGTATGAGCCAAATCAGGCTCACACCCTTCCTAACACACCTTTCCTAGATACTTGATTCTAATTCGTCACTGAGGATGCCTCTCTAGACTACAATTAAAGCTTCAGGTTGCCTGATTTCTCAACTGGGCTGGTCCCATTTTGCTCATCAATACTATGGGAATCTTTATAAGTTCCTTCTCCTATGCTTATTTATATGCTTAAACTCAGTAGGTAGCCTCAACTAACATGGGGTCATGATTCCACACCATGGAGCATGGAGTGGGATCTGTGAGAGGCATCTCATTATTGCACTACACCATCGATTCTTGCTAGCCAACACAATGAGGTGGCATCCACCTTTAATAATGTCAACAATCGACCATTATCCAACACTTCAACATGCCATGCAACAGCACAGGGTTCCATCAATCACCTCCAAACTGGGGCGAGACCCAAAACAATGATTCTAGGCTTTCACAAGGAGCAACAGGTCACATTACACCCATGCAGGCATGCCCTTGACTTGCATCCTCAGGCACAACTTGCACTCAAAAAATTGATGGTTCACAAGATTCTAAAAATCACAACACTTATTGCATTTTGCTAAATTCTTCATTGATGCGAGGGCCAAGATATCCATTATCGAGGGTCGTTCGATGTTTGGTTGGCAAGCCCTACTGGACTTGACAATGCAAAGCATACTCATTTATCTCCTTAACATTTGCTCTCTTTTTGGCACCTGACATTGCCCGCAAGTTGTTGTTTATACCCCATAGCATTGAGCTCCATGTGAAAGCAAGGGCACACACACTATGAAAGAAAGCGACATCAAACAACCATCGCACATCCTCGCATTGGATAGATCGCTCCATCATTCATACCTCTCATCAATGATCCTTTTGTAGGTTCACCTATGGAAACCATGTTACAACTTCTCTTTCCTCTAAATGATAAGTTTTAGTGGACTTCTCTTTGAGTTGTGCAAGACAAACCACCCATATTGCAGTGATCTGAACACTTTATCAGACCATTCAATTGGTAGGAGCGATAGGCAGTGTGTACAAAGGATAGGGATGTAGTCAACACAAGCTAATGACTCATGTTTATTATGAATTCCTCCTTAAAGTCCAATAATTATAATGATCTATCCTGATGATGATGAATTTTTCATAAGATTGCCCAAGCCATTCAACCAAGGCAATAGACTCATTGAATATATAAGTGTAGCACATGTGCGACTGAAGACATCTAAAGGTATCATAGATCTATTATTGCCTCAAACTTCCATGGCCTAAGTGGCCATAGTCCTTCTAAGAAGCATGTCACATGGCTTGCACCCCACATAACTAGTTAGCAAGCCGAGGTCACATTCGTTAATAGAATTAACCAGACAAATCACTCCATCAACGAAGAGCAGCCATGCATCACCACCCATAAAATCAAGGAAGGGCTCTCAATCTATCAATCCTTATTATGTCTCGACCTGGTAAGCTTTCCTATGGTGAAGGTTTCACATGATCGCTTAGAGAGAAGACCTTCGGTGCGACGGGTGTGCAAGAAGCTAGGTATGGGTCCTTGCACGGGCACTCACTACATATGCATAAGGGTTTTTGGAATGTGCTCAGTTGGGATCTATAGAGGCACAAATGTCATGGTTCACTGAAGGTTGAGGCAGATGAAGTTTGGTGGGGCAGTGGGTGTGAAGGAATAAGGGCAAGGGTGCTCACGTAGCTCTTACTGCGTGCGTGCATGGGTGTTTGGGGATTACATTACAAAGGCACTAATTCTGACAACCTCAAACTTGCCATTGAAGTACATTTTGTGGAAAAAGGTACGCGGTGCGACAGGTGCTCGTGTGGCTCCTGCTGCACAAACGTGCGGGGTTTTAAATTGTCACTGAAGTGGATGTGCACACAAAGGTGCAAATGCTCACAACCTCAAATTGGTGTTGAAGGCAGTTGAGGTGTATACACTAGGTGGTGTGGTGACGTGAATTGTGTGACGTGTAGCGCAAAGCACACCATGCATGGATAAAAGCATGATGCACATGCATATGTGCAACAAATTTAATTTTGAATTAATACATTTAAATACATTTAGCTGGGGTGGCTTCTCATGCTAAATTTCTATATTACTCTGGTATATGAATTGAGCAAAATTTTATTTGTTAAGGTCAATTCTAAACTGGAACTTTGAAATTTTATGTAGCTATATTTTTTGGTATTCTTTATGCTATTGTTGGAAGTGGTTAAATTAATTATTGTAAGTGTTGTGCTGTGTAATTTATTTGTAAGAAAAATTTCATTTGTCAAGGTCAATTCTAAACCTAAAACTTTTAAATTTTATATAGCTATAATTTTTTGTTTTCTTTGTACTGCTATTGGAAGTGGATAAATTAATTATTGCAAGTGTTGTGCTATGCAATTTTTTTGTAATTACTCTACTCTGTGTTGTCCTCGAAGTGCTGGAAAATAATTGCATAGGTTGTGTTGGTTGAAATAATTGTTGGCCAAAATAATCACCAGAAGTTCTTATTGAAATAATTGCTACAATTGCTTTGTTGTGTTGGAACTACTGGAAGTGCAGGATGATACCTATAATTTGGCTAGCACCAAATCAAAGAGAAGCACCAAGAATAGAAAAAGTTGTGAACATGTGTCCCCTATGTTTAATGAAATGCTGGTTAGGGAATGTAGTTATATTGTAAACTCAACAAATAGGGAAGTTGTATTGGTAGTTTCTACAACTGATGGTGAGGTGGAAGTGGATTTGTATGATAGTGAAATACTGGCAAACTCTGTAACCACTGAGAGTGACACTGGCATGGGATGTACTATAGAGTTAGAGGAGGCAAACTCCTATATGGTGATGGAAGGAAAGGCAGTCATTGCTTAGTACATAGTAGGTAGAAGTAGGGATAGGAACAACTCGATGAACAATGGAGTGTTGTGGCAAGGGAGCATTCAAAATCATACCAGTAAAGATTAGAATTAGGAAGGGCTGGACAATGTGATGCACAGAGTAGGATATGATGTGGGCGGTAAACAGAAAAATTCAAACAAAGTAAGCTTCAAGAATGTGTTGACAACTGGAAGGAACTGAAATACTGCAACTACATCAACCATTCAGTTATTTTCTTATATAGATATGAAAGAGGTTGCTGTTAAGATAATGGATTATGTCGTACAGGATAAGATTAGTATGTTAGATTTGGCATGTAGTGGATGCAAGGAGTTTCATTAGTTTGATCTAATGGGGAGAGTTTATGGCATTACCCTCTCATTTTTACATTATTATGAAGCTTTTACAGTGCAGGTGGGGGCATTTCAAAAATTTTAAAATATATCATCTGTCATCAGGTTGCTTTTGTCTTCATTTTGATTCAATTGAGGATAGGCCTGTGGTGTCACTTAAGGGACCTTGGTATGTAGTGGGACAAACCATGGGGTTGGATGTATGGGTGAGATTTCCAATGCTTCATTTCTTATATTAGGATACGAAAAATATTTTACTTTTTGTGAAAGCTATTAGGGAACAAATTTTATTGGATGATTGGATTGCTGATTTGTAATGATCCTTGCACGCAAGGGTCTATATGAGGATGGACCTCTCAAAAAATTTGAAGTTGAGAATGTGGCTGAGTGGGCTATTAGTGAACATATTCCAACCTTTTGAGTATGAGGACCTTCCTCAGATGTGTTACTCATGTGGCCATATTGGCCACTATAAAGATCAATGTTCAACTAAGGGGAAACATTTTAATTTGACAATGGAAGTGGAGGGGAATAGAGCAGGTAGGAAGGAGGAGACTAATAAAACATCGTAAAGGAACCAGCAACCTCAAGAACTAAGCACTCTTTGGGATGAGGATGAAGGAGCATGGAATGGACTATGCCCTTGGGGTCTAGTTCAACTGAGAAGGAGGGGTACTATGCCTGTGCAAGGAAGATTTCAAAATCCCATAGTTGCTCCAAACTTTCAGAGGGACCTAAGGGGCGTCATTAATAATGGTGGAGAAGGGAGGTACAGGGTAAGAACAGAAGTGTCTCTATTATAAGTGGTAGGGAACCTTTCAAGTAATTATGGACCTAATAGGATACATTGGGGAGGGAAGGCACAAAGTAGGTGACTCAATTTATCAGATGAATCTAGCTTAGGAAGAGTTCATTAGAGGAGGACACCAATGGGAAAAGAAGATTACAATAGGGTGGTGGTACATTGGGGGAGGTTCAAGCCATGTGGTTGTATAAAACTAAATGGAGAGAGAGAGAGAGAAGAATCTCTCAACTGTAGTTTGCAGGTTGCAGGATTTTCAATGGAATGTGTTTGGTGATGAAGTGGTGTAGGGATTATGTTCATGTCTCCAAGCAGGGTGATCGGTGTGTATACATTTGTTCGAAAGTGGTGGATGCTCTCCTTAGTTACTGCTACTATAGTTTCTGGAAAAGTTTCTTGTTAGGGAGCTAGAAAGTTACTTTGAGACATGCTCAGTGCTGTATTAGAAGGCCATGCAACTCTTCATGCATTAATGGCTAGACACAAAGTGGGTAGCAGGCTAAGGGGAAATCCAACATTGTGCTGGAAATGAAGATGAGATGTTTGCTGGAAATTAATAGTGTGGTTTTACAAAGTGCTGATGCTCCATTTAAATGCATGATACACTTGAGGATGCATACAATGAATAAGGATGCAACATCAGGATGTATTTATGTTGAATGCAGGAATAAAAATGTTGATGACATGGGCCAATTGGTGGAGGTGAAGTTGCCACTGGACGACTACTGTAGTGTTGGAATATGGCAAGAGGTAGGGAATTTAGCTATTGTTATGAACTCTTTAAGCCGTGTTGGCATTCTATTGGCAGGTCAATCACTACTAGAGTGGTGCTGAACATGTGCTTGGTGGCATATCATAAGTATTATGAATGAGATGATGTAAGCAACAGCTTTGTTTGGTGATGTACTATTATTGGAATGGTGCTGGTGGAGTGTACTCTGATAGGAAACTTGTGGTATGGTGACCCAAAAATTTGTTATGTGTAGGAATACAGGGGAACGTTGTAGATGTGAATTGGGGATTTCTAGATAGTGCTTTTTCAGCTATGCTATAGCAGCAAATATAATTACAGTCACTATAGTAGCAAATAAAATTGAGATTATTGTAGCAATAAATGCAATTGAAGAAGCAATAGATGCAATTGCTGTAGTAGTAATTTTTTATGTTATTCTAGGGTCTCCTCTAATTTAGCTGCATGTGTGCATGCTTCTTTACAGAAACTGCAACAAGAATAATGCAGCAATAACTATAATAGTTGGATGGTCAGGGAACTACATCAAGAAGGTGTTTATTGATTGTGCAAAATTTGCAAAAGTAGCTAGGATTAATGCATAGTAGAGCAGGGCACATACTTACCTCATTTCTTAAATCATGTTATCATTGATTGTTTGGAACATCTGGGGCATCCAAGTTAAAAAAATCAAAAAGTTATTTAGGACATATTGTAAATGGACGTAATGTTGCAATGGTAGCATTGTTGGAAAACATGTGTTAGGTAGTTTGAGAGAAGCTAGGTAGGTAAGTTGTTGGGGAAAACATGGAAGTTTTAAACTCAACCTTCACAGGTCCTATCAGGTAGGATTGTTCTGATGTGGAGGGATTGGATATCGATCGACATCATCTATTCCTCCTTGTAGATGATTTCCTTTTTTTAGAAATAGTACTGTTAGGGCATGGAGGTGCTTGGTTGTTTATGCTTTGAAAGATCATATAAAGCAAAGAGATGTTTGAAAGAACACTAGAAATAGATTTCAGTACTCTGAGCCACTTATGGTTACTAAGAATTTTAATGTGCTTTTATCGCAGCAGGAAAAGAAGGGTGGGAAAAAGTTTTCACATGGCCAACCATAATAGGAATTTGTTGATTTCTTGCAAGAAATGGAGCTTATTGACTATGGTTTTGTGGGCTATAGGTACTCCTGGTGTAACAACAAAGTTGGAAATACAAGGATTTGGGAAAGGCTGGATGGGACCTTTCTTAATGAAACAAGGCTAAATGCCTCTCCTAGCACTACTGTTACTCACCTCCCTCAAATTGGTTCGGATCATTGCTTCATGCTGATCACATTTAAAGAAAAGTTGTTCAATAAGATTAGGAGAAGATTGCAATTTGAAAATGTTTGGCTCACATTCCTAAAGATTGTAGAAATTGTTCGGGACAAAGGCGTAGGCCTATAGAAGGGGACAAAATGGCTTGTTTATAAACAAAATTTTAAAGGGCCATGGTTGTATTAAAAAAGTGGAGCAAAATTAAAATGGTTAATATTCATGAAAATCACAAGAAATTACAAATGTCAATATAAGAAATACAGATGAAGGAATAATATTATGGACTCAATGAGTGGGAAAATAGTACAATTACTGAGCAATATTAAGGCATATAAAGAGATGGTGGTCTTGGAGGAGACATGGTGGTGGTAGAGAGCTAGAATCTAGTGGGCAAAGATGGGGAACTACAATACTCAATTTTTTCATACTATTGCCATTACAAAGTTTAGAATCAATTATATCAACAAAATAAAAGATCAAGGAGGGTAATTATACAACTCACATGGTGACATCAAGGAATCTCTTATGAGTTTCTTTGCTAAGAAATAGTGTACCCATGGGGACCCCGAAGACATTCATCTCATTCCTCCTTGAAGTCAATTTCAACTAAGCAGGAAGCCTCCCTTGTAGCCACTATTATAAATGACAAAATTAAAAGTGCTATAATGTCAATAAGGAGAAAAAGTGCACTAGGTATGGATGGTATTTCAGCTGAGTTTATTATAGGTTATTGGCACATCACATATTAAAATATCATTGGGGTAGTTAAGTAGTTTTTGATTGACTTAGACATACCTAAGCACTGGAAGGATACATTGGTTGTGCTGCTTCCAAAAACTCAGGGGGCTAACAAGTTGAAACAATTTAGAATTATCATCCTCTATAATGTTATATACAAAATTTTTAAAAAAATTCTTGTAGAAAAACTCATGAGAGATCTCCTGGCTATTGTGGCAAAAGAGCAGAAGGCTTTTGTTCTAGGTTTTAGCATCTCTGATAATGTGTTTTTGGCTCAAGAAGTGGTAGCACAAATGCATTCTTCAACATCCATGGTTGATCTTATGGAATCACAACTAGATATGGATCAGGCATATGACAAAGTCAATTGGAAATTTGTTATTGATATGTTGAAGTAGCTCCACTTCCCTAATAGATGGTGTTAGTAGGTGGAAGCTTGCATTAAGAACCCCAAATTTTGCATCCCTTTGAATGGTGTGTGCTTACCATAGATTGAAGCATCTAGAGGCCTAAGATCCTCCATCCCTATAGTTGTTTACTATTATTTCTGATTATCTATCATGGCTTATACATCAACACTTGGAGTGAGACTATAAGATTAGGATGAGGATCACTCCTAATTCTCTTCTCATTACTCACATTCTTTATAGAAATGATGTGATGATTTATGCCCTTGTTACATATGCCACACAAAAAATGATGAGGGAAAAATTAAAGCTCTATGAGAATCATTCAGGCCAATTTCTAAACATCACGATGTCAAGAGTTCTATTTAGCAAAGGGATGGAGCCAAAGCATAGGAAAATAATTATAAGCAGGTTATATTTGAATCAAGCCTTTAAAATGAATTACTTGGGAATTCCAATTTTAGTAATGAAACTACAAAGCAAGGATTTCAACCACATAATTTACAAGGTGCATACATGCATGCCAAAATGGAGGGTGAGACCACTATCACTTCTTGGGAGAATCAACATGATTAACTCAGTAATTTTACCGATTCCTACTTACTATTTGGGACATTACTTGATGCCAAGCGGAGTTATTAACAAATTAGAGAAGGCAATGAATAGTTTTCTATAGATTGGGAACTCTACAAAGAGGTCCAATCACTATGTTAATTGGGAGTTGATTACTTAAACAAAGGAGCTGGGAGGTTTAGGCATCCACAACTTATTAAGGTGGCAAATTTCTCTTGTAGTTGAGCATTACAAATGATTACTTGCAAATGAACATGGTTGCTGGGTTCAAATATTTTGGAAAAAATATATCACGCAACAAAACATGATGAAAACTCCCCATGGAGCTTCACTACAAGAGAAATTTGCCTTTAAAATAATTACTTAAACAAAGGGATGGAGCCAAAGCATAGGAAAATAATTATAAGCAAGTTATATTTGAATCAAGCCTTTAAAATGAATTACATGGGAATTCCAATTTTAGTAATGAAACTACAAAGCAAGGATTTCAACCACATAATTTACAAGGTGCATACATGCATGCCAAAATGGAGGGTGAGACCACTGTCACTTCTTGGGAGAATCAACATGATTAACTCAGTAATTTTACGATTCCTACTTACTATTTGGGACATTACTTGATGCCAAGCGGAGTTATTAACAAATTAGAGAAGGCAATGAATAGTTTTCTATAGATTGGGAACTCTACGAAGAGGTCCAATCACTATGTTAATTGGGAGTTGATTACTTAAAGAAAGGAGCTGGGAGGTTTGGGCATCCACAACTTATTAAGGTGGCAAATTTCTCTTGTAGTTGAGCATTACAAATGATTACTTGCAAATGAACATGGTTGTTGGGTCCAAATATTTTGGAAAAAATATTTCACGCAACAAAACATGATGAAAACTCCCCATGGAGCTTCACTACAAGAGAAATTTGCCTTTAAAATAATTACTTAAACAAAGGGATGGAGCCAAAGCATAGGAAAATAATTATAAGCAAGTTATATTTGAATCAAGCCTTTAAAATGAATTACTTGGGAATTCCAATTTTAGTAATGAAACTACAAAGCAAGGATTTCAACCACATAATTTACAAGGTGCATACATGCATGCCAAAATGGAGGGTGAGACCACTGTCACTTCTTGGGAGAATCAACATGATTAACTCAGTAATTTTACCGATTCCTACTTACTATTTGGGACATTACTTGATGCCAAGCGGAGTTATTAACAAATTAGAGAAGGCAATGAATAGTTTTCTATAGATTGGGAACTCTACGAAGAGGTCCAATCACTATGTTAATTGGGAGTTGATTACTTAAACAAAGGAGCTGGGAGGTTTGGGCATCCACAACATATTAAGGTGGCAAATTTCTCTTGTAGTTGAGCATTACAAATGATTACTTGCAAATGAACATGGTTGTTGGGTCCAAATATTTTGGAAAAAATATTTCACGCAACAAAACATGATGAAAACTCCCCATGGAGCTTCACATACTTACAAGCTTATGGACATAGCATTGGAATGAACACAACAAAACTCAGTATGGTGAATTGTAGATGATAAAAATACATCTTTTCTCGATGATAATTGGTTAACTTTCAACCCCCTAAGCATACAGCCAACCTACATCAACATGCAAGAGCTGTAACCCAACTTAGATGAATGTTTTGGGCACAACTATGGTGTGTGGAATGCTAGGAATTTACCAAATTATTTTGGGGAGGAATTTTTTGACCATGTTAAACATTTACCTTGGGCTAAATAAGAAGATAAGGATTGTCTCTACTTTATTGAATTGAAAGACAAAATGATCAATTTTAGACTAATTTACCACAATGTCTCCTTGGAGCAGCACAATACTTGTAAGGATCTTGCTTTGGTATGGATGATTAAGCTACAATGGAGAATAGTTTTGTTCATGTGGCACCTCCTTAATGATGATCTCCCAACTACTGCATGGTTGCATTCAGAAGAAATTGGTGAATATTCCTACTATCCTTGGGGCTCTTTAGAGCATGAATCCATGGACAATTGCTTTTGGAATTACTACATGGCCAAAATCTTTGGAATTCATGAGAAAACAATTTCACGCTCACGAATGAAAGGGATTATCCATTGAAGCTTGCTAATTTATAGCAGCTATTGGAATGGATGAAATGCAACATTAATTGTAGGAAAAGTCATGGAATAATAAAATTTATGGCTACTGCTCTATTCTTTCTATGGTTTAATTGGAACAAAAGGAAACATGGTTAAAGTGTACTTAATTTAAAAGCTCTATGTTACCACATTGTTGTTTTTATCTCTCATATTGCTGTAGGATCAACTGTTACCATTTGCCAAGTAGGAATCCAATCAGCCCCATGGGGCTCTCGATAAAGCTATAAAGGACTCGTCCTTGCGGCTGGCTGGATTAAATGCAACTGTGATGCAATGTTGGATATAAATTTTGCAATTGTTATTGTAATAATTGTTAGAGATTATTTGGAAGAACCCCTTAATTTCATGGGGAGGAAAGTCATATCAGCCCCTTCATCTATGGTAGAAATTATAGCAATGCTATAGGCATTGGAATACTTGAGTTGTTATTTTCCAAATGTCAATTAACCTAGAATTGGACTCCAATAAGGTGATTATGAAACTCAATAGGGTTATTCACTCATGTTGATGCACCCATCCCTTTTACTCTATGTTTAGGAATGCTATCAACTATTCATGGAAACTAAAGGCTTTTTGAACAATGTAAATGTTGTAGGAAGGGAATGCTGCTGCACATTGGATTACGTATGAAGCCTTATCTTTTGATATTTTGTTTTCTGATTATGTTTTCCAACCTTCATAAGGAGGTAACTTTGTGGGCATAGACCTTTATCATTATCAAAGGAACCCAAAAACTTTGTGAGAGTGGTAAGGGTTTCACATTGCCAAGTAGAAGGAAGACTGTCAGTGTGATGGGTGTGCAGGAAGCTGAGTGCGAGTTTGGGCGTAGGTGCTCGCGTGGCTTATGTTGCATGCATGTGCGGGGTTCAGGGACAACATTACGAAGATGCAAAGGCTGGCAACTTCAAAGTTGGCGCTAAAGTACATTTTGTGGAGAACAGTTTTCAGTGTAGAGGACTCGTAGGAAATAGAGCGAGTTTGGCCACGCAGCTCCTATTGCATGCATGCAATGGGTGTTTTAGGAAGCTCACACAAAGATGCAAAGCTCATGAATTTGAGTTGTTGTTGAAGGCAGTTGAGGTGTATACAGTAGGCAGCACGGTGACATGAATAGTGTGAATTACAAAGGGAAGCATGCGACGTGTAGCATAAAGCACGTTGCACATGTGCACGCGTAATGAATTTAATCTTCAAATAATACATTTTGATGCATTTCATCTAGTGGAGCGACACAACAGAACTACAAACTGCATGTTTTTAGCAAAGCATAACTCATTTTGGGTGCTATGAGGTCCGGTGGGTGCTTGGGGTGGGTTCACATGTAACAATTTTTATAGTACTCTGCTACATGAATTGAATGAAATTTTACCTATAAAGGTCAATTATAAACCTAAAACTTTGAAAAAATTTCACATAGCTCTATTTTTTGAATTACTTTATACTACTACTAGAAGTGGGGGTATTAATTACTACAAGTGTTGTGCTGTGCAATTTCTTTGCAGTTGCTTTGCTATGTTGAAGTTCTTGAAGAGTTGGAAAATACTTGCATAGGTTGTGTTGGCTAAAATAATTGATGGCTGAAATAATTACTCCAGTTGATTTACTATCTTGTTGTTGTTGTGCTAAAATTGCTGGAAGTGTAGGGTGATACCTATAATATGGCTGGCAATAAATCAAAGAAGGGCACCAAGAAGGGGAAAAGTTGTGAACATGAGTCCCCTACACATAACGAATTACTTGTTATGGAATGCAGTTATATTGTAAACTCAGCAAATAAGGAAGTCATACTATTAGTTTGCATACATGTGTGTGTGTATGTATGTGTGTGTGCCTAGGTGTGTGCATGTGCCTGCATATATGTGCATTATTATGTGAATGAGTGTAAGTGTGTTCGCATGTGTCTGTTCGTGCTTTGGTGTGCTTGTGCGTGTGCTCATATATTCATCTGTGTGCAGATGCATATGTGTGTTTATTGGTACATGTGTGTGTAGATGTGTGGTTACATGCATGTGTGTGTGTGTGGCCATGTGCATGTACATGTTTAGCTGTGTGTGTGTGTATGAACATATGTTTTTGTGTGTGCTAAGTTGTGTTTGTCTTTGTGTGGCTATGTGCTTATTTGTGTATGAGTGTCTGTGTGTGTTCATGTGTATTTGAAAGTGTCTACTTTAGTATATGTACATCTTTGTGTGCATGTGTGTGCAAGTGTGTTTGTTTATGTGAAAGTGCTTGTGCTAGTGTGTGTGCATGCTTGTGCATGTGTGTGTTCCTCTATACTTGCATGTGTGTGTTTGTGTACTCTTTTGCTTGTCTGCATGATTATGTGTGCTTTTTTGTGCAAGTGCATTGCGTGCGTGTGCATGTATATGTTTATGTGTGAGTGTATTTATGGGTGCATATGTGTGCATGTTTGTACATGCATGCATGTGTGTATATGTGCACACACGTATTCGTGTTTACATGCATACGTGTGTGCTGTGTATGCATGTGTGTGTATGCATTTACATTTGTGCATGTGTGTGGACATCTAGGTGCATGCATGCATATGTGTGTAAGTAGGCATGTGTGTTTGTGTGTGTCTATGCATATGCATCTGTGTATAGGTACCATGTGTACATGTTTTTCTGCATGAGGGTTTTCATGTGTGTGTGTTTGTATGCATGTGTTTGTGTGGGTGCACATGTTTGCATGTTTATAAGTTCTTACTTGTGTGCATGAGCATGTTTAAATATGCATGTTTGTGTCTGTGTGTATGCATGTTTGTAAGCATGTGTGTATGTGCATATTTGTGTGTGCATGTGTGTGAGTGCATGGGTGTGTGCATGTGTGTGTATAGGTGGGTGTGTGTGTGTTTATGCACATGTGTATGCATGCCCATGTTTGTCATCATGTGTGCACATATGTGCATGTGTACATGTATCATTATGTGTGTTTGCATATGTGTGTGCATGTGTGTCTGTGTGGGTGTGTAAGTGTGCACATGATCAAGTCTGTGTGAGTGTCTACATGCATGTGCCTACATGTCCATCTATGCTTGTTTACACGAGGGTGTGTGAGCGCACATGTTTTCAATGTGTATATGTATGTGTGTACATACATGTACTTGTGTGTGTTTGTGTGTATGTTTTTGTTGGTATGTGTGTGTTTACATGTGGATGCAAGTGCATGTGTGTGTGTCTGTGTGTGCTTCTATGTGTGTGTGTGTATTTTAGAGTATGTTGGTGTGGATCTTTATGGGTGCGTGTGCATTATGTGAGTGATCTTGTGTATGTGTACTTGTTTGTGTGTATTACAGCATGCATGTGTGCTTGTTCACATTCATTCATGTGCATATGTGCATGCATCCATGTGTGTATGTTTTTAAGTGTGTGTTTGCATATGTGTATGTGTGTGTATATATGTGTGCGTGTGTGTGCAAGTGTGAGTGCATGTGTGTGTGTGTGTTTATATGTACATGAATGGACATATGTGTGCTTTGTGTGAGTGTGTGCATATGAGAAGGTGTGCTAGTAGGTGTGTGTATGAGTGAGTGAGCGTGTCTATGTGTTTGTGCATGTGTGCAAGTTTCTATACATGGTTATGTTTGTATGCATGTCTGTGAGCACGTATGTGTCTGAGCAACTATGTATGCATATGCATGTGTGTTTCTATGTGTCTGTGTGTTAGTGTAGGCGTGTGTCTCAGTGCATATAAGTATGTGTATGTGTTTATCCATCTATATGTGTAGCTAGCTATACACGTGCATTGAGTACAAGTGTGTGTACTCGTCATGTATGTGCATGTGTATATGTGTGTGCGTGTGCATGTGTTCATAGGTTTTTTGTGTGTGAACCATGCATGTATGCATCTTTGTGTTTAGGTATTTGTGCACTTGTGTGTTTTGAGGAGTGTCTACATGCAAGCATGCAAGGGTATATGCATGTGTATGTGCATGATTGCACATGTACACATGTGTGTTTGTGCAAGTACAAGTGTGAGTGTTCATGTGTGTGCTTGTTTAAGTGTGTGTACTTATGTGTATGTGTGTGCATGTGTGCTTCTGAGTATCTTTATATTTTTGTCTATAATCACACATATGCATATGTGGGTGTATGTGTGCATGTATGTGTGTGAGCATGCATGTGTGGGCAAGTGTGAGTGCATATGTGCATGTGTATGCATGTGCATGAGTTTGTTCATATCCATGTGTGCTCATGCATGTGTGTGCATGTGTATGTGCATGCGTATGTATCTGTGTGTCTTTGTTTGCATGCATGTGTGTGTATGATCATGTATGTGCTTGTTTGTCTATGCATGTATGTGTCTGAGCATGTTTGTATGTGTGCTTGTGGTTGTTTGTGTGCATGTCTACATGCATGTGTGTGTGCATGGGGATTCAGTACATGTTTTTGTACATGTGTGCACATGTGTGAACCTGTGTGTGTGCTTGTGCATGTGTGTGTGTGTATGTGCCAATGCATGTGCATAAGTATTTGTGTGTTTGTGGTGTATCTATGCACATGTGTATATCTATGAGTGTTTATATCTCTATGTGTATGTGTGTGTGTGCATGTTCGTGTGTATGTGTGAGTGTCCAAGTCAGGTTTTTTTGTGTGTATATGTATGTGTGCATGTGTGCAATTGTATATGTGTGTATGTGTGTTTGTGCGTGCATGTGTGTATGTTTGTGTGCACATGTGTGTCATGTGTGTGAGTGCATATGTGCATTTTTTGTGTATATATGTGTGCATCAGTGTGTTTGGATGCATGTTTGTGTTTGTTTGTGAGGATATGCATGTTTGCACATGCATGCACATGCTTGTGTAATTATATATGTGTGTGCGTATGTGTGCACTTGTTCATGTATTTGTGAGTGTATGTATGTCTATGTGTGCATGTGTTAATGTGTCCTTATGCATCTGAAAATGTGTGTAAGCTTGATTGTCTTTGTGTGTGAGTGTGGTTATATTTGTGTGTATGCATATGTGTGTGCATGCATGTATGCACATGTGTGTTTGTGTGTTTTTCTGTACTTATGTGTGTGCCTTTATGTATTTGTTTTTGTGCACTTATGTATGTGTGGGCGTGTGTGTGTGAATTTGATTGTGGATGCATGTGTGTGTCTGTGCATGTTTATGTGCAGGTGTGGACAAGTGCACAAGTGTGTGTGTGTTTGTGTGCATCTGTGTGCATGTTTTTGTGTGTAACTGAGTGTGTGTGTATGTGTGCATGTGTGTGTATGTGTGCATGAGTGTGCTTATGTGTCCTTGTGTATGTGTGGGTACATGCATAAGCTAGGTCATGTGTGTTGTGGGCTCTGCATAATTGTGTGGGTGTGTGTATGTGAGTGCATGTGCTTGTATGCCTATGTATGTGTATGTATGTTTATGCTTGTATGTGTTTGTATGTGTGCATTTGCATACATGTGTTTGTATGTTCCACTGTTTATGAGTGTGCATGTAGTTTATGCATGTGGGTGCATGAGTGTGGGTGTTGGATGCATATGCATGTGTGACTATGCACATATGTGTGTGTACATCTATATATAGCTGTGTATCTACATGCATGTGTATGTGTGTAAGAATGTATATGTGTGTGTGTGTACTTGTGTGTGTATATGGGCTTATGTGTGTATATGCATGCGATCAAGTGTGTTTGTGGATGAATTTTATATGAGGCTGTACTTTTTGTCGCATGTATCTGTGCATTTGTGCATGTCTGCATGTGTGTACATTCACACATATGCATGCATGAAAGCACACACATATGTGAATGCATCTGCATGTTGATATATGTATGAGTGTTCATATGTGTCTATGTGTGCATATGTGTGTTCAAGTGTGTGTGCATGTGTGCATTCGTGTGTATGTGGCTTTGAGTACATGTGTGTGTGCATGTGCGTATGAGCATGTGTGCGTGGGCATGTTCTTATGCATGTGTATTTGTGTTTTTCATAGTGACTATTTCTGCATGTGTCTTTGTGTGCACATGAGTAGGCATGCATGTGTGTGTGCATGGTGTGAGTATATGCATGTGCATGTGTGCATGAGTTGTTTTGTGTGTTTGAATGTATTCATTTGTGTGTATACATATGTGATTGTTTATTTGATGGCACATAATGTATGCCTTTGTGTGTGTCTGCAACGATGTGCATGTGTGATTCCACATGCGTGGATGTGTTTCTACCTATGTGGGTGTGTTTGCATGTGCATGTGCCTTGTTTGTGTGTGTGAATGGTTGTATGTGCATGTTTGCCTTTGCTTATTTGAATGTGTGCATTTGGGTATATATGTGTGTGCAAGTGTTGATATGAGTGCATAGGTGTGTTTGTATGCTTGTGCATGTGTATGAGCACATGTATGTGTGTGTGTGTACATGTGGGTATATGCATGCATGTTTATGTAGGTTGTCCACACGTCCATAAACATGTATGTGTGAGTGCATGTGTACTCATGCACATATGCAAGTGAGTGTAGATGTGCATTGTGTGTGTTTGTGTGAAAGTGTGCATGTATGTGTATGTATGCATGTGCATATGTGTGTGTGCATGTATCTACACTAACACATGTGTGTATGTGTGCATGTTCATAAATCTTTTTGTGTTGGTGCTAGTGTGTGTATGTGTTTGTGCATGTCCATTACTATGTTGGGTACATACAAGTGTCCGTGCATGCATTTGCATGTCTGTTTGTGTGTTTTGTTTTCGTTCTTGTGTGTGCACATGAGCATGTGTGCATGTAAAATGTGTGTCTAAGTGTGTACATGTATGTTTGTTTGCATGCTTGTAATTGTGTTTATGTGTGTGTGCTTATGTAGATATATGTGTATGTATGTGCATGTATACATGTTTGTGCTCATGTTTGTTCATATGTGTTTGTTTATGCATTTGTCGATGTGTGTGTGGGCTCTTGTATATTTGTAAGTGTGTGCAGGTGTGTGCACGTGTGCATGCAAATGTGCATGCAAATGTGTGCTTGTGTGTGCATGTATATTTGTGTGTGTGCATGTGCATATGAGCACATTCATGTATGAGCATCTATGTTGTTTCTCTTATCTCTATGTATGAGTATGTGTGTCTATGTGTGTGAGTCTATCTATGTATGCATGTGTGTGTATGCTTCTATAGATTTTTGTGTGCGTGCTTGTTTGTGTGTTTGTGTATTTGTGCATGTCTTTGTGAATGTTCCTATTTGTTTGTTTGGGTATGCATATTTGAGTGTGTGTAGCTACATGTGTTTGTGTGTGTGTGTATATCAACATGTGCTTGTGTGTGTGGGTGTGTATGCACATGTACATGCTTTTGTATTTGTTTGTGTCATGTATGTGCATGTGTGTTTAAATATGTATTAGTGCTTGAGTGTGCATTTATAATTGTGAATGCATGTTTGTGTGCAAGCATGTACATGTGTGTGCAAGTATGTACATGTTTGTGCATGTGTGTTTGCATAGTTGTGTTCCTATTTCTTCGTGTAAGTGTGTGTGCTTTGGCATGTGCATCTGTGTGTGTGCATGTGTATATGTGTTGGGGTGTATTTTTCTACACGACTGCACATGTTCATGTAAGTGGGTGTGTTTGAGCTTGCTTGTGTGTGTGGAAGTGAGTGTTTATGTTTGTGTGAATTTGTTTGCATTTGTGTGCATATTTGCGCGCGTGTGTGTGTGCTTATATGTGTACATGAGGGTGTGTGAATTTCGTTCTTTCATACATATCTCTCCCCCCTTAATATATGAAGTTCATATAATTATGCCACAAATTTGGAATGCAATGAATTTCGTTCTTTCATACATATCTCTCCCCCATTCTACTATGCAACAAATGATAGAATAATAGTAAAATATTCAAAAAACAGTCCTCAAATGATAATATTTGTGCATAATTTTTCTTTAAGCAACCAAGGCTACAATTATATCATTACAAATTTAATATTACTCATTCTATCCCTGTTTAGTTTAATAACACGAATGATTTTGAACTTTGTTGCTCTCTTTATTTATTTTTTTGATAATTCTTATAAAAACTTAACATAAAACAAGGTGATAAGATTAAAGATACTTACGAAGACTTCTTCCCCATTTATGTTCAAAAAGGTAAAATGATATATAGAAGAACCATGGATATGCATCTATAAATTCTAAGAACTAAACATGATTCCTAAATAGCAAACAACTTGTTATCAATTCTAATAATAAAGAGCAAGATAATTCACTTATATAACTTAATTGCAACTTCAGCACAATAATATGGCTAAAAACTATATATATCTCTAAAAACATCAAACAACATTCTAGTCTTTATCCAAATAAATTATTTATTTAAGCCTAATTGTTGAATGTTTTAACAAAAAAATACTAAGGCATATTTAACTAAAAAACTCGTTAGCTCCCCCAAAAATTTGGCCTGTGCACCTTTAAGTTCTTACACAGTTTGTCACCTTTTGTAATCACTCAAAATGGTTAATCTACCTAAAAATAACATAAGCTTGTGAAGGGTTCAAATATGTTACTTTCTGTAAAAAGAATCCTATATTGTTGCAAGCAATACTACGTTTCAAAGTTCATCTACAAGATGGAATAATTAAATAACACTTACACAAAATTCTTCTAATTTTTCAATAAATCTCAAGGTTTTACACACCATTAGTTGTGTCCTTAATTTTTAACGAATCAACTAAAAGCTTTACATATATAAACATTATATATCACACTAAGCTCCAAGTTAAATACTTTCTAATTTTTCTCTAGAACTCATAACTTACATCATTCCAAAAAAGCATGTGTAGTTTCACTATATGTCATCATTAGTTTGACAAAGTCTACTTGACTTTTAAGACACACAAATAGATTCATATTGCTTATAACAACAACAAAAAAAGTTAAAGTACAAGACCATCACTATCTTGTTATTCATTATAGAAAATAAAAGATATACTCATGGCACTCTCATCCTCCAAGTTCAACCTACACACAAAGATATTATCTATGCTATTTCTTAAATAGATATTAAATAAATCTAGGCAAGCTACAAAGAAGATTACAACATTAAATTTAAAAATAAGGACCACACACATTTTGTAAGTGGGTCACATGCAAACTAACAAGGCATGGCTTGTCTTCATAGGTCTTAATTATGGAGAAACACCAATACAACTACCTAAGCTTTAATTTTTTGAAAAAAACTATCATGGGTTTAATAGTAGTACTATGTGATTGAGTTGCTTTTACAAATATATTTTTCACACGTGTTCCTTTATGAATCCCTTCTTATTTATCTTACTTAAAAATAGATGAGTTTCCTAATTAACAAATCTTATGAAACATGCCCATAACTATCATAATAAGCACAAACAACTTTGTATTTAACAAAAAAAAATGAAAATTATGTAAATTAGCATTTTTTATTACAACATAGTTATATGATGAAGCAAGTTTGTGAAAACATGAACTATAATAACTTCTGTTACAATTCACATGTACATGTCAACTTTTCAATCTATCATTTTTTAGTCAAATGTGATGTAAGATTGGAATTTGTATTAAAAGATTTATTGCCTCTATTCATTTTAGTAAATCATGGAGCATGTATGGCACATATAAATAGCAATAAGCTTCAGAAGTAGAAGCACATGAATATATAATGGCAAACTTTTTTTTCAAATTTATGTTTAGGTCAACCATGTAAGTTGATGTTGTGTTGTGTGACATTATAGAATACTTCAATTTCTTCATAACGTTATAACATTATATGCCAAATAATTATTTGGTTATGATTGCTTCTTAAAATTAAAACATATTTTGAGTGTTCCTTATTAACTTCTTTGCCCCAAACCTTACTATTAAATGAACTTTCGAGAAGTTGTCTAGTTCACTTAGAGATAATGTGTGTGTTTGGTATGGAAGCAAGACATGTGGAGTGGAGGAAGGTGTGGGTGGTGATGGTAGGAGAGAAAGGTAGTTGGGTAGGTCGTTAGAAGCAGCCTTAATGATAAGCAGTTCCCTACATAATATTTTTGTTTTGTAGTGGACATGATGTATTTATGATAGAGAAATTGCTTTCATTGATTATCATGGATTGAGTTGATGCTTATTGGAATTCATTATTTTATTATGCTATTTTTCTTGGATTTTGTGGCATGTACATTTTGTGTGGTTGGCATGTACATTTTTGACTAGTAGCTTGCAAGTTTTTTGTAACTAGCAATATATGTTGTTATGTTAGCCATCTTTAAGTGAAATGGTTTCTAAATATACTAGGAAATTATATGGTAGAGAGTTGATTTTCATTCAGAGAAACATAAAATTAGTGTGATGATTAGATTTGAGTTTTGTAACTTCTAATTATAAATTCAGACATGTGGAATGGAATGTAGCTAGCCATGCACATCATTTGGTGTGTTGGTTGTGTTCTTCCATGGATGTTTTTAAATAAATGGCTTTTTTTGAAAGGGGTTGGACATGATAATCTTTAATCAAATCAATTAATTTGAAATAAGATGTTAGACTAAAGTTTGATGGTAGAAGCATGGGAAGGAGCCTAGTTATGTTTGATAACATAAATGAAGTGCAGTGTAGTATACTATACGACTATCGAATCCTACCCCTAATTAGCACCATATGTAGCAACAAGTGCACCTTTGGGGTTCTACTAATAAAAACATTGAGATTTTTATTCTACCACATGACTGTTGGATAGCCTTCTCTCTTTTAATACTGTTCAAATAATGGATAACCATGTGTTCTACCTATTAATAATCCTTTTCAATCATCACTCCCTAAATGGTACCATTTCCAAGTTTTAAATTGAGGAGTTTAGCTTATTTTTAGTTAAACTTTAACAAGATCTATTGTTTCCTTTTCTTTTTATAAAGTTTTATCATAGATCCCAATAACTATTATACTCTTTTTATTAAATAGATTTCACAAATTCTTGGCATGGAAAGAAAATCTAAATAGTCATAATTAATTGAATATAATCTCATAATTGTTATTGAAATATATAAAACTTTTGCTCCTTTATAGCCAACATTCTTGGAGCATGCATTGCTATAGATGAAGCATGAGAGGAGAGTTGTAGTTTCATAATAATGAAATAAAATTAAAGTGAAATTTAAGGAAATAAGATAAATTATAATAGAAAGTTACATTACAACGTACTAAATAGTTTGGATGGAATGTCTTCGATCATTAAATCAGGTATGAAGCATAATGTGTTATGAAACATTCCAAAATCTTAGAAAATAAATATTTTTAAAAGCATAAATGAACATCTAAATAAATATAATAAATAATAAATTATTGCTTAAAAATTATGAAAAAATATATTAATGTCGAAATAAGATAATCTAAATTTACATAATATAATAAATGAAAACAATATAAAGGTAACTTTAAAGATGATTTTTGAGTCAAATAGTAATACAACCATATCGAAGTAAACATCTTGTTTAAGATTACTGGAAAGGTCTAGTGACATTTTTTTCATCGCTATCAAATCTCATTTGATTTTATAACAAAATTACCAAAAACTAGGCAAGCAAAATGATAAAGTACTTTTTTAATATATTTAATTATTGATTAAAGAAGCATAAGGTGATTTAGCTCATATATCGTAGGCAAATGAATCCAATGAAATGGTCATAAGAGATTAGATTTGGAGTTACATTTTAACATAACTAAAAAGAAATAAAAATTTGAAGAAGTCAAATAAATTATACAAGAAAACTATATTCAAAGGTACTAAAAACAATGAGGGCAATGTTATTGATCATCAAATAAGTTATAAATCAAAATATCCCAGTGAAAACTTTAAACAATATGGCTTTTCAAAAATAAATTTTTAATTACAAAGTGCTCATCAAGAAAGGTTTAATGATGTTTGGTTTTCTTCGATTGGTCTTTGTTCAGAATTTCCATAAAATTCGAACATAAATATGCCCAAATAATAATTAATTATTACTTTAATATGAAGTAAATACATGGTAATTTTAAAATAAGATAAATTAATGCAATACAAAAAAACTAAATCAAAATTATGTAAATGTTAAATGAGAGGATTATTAAATTTTCATTTTGTAGTAACCAATTTAATGAGAAAAATCAAAGCAAATAAGATAAATTATAAGAGAAATTGTATTCCATGTAATTATGAAGATTGTGTGTAACATTAATGATTGTCTTATCATTTATCAATAAAATAGTTTCATAAAATATGCATTAACCCTACAAAATATGTATTAAAAAATATAAAAAATGAATATTTAATTAGGTAGTTTTTTGAGATGAAAGTACTAACGTTTTCACATCTAAATGAAAACCTATTTAGAATAACTACAAATTACTAATAGAATAACTAGAATTAAAACTATAATTATTTTAGTATCAATAAAATATATTTTAATGTTGAAATTGGATAAATTGAAGTATTATAACAAACTTAAAGTGATGTAATTATCACATAGGAAAAAAATTTATGTTACATAGTAATGTAATCAAATCAAAATAAAAATTTGAAGAAATGATATATATTGTGCATTAATGTTGTAATCTAAGGTAATAATGAGGTCGAGTTTAAGAACTTGTTTACCAAAATAACTAGGAACACAAATGGCTTCTAAAGTGCATCAAAAACAAATTAATAAAAATTCATTTGATTGAGCTTGTCAAGTTAGTCCATCGAAATTCTTTTCGTCTAGATATGACCTTGATTGCAATTTTTGTGAAATTGAAAGGTAAAGAAGGCTAAGTTTAGAAAATTAATTTTAAATTTAATTTTAACACACACACACACACACACACAGATATATATATATATATATATTAAAGATTAAATGAGCTAAAATAAATTAATCAGTATAACTAAATCAAAAAGAAGGATTTGAATAAATGAGATAACTTGTCTAAGAAAGTTGTTTTCTAAGTTACTAAAGAGATAAGGTATGATATTCTTCATCATCAAATTTGATACAAATTAAAATGCACTATAAAGTACATGAAAACCCTAGAATATAAAATATTTTAAAATGAAATGAGTAAATATTTAATTTCATAATGTTTGTCGAGACAAATTAAAGCGATGTACTAAAAATTAAGTAACTTATATTAAAGAATAAATGAAAGAAATTATGGTAATGCAGTATAACCAAATCTAATTGATGTAAATGGCAAATAGAAAAGAGAAATAGAGATTCATGATAATATGTCCAAATTATTACATAAAATATGAACAAATGAGTTAAATTGTACATAATATTTCTAATCAAACATACTAAGGAGATCGATTATGACATCCTCAATCGTTAATCTTGGTATGAATCAAACTGTCATGCAATGCTTGCAAAAACACTAAGAGATCATAAATTGAAGGGTAAATAATTCAATGGAGCAAGTTAAGATCAGGCAAAAGAAAATAAAAATAAATAATAATAAATAATTACTTTAATGATAACTATATATATAATAAAGATAAATGAGGCAATGTAATGTAACCAAATTAAAGCATTATCATGGTCCTTCCAAAGATGATTTATAGATACATAGACATATAGCCTAATTAAAAAAATTAATAAATGGGATAAATTGTATGAAAAGGTTGCATTCCCATTTACTAAAGTGTTTTATTGTAACATCCTCAATTTTCGAATCAGGTATAAACTAAAATGATTCACAAAGCATGGTAATACTTTAAAAAATTAGAAAACTCAAAATATATAAATTCATATTTAACTAGATTGTACTTTTCAAGAATGGTCTAATGATGCTTATGTCATCTTGATTAGACCTTCTTTTGAATTAAGGTGAATTACCAAAATAACAAATGACAAGTAAAACTAAACTATTTGTTTAATTTTAAGTAAATAAATATTATAATAGATATTAAATAAATTGAAGTAGTTTAGCCAATCAAATTCAAAGTGTTTTAAATGTCACAAGAGAGGAGGTATAGATATAAATGTCACACGAGAGGAGATTGTAGTTACATAGACAGTAACATTGTAAAAGAAACAATTTTATGGATTTACATAAGTTACATAAGAAATTTACATTCCAAATACTAAGGAGATTATGTGTAATGTCCTCAACAGATAAATTATCTAAGTCAAAATGCCTTATAATGCATTCTAATATCCTTGAAAATAAATATTTGAAATAATAAAAAAAGAATACTCAATTTTGTTTAAGCTCATAAAGAAAAATGCAATAAAATTTTTTTCTTCTAATTGAGAGCTCTTTTCTAATTATAACAATTAATTAAAATTAATATGTAAAAAAAATATTTTTCTAACATAAAGTTACTATATATTAAATATGAAATTAAAAAAATTGGCGTAATATAATATAACAAGATCAAATGATATAAAGCTCACATGAGAGTAGAATTAGAGTTATGTGGTATAATAACCAATTGAAATGACATATTTCAACAAATGTGAAAAATGTATACAGTGATACACTCCAAGATTCCAATGAGATCGTGCATGACATCCTCAATCATACAACCAACTACGAATCAAAATGACTTTTTATGCATACAAAAACATTAGGAAAAAAATATTAAAAGTATATAAATGAATATTTAAGTGAATAGAGGTCACTATGACAAGTCTAACAATCATAGCTTAATCTTATTTGAATGTATTTTGACAAAATTACAAAACTAAATAAGCCCAAACAAAAAAAAAGTTTTTTTAATGCTAAGTAAATATATATTAAATTTAAAAAGATACATTTATTCAATTTAATAAAAAAACTAAAAGTAATATGAAGGTTACATAAGAAAAGATATAGAGTTACGTAGAAATATAACAAAATAGTTACAAAAGAGCTAAAGAAATGAGCCAAATTGTATGAGAAAGGTTCACTCTATTATGTTAAGGGAATCAACTACAACATCCTATATCATTTAATCTTGTTTGAATCAAAATCTCTCATAAAATATTACTATTTCCTTATATATAGGTCATTGACATGCATGAAATGATGTTTGCTTTTTCTAGATTCAATCTCATTTGATATTGAACCTCATTAGATAGAGGTCATTCACTATATTTTACAAGAAACAATATTCAGAGTTACATAGTAATATAACCAAATCATAGAAAAAAATTTAAAAGAATAAAATGAATTGTATGAAAATACCTACATTTAAGATACTAAAAAGATTGAGTATAATATCCTCAATTCTTAAAAAATAGAATAGATGAAAGTGTCTCAAAAAATGTAAATGCCTAAGAAAATAAAATATTTTAAAAAATGACTATTTAGGTTAATAGAGCTTAGTGACATGAATTCAATGATGTTTGTTTCATCTCGATCAATTGTCATTAAGAATCACTATGAAATTTCAATTTGAAATTGCCTAAATAATAATTAATTTTTATTTTAATACTTATTAAATTAATAATTAAGCTAAAATAAGATAAATTAATGTACTATTAAATAACTCAATAAAAATGTTGTAAAGTTCACATAGGAGGGAAATGAGAGATTCTTTATATTATACCTAGTTCAATGCAAACAATTTGAAAAGTTAAGATAAATTATGCATGAATATTGTATTACATGTTATTAAGAAGATAATATATAAAATCCATGATCATCTTATCATCTAAGAATAAGAAATTCTCATAAAGTATAACAATAACAAGAAAATTGAATATTTAAATTATAAAAAAAAATTTAATTAGATAAAGCTCATCAATTTTTGAGCCCAACGATATGTTTTTTAGCTGACTTAGACCTTTTTGAACTTAATATAAATTACCAAATTAAATAACTATTATTAATAATAAATTATTATTTTTATATTAAAAATATATATTATAACTTAGATTGAGTAAATTAGAGTAATATAACATAACCAAATTAAAGCGTTCTAATTCTCACAGAAAAGGAGGTTTAGAGTCATATTCAAATATAACCAAAACAAAACTAAAAGTTTGAATAAATGAGATAAAGTTTGCAATAAAGTTGCACTCCAGGGCATTAAAAAGATTGAATGTAACATTTTTTATTGTCAAAATGTCATATAAAGTTTGCCAAAACTCTAAATACTAAAATAATAAAAAGATATAAAATTAAACATTTAGTTTGATCAAGCTTGTTTAGTGTATTCGTTGAAAGTTTTTTTGTCTTAGTAGGGCCTTGATTGGAGTTTCAATAAATCACAAAAGTAAAGAAGCATAAGTAATAAAAAAAATTATCATTTTAATTTAAAAATATATATGTATAAAAATTAATGAGAAAAATTTAAGCAAATAATATATCAAAAATGCAAACAAAAGATTTGAAGAGAACTATAGGAGAGGGTTGCATTCCAAATTTTTTTAAGTAGATGAGGTATAGCATACACAATTCCTTATATCAAAGACAAAAGAAAATGTCTTACGAAGTTAAGTAAAGCCTTAGGGTAAAAAATATTTAAAAATTAAATAAATAAATATTAAATTGGATAAAGCTCATCATTGAAAAACCAAAGCCATGTAATAAAAGAAATAAAATTTATTATAGAAATATATATTAAGGAAACAATAACATAAGTTCAAGCAATGTATTTTAATAAAATCAAGGACCATGAATGACAGAGCTATAAAAAAATACATTTTCATAGTAAAACAACTAATTTGTACAAAACAATTTTATGAAATGAGATAACTTGTAAACAATTTTCTCAATTGAAGATAGTGAGAAGATCGAGTGTAACAACCTTGATTATGAAATCTAGTATTAGTAAAACCATCTCGTACAACAACAAAAATACTAAAAAAATCATAAAGTGAAGAATGAATTTATTTGATGGAGATCATGAAAAAGACTCCAATGATGTTTATTATTCCTTAACCAGAATTCATTATAACTTCCACAAATTGTGAAAATAATTAGTAATAAATGATATTGAATTATTATTTTATTGTTAAAGAGATGAATTGAAGTAATGCAATATAACAAAATCTAAACATTGTGAAGGTCCCATGTGAGAGGATTTTTTGTTAATAGTAACACAACCAAAACAAATTGAATACTTTAGAAAAAGGACATAAATCAAAAGAGAATGTTTTTTTTCCTTGATATTACATAGAAAAAGTGCAATATCCTCAACCGTTAAATCCGTTACAATTTAAAATGTCTCATAAACTTTCCAAAGTCCTATAAAAGAAAATATCTTAAAATTTAAAAAATTAATAGTTAATTTAGATATTTTAATGCATTAAGTATATATTAAAGTTTAAATAAGATTATCTAAAGTGATGTAATATCGCCAAATGAAAGAAAATAAAATGTGACGTTGGAAAAAATTTACAGTTGTATGACAATATAAACATATCAAAGAAAAAGGTTGAATAAATTAGATAAATTATATAAAAACGTTAGTTTCCAATCTTCTAAGAAGATTGAGCATAATATCTTTTACTATCAAATCAGGTATGAATTGATGTATCTCATAAAGCATACCAAATGCTTAGGAAATAAAATCTTAAAATATTTAAAAGGAATATCAACTTAGATAAAGCTCATCAATACTACTTTAACTGAACTTGTTGTAGTTTGATTGGACCACCATTATAGTTAATATGAATTACAAAATTAAAAAGACATTAAATTATAAAAATATTATCTTAATATTAATTAAATATATAAAAGTAAAATGAGAAAAGTTGAAGCAATTTAAGATAACTTAATCAATATGAATTACCATCACGTGAGAATAATTTTAATATTTAATAGTAGTAAAGAAAAAATAAAGTAAAAATTGGAGGAAATGAGATAAATTATTAAGTAAAGTTTTATTCAATGATTCTATGGAGATTAAGTGTAACATCTTCGATCATCAATCTGTTATAAATAGAATTGCATTATAAAGTATGTAGAACTTATAGGGAAAAACTTTCAACAAAATATAAAAAATTAATTTATATCAAGGTCCTCAACACATTTTCAACAATGATTGCTTCACCTCAATCGAACATTGTTGAAAATAACTATGCATTATCAAAGTATGCATAAATAATAAAAAAACTATCATTAGAATATAAATCAAATTTATATTAAAGTTGAAATACGACGTAATGAAGCAATATAACAAATTGATGTTTGATCGATGTAAGGGTCACTCAAGAGAAGATGTATAGTAATTTAACAAAATAATAAAATCAAAGTGAAAATTTTGGGGAAACAAAATAATTTTTTTAAGAAATATGTATTCCAAGATACTAAGGAGATCAAAACCATTGATTTTTAAATTAGGTATTAATTGAAATGTGTCATAGACATCCAAAATTCTTAGAAAAATATATATTTCAAAAAGAGTATCTAAATAGACAGAACTCATAGTGATGAGTGAAACATAATTTGTTTTTTACTTTGATGGGAGCACTTTTAGAATTACTATGAATTACAAAACTTTAAAAATTAAATAATAAAAAATGTTATTTTTTATATTAAATAAAATATATAACGAGGCTAAAATGAGATAATTTGAAGGAATTTAATATAGCCTAATCAAAGTGATGATCCCATCAAACTAAAGGGGAATTTGAGAATATGTAACGAAAATGAGAGTTATTATTTGGTATGAATGTAGCAAAATCAAAGCCAAAAATTTGAAAAAATGAGATAAAGTATACTTATAAGTTTCATTCCAAGATAAT
The DNA here is from genome assembly GCA_023846275.1 of Vanilla planifolia. NCBI lineage: Eukaryota > Viridiplantae > Streptophyta > Magnoliopsida > Asparagales > Orchidaceae > Vanilla > Vanilla planifolia. Next base: position 238,176 of record JAIUJO010000620.1, on the reverse strand, counting down.
ATAGAGTTCACGCATAACATGTTAGACCATAAAATTAGATATGAATCAAAATATATTTTAAAACTAGTCAAAACTTTAGAAAATAAAATATTTAAAATATTAAAATAATTATTTAATATGATAGAGCCCATTGAGACAAATGTAATGATATTTGTTTGATCTCTATCTATCCTCTTTGAAATGAATATGATTTTTTAATCTAAATAAGCACCATTAGTATTAAATTATTTAGTATCACACAAGAGGAGATTTATAATTACATAGTAATATTTTAAAATCAAAGTTAAAATATTAAGAAATGAAGTAAATTGTACAGAGAACTTTCAAGATACTTTAGGGATCAAGTATAACATAATCATTTATCAAATCAAGTAAAATAAAATTGTCTCTTAAAGCATGTAAAGACATTAGAAAATAAAGTAATATTAATTATTGAAATTAATTTTTAATTAAATAAAGGATTTTTATATGAGTTCAATGACATTTATTATGTGTCAATATGAACTTATTTGGAATTACCAAAATTATCCACATAAAATAAGCACAAATATTAATATATTACTATTGAAATATTACAGAAAGATATAGTGAAGCTATAAATGAAGTAATGTAAAAAAACAAAATAAAAGTTGCATAATTGTCACAAAAAAGGAGATTTAGAGTCACATAGTGACAAAAAAAAATTCGAATAAATAAGATAATATATATGGGTAAGTTATAATCCAAGATACTTGGGATTTTGAGAAAAATAACCTCTATCATTAAATAAGGTTCTAATTGCAATGTCTCAAAAAGAAGAAAAATAATAAAAAATAAATAAGAATGAATAATAATAAGTTATTTTTTATTATTAAGTCAATATATATTTAATTTAAAATAAGGTAAATATAATCCATGCAGTTTATTCAAATCTTGGCATTGCAAGTGTAACACAACAGAAGAATTATAATTGCATAGTAATATAGCGAAATCAAAGAAAACTATTTGAGAAAATATGACAATGTGAGAAAGTTACATTCTAATATACTTAAGAGAAAAGTGTGACATCCTTAATAATTAAATTAGTTTCCATCAAAATGTCTTACAAAACATACCAATACCTTTGAAAACAAAGATACAAAAATATGAAAATAAATATAAAATCGGGTTTTCTTTAATGAGATGAGTCTATCAACATCTATATCATCTTGATCAAACCTCATTTAGAGTTATTATAAATTGTAGAAGTAGACATGCCAAAAAAATTAAAAAAATAAAATTTTAAATTAAATAAATAAATATTAAGGTAGAAATAAGATAAATTGAAGTAATGTAATACATACAATTCATAGTAATGAAAATATGACACCAAAGAAGATTTATAATTATGTAGAAATATGACCGAATCAAAATGATAAAAATGAAGAAAGTAGAAAATTTATAAAGAAATGTTTAATTTGAAGATAGTATGTTAAGAACAACATTTTTGATTACTAATTTGGTAAGATTTGAAATGTATCATTAGTCTGCAAAATCCCAAAAAATATATTTAAAAAAGATTGACTATTTAATTAAATAGAGTTTAACAAAAAATGAATATACCAACATTTGTTGGTCATGATCAGACCATATTTGAAATTATACTAAATTACTAAAGAAAATAAGCATAAATAATAAAAATATTACTTTAATATCATGTAAAAATATATTAAAGTTAAAAGATGACAAATTAAAGCAATATAATATTACCAATTCAAAAAATATAATGGTGACATGAGAGTAGATTTCTAGTTACAAAGTAATATAAAGAAAGTGAAGAAAAACACTTTAAGAAAAGAAATAAACTATAAGGGAAAATTGTACTTCAAGCCATTAAGGCAATAAGGTGCAACTTATTGATTAATAATTTTTTTATAAATTAAAATGGTTCTTAAAGTTTACAAAATTGATTAAGAGTAAATTATTTTAAAAATATTGATATGAGTATTTTAATGGATATAGCTCATCAAAATGACCCTAATGAAACATTTCATGCCATTGAACATCATTTAGAATAATGCATATAACCAAATTATACAAAAAACATTGATATTTAAATATTCTAAAAAATATATTGAAATTTAAATGAGATAAATTTAATCATTGTAATTTTGCCATATCAAAATAATGCAAGGATCATCTAAGAAGAGAATTAGAGTTTTATGACAGTATAACAAAATCCAAGAAAACAATGTTAAGAAAATAAGACAAAATATGTTTGAATAGTTGTGTTACAAAATATTAAGATGATCAAGTGCAACATCCTTGGTCATGAAATCATGTAAAAATCAAAATGTCTCATTGATGGTTGAAAAATCTTAAAAAATTAAATATTTAAAAAATTAAATGAGAAAACTAGATTATATAGAGGTTTTTATTGATGACATCACCTTTGGAGATCTTACTAAATAAAGTTGGAATATGTAAATATTTGTCAAAGCTAAGATTAGATAAATAAAAGAAATGTAACATTACTAAAACAAGTTGATGTACAGGTCACACAAGAGGAGACAAAGAGCTACATAGTCGAATAAAAAAATCAATGCCAAAAATCTTAAGAAATTAGACATGTTTTATAGTAATGTTGATTGTCAAATCAAAAACAAATTAAAAAACTCAAAAAAAAATGAAAAAAAAATTCTTCCTAATGTGATATTTTTAAAAATTAAAAAATTAATATTAAATTAGATTGAGCTAATCGAGGTAAGTACAATATTGATTATTCAATCTTGACTAGACCATGATTGGAATTATGCTAGTTACCAATGTAAATAAATAAAAATAATAATGTATTATTATTTTAATATTAAAACTATATTTATTAAAAATTGAAATTAGATAAATTCATGCAAAATAATATAACATTACCCAAGCAAAACATTTGTAGAAAAAATTTGATTTGAACTTCGTTATTGTTTCCATGATTTGAGGAAATTGAGTGAAACATCCATGGCTGCTACAACGTTTTGCCACCTTGCACCCTCAATATCAAGATTGTGGTTGACCACCTTAGCTTTTGCTTCACATTTCCATGCCACTATGTAGTTGTATGGAGCTTTTATGGCCAAGATTGGGGACTCATGAGGTTTTGTTGTTGTTTCCACCCTGTTTAATTCAATACAAAGAAAGTAGTCCTAAGAACGACACTAAGAAATTAGAAAAGCTTTATTTGACTTTGATATCTTACTTAATTTCACCTATTACTTCAAGAGGAGCTGTAGACAATTGAATTTTAGTGTTTTGCATCTAAATCGATATTGAAATATTTCTTTCCTTAAATTGTGCCCTACAACTATAGTTGAGCAATATGCTCACAATTGTTTGATATAAAGAAGGGAGATTCGGTGAGTTATTATGTATTTTCTTACCTTTACAACATAGAAGGAGAAATTAGGTGATGCTTAAACATTTTCCTCCAATATTAGAAATTTTCCAATATAAGAGGAAGAAGCTTGAAGGTGTTTGTGGTAAAGTAGTCTAAGGCCATCAATGGAATCACTTGAATCAAACAAAAAGAGGTTTATGTAGGTAACATTGAATTGATTGATTAATGATTGTTATTTCAATCAATATTAAGCAATAAAAGAATTTTTGCTCTTTTTAATTGGTGCAGAATCACTCAATTAAAATAAGAAAATGAAAAATTAATTTTAATGGAGCAATTGTTTCAAGGAGAGTAGTATGTTAGTTTTTAAAAGCTACGATGTTAGTTTGATATTTTTTTTCATGGCATATTATCAATTATTGTTGTGAGGCATACATGATGTGATAAACCTATAGACTTGTTTATATGCTATGATGCAATATAAACTGTTTATGCTTGTACAAAATTAGAAGTTGTAATTGTATGTCTTTTATTTTTGTTCATTGTCTTATATATATCTATGTTTTGATCATATGCTCCTGCATGTTTGTACATCTTTTTATAACTTAATATCATGTTTCTCCTTATTTATTTTATATTCATCTTTAAATGATTATAACAAGCACTTAATTAATATTATTTAATAGTCTTTTAAAAGCTTATCTTATTGTCATATTTTATCTCAGTTTTTATTTAAAAAATTTACATGTTGGGTTTTAATGCTCATTACATACTTATATTCTAGGTCAAAAACTGAAACACCAATGGAATTGAATGTTTAGCTAAATTGAAGTTTGAACTTTTATTATTTAGTACATTACGAAATTTTTTTATCTAATTTAATGAACATGTGAATGGTTATCTTTGAAGTGATGTATTGATATGTGTATTTATACCTGCAAAAATGAATTCTTAATTAGATAGACCACACTGAGATGAGTTCCAAGACATTAGTTTATTATCAATTGAACAACGATTGGAATTACTATAAAACACAAAAATAATTAAACATATATAATAATAAATATTTTTTTAAAATTAATTGAATATATGCTAAAGTTTTAATAATATAAATTGGTGTAATGTGATACAACAAAAAAAATGGATATAAGGGTCACATGAATGTAAAATTAGTGTTTCATGGAAATATACCCACATGAAGGCAAATAATTTGAAGAAACGAGTTAAATCATATAAGAATGTTGTCCAAGGTACTAAAGTGGTTGAGTGTATCATTATTAATCATCAAATCAACTATGACCTTTAATATTTCATAAAACTTTCCATGTCCTTAAAATGATTATTTAAAAAAAATATAAAAATTAATAATTAGATTGTATGAATCTTGTTAAGATGAATCCAATGAAGTGTGTTTCTCCTTGGATGGACCTCATTGGGAAGTTTTGTGAATTCCCAATTATAAAACTTAGAAAGAAAATAGCTAGTATTTTGTTATGAAGTAAATATATATTAAAAATAAAATGATCCCAAATTGATCAAATTAATATATCCAATCAAAGCTATGTGCAAGTGTCACAAGAGAGGTTTTGTGTAATAGAATAATATAATTATATTAAAGTAAAATGTTCAAAGAAATGAGTTAAATATTATGGGAGATCGAGTGTGACATTCTCAATCATCAAATTAGGTTTGATTTGAAAGTTTTCATAGTTATAACTGAAATTTTTTTTTAAATATAAAAATTATATTTAATTCAACAAAGCACATCATCATGACTCAAACAATGTTTCATTTAACTCTATTACTCTTCATTTGAAATTGTTATGAATTTCTTAAAAAATAAGAATAAATAATATGTTGTTGGTATTTTAATAATTAGTAAATGTATATTAAAGTAAAAATAAGAGACATTGAACCATGTAATATTATAAAGCCAAAGCAAAAACTTTAAAAAATGAGATAAATTGTGTACAAAAGTTACATTTCATGATACGTATGTAATAAAGTGTAATTTTCTCAAAAGTAAATTAGGTTCAAATAAAAGAATAAAAGACTTAAAATCATAAAACTTTATAGTTAATTAATTAGAACTTGTTGAGATCAGTCCAACAATATTTGTATAGTCCTTATTAGACATCATTTTTAATTAAAACAAATTAAAAAAGTAATTAAAGATATATAATAATAAATTCTATTTTAATATTAAATAAACATATTTTAAAGCTAAAATGGGTTAAATTTAGGAAAAGTAAATAATAAATAAAAATAATGTAATTGCCACATAAGAGGAGATTTATTATTTCATAATGATACAGTAAAATTAAAGTCAAAGAATTGAAGGAATAAGATAAGTTTTGTGAGGAAGTTGTATTCTAAGACATTAAGGAGATTGAGTGTGACATGCTTGATAAATAAATTCAATTATTAGAATAACAGAATTAAAGTGAAAACATTCATTAAATTAGATAAAATGTAAAAAAGCTACATTTTAAGAACTACACAGATGAATTATAACATTCTCTATAATGAAATGAGACACAAGTCAAAATTTATTAAGGAATATACCAACACTGAAGAACATAAAATATTTAAAAGTGCAAAAAATGGTATTAAATTTTATTAAGCTCATCAAGACAAGTCCATTGATGTTTTTTGTACTAATTGGAACACATTTGGAATTAATACTAACTTATGAGTCAATAAGAATGAATAATAATAAATTATTATTTAATATTTAAAAAATAAATAATAAAGCTTAAATAAGCGGAATTCAAAAAATTTAATATTATCGAATCAAAGTGATATAACGGTAACACGTGAGCTAATTTAGAGTTACATAGTAATATAGCCAAATAAAAGATATAACTTTTTTAAAAAATGAGATAAATTGCTTATGAAAATTGCATTCCTAAATACTAAGTTGATCATGTGTAACATATTTGATCATCAAATCTATTATGAACCAAAATGTCTTCTAAAGTTTTTTAAAACCTTAAAAAATAAAATATTTAAAAATATGTAAAGGAGTAATGAGTTGCATAGAGCTTAATGATCCAAGTCTGCTTCTTCTTGATGGGGCATCATTTTGGAGAAATTTTATATAACTAAATAAAAATTATGTAAAGGTCACATTGGTATAGTCTAAGAGTTACATAGTAATATCAAAAAATTGAAGCAAAACATTTTTAAGAAATGAGATTAATTGTATGAAAAATTTTAATTGCAACACATTAAAAGGATTGGGTATAACATTATTGATCATTGAACAAGTTATGAATAAAAACTTATATTGAAAGACATTCCATAACCATGAAAAATTAAATGTTTGTAAATATAAAAATAAATATGTAATTGATAAAATAAGTCAAAATGAATCCAATAGATTTTTTTGCCTCTAAAGGACCTGATTTGGAATTACTACATATTACAAAAGCAAACAAACAAAAATAATAATAAATTATTTTTCAAAATAAAAAATATATATTAAAACATGAGATACATTTAGGCATTATAGTCTAACTATATCACAATAATATATGAGTTAATAAAAAAAGAAAATTAGTGTTTCATTGCAATATAACAAAATAAAACAAAATTTTTTTTTAAAAAATTTCTACAAAGATGCCATGGTTTTATGCAATGTTTTAAAGTAAGAACAAACAATGATTTTATTGATGATAAAATTTTAATTGTTTCTTGTAATGCTAAGAATTTGCTATATTGAATGATCTTAAAATATTCTACATTTATAATGTGTTTTTATTTTATTTGGAAACGGAAGCCGCTCAAAATGCTTTCCTTATGCACTTAATCAAGGAAACTGTTCGAGCAGAATTTCATATTATCATTTTTTTAGTTCCTGCACTGTGGTGTATTTGGATAATAGTGACATCATAATTTGAGTCACCAAGGTAAAAGATTGTCATCATTGCTTGATTTATAGAGCTTTGAAAATTGAATTTGGTAAAAAAACAATTCTGCTTGATAATTTACATTATCATTGTTGGGCTTAATGATGTAAACAAATGAGAATGGCTTCAAAATAACAATTTATTATAGAACCTCCGAAAGTTACAATCATAATTGATGAATTGTGTAAGACAAAATCAGTTTGGATTAATAAGATAGCTCGAAATGCTAAAGTGTAGCTATAATTTGTTAAGCTCATGTAAGAAAAGAACCTTATTTTTGAAGCTTTTGAGTCTTAGTTGCAATATCCAACATTAGTGAGGGAACAAATAAGGGCTTCGTTATACTAAGAATTAGATATGCAATCTCTTAAGAATGTTCAAAGAATTAAATTAAGAGATATATAGCCACACATAACGTTGAATTATATAATGATTGATTACATCATACTTAAAAAATCTTAATGGAAAAGAAGTCAAGTTTCCTTTGTGTCTGAATTAGATGCTTCACACAACAAATTTAGACAACAATTGATTATCAATAACTTAAAAAATTTAGGTGATAAGGTAGAGGATCAGGTTAGGTTTTTTATGCTACTCCAATATAAGTAGAAAGGGTTCACCCATGTTGTAAGAAATTGTTTAAAGAGAAAACAAAGAAAAGGTTAGGGAAAACTAAAGAAACTAATGAGTTCCCACATAAGCAACTAAGGCATTAAAATTGTAGATCAATTGACTCACATTGAAGGGAATCTTTATTTGTAATATACATAGAACATCGAATATATGCTCAATGAAGAAGTTAAAATACCTAGTTAGAGTTAAAAAATATTCTTGCTTGCTTTAATAGAGCCAATATGGCATAGAAAAAAAATGCCTCAACTAACATTGAAGCTCAATTTTGGAAACCACACATTCAGTAAATCTAACAAGACTTGTGTATTTTGGAAGAGTGATTTGAATTATCAAATATTTAATGATCAAGAAAAACAAACCTATTTGCAAATAAATAGGTCACTATAGAATAAATTTTTGAATTGCATCTTCATTTATGCTAAGTGCTAATGTATAGTGAAGGGTACTATAGAATAATCTTATTGATGTTGTAGAGATTATGATCATGTTGTACCTTATAATAGTTGATTTTAATGGAGTTACATCTATTACAAGTGTCATTCTTCATCATAAAGGGAAAGAATGCATGAATTGTTAAATCAAATTAGTTAATGAAGTGTAAAGGAACTCCTTTTTCTAAGTCCCACATCCATCTTGATTGGTAAAGAGAAGATTAGAGGGATTTGGAAAATGTTGCAAGATTATCTATTAATCAAATGTATGATTTGGTGATGCCTCATCATCTCTTCTTTCCATAAATGAATAAGCCTCAACTCTATGACAATTTAGATTTCGATAGAACTCTCTAAAGCAATAAATATTCATGCAAATTAGCAAACAATATTGGGCATTGACCTTCTCCCATGCTTTTAAACTAAAAATATTGATGGTTTTTCTCAATGAATTTAATAAACCAAAGTTTGGCTTTATTTTTGACACAATCTAACTATCCAAATACCTAGTAAAAGGTAAGAGAAATCTATTTAAAATTTACAAATATGATGAGATATGGCATAAGCTAAACAAGCTTGAAGATTTCCTAAAGTAAGTATTTGTTAACGAGGAAATATATTAGTAACAAAGTGTAGGAGTTACATGGCTTGAAGAATGTGATAAAAAAATTCATACATCCAATGGAAATGATAGAAGAGTTAAACTAAAAATGAATTAGGTAAAAGACTACACAATAATTTCATATACCAAAAGGCAAAAATGCATGATTCTGTAGTCTAAAACTTCTAGTAATTGTTATCAAGTATTAACATTACAAACTATGATAAGCTCTTAAATTTTACTTCTAGTTTGATCATAGAGGAACAAAACTGGTGGTTGATGATGGGGACCATAATGAACGAAATTAGAGGGGCTACAATTTTCAATGGACAAACAAATGCTCCTTGATAAGAAGGAAAAAATTTATGATTATTCACTAGCTGTTAGTCAAACACAACAAAGAAACAAATTCCCTAAATGTTGGTTGCAGTGTTTAAAATTTTCTTGAAACGCTTATCTCTGTAGGAAAAAGTAGGCTTTGTTATTGGAAAATAAATCATAAACGATATTCTGTTGGCTTAAGAATTAATTGTTTTGCTACATAAAAAAGTGTCTATGTTGTCAAATTGAATCTTAAAAGTGCTTTTGATTTTCTTTGTTTTGTTCTTATATGATGTTCTTACAAGATTCAACTTTATTAAGCAATTCAATAAAATGATTGAAGACATACTAGAAAGCTCTTGGATTTCAATAATAAGAATGGTATGCCTAATGGTTTCTTCATTGTATGAAGGGGCTCAAATAAGGAAATCTTATCTTGCAACTATTATTCATTTTAATAATGCAAGTCTTAAATTAAGAATTGAACAAACTCATTAATTATGGGAAAGTAGTGCATTACACTCAACGCAAAGGATGTCTTATAGTTATGCATCTAGTATATGTAGATATCATCGTAATCTACCATAGAGGTGACATAAAAATAGTGCAAATTATACATACACTGCTTAACATATTTTGAGAAGCAGTTGGTGCCCAATTTAATCATCACAAAAGTGTTTTGTTAACTAAGAGAGAAATATTAAGGTTTTTGATTAAAAACACACTAAACAATGCAATACAAAAGGCACCTACAATAGGACTCAAATTGTGGATGGAAACTTTGTATGTAGTTAGTCCCGAGAACAATTAAGAGCAAAAAATATTCACAAATCACGAAAAGAGATATATTATAATAAATATTTGATGCAAGTCTCCTTTCCTATGTGGATTATACTAAAATTATACTTACATTTCTTAACAAATTAAGGATTTTTAACTTTTAGCAGCCTCTAAATGTCCCTAAAACCTGAAAAGGGATTAATTTGATCATCTATTTGTCCACTGCAAAAAGGCAAAAATAGTTTGGCTTGCCATTACTATTGCTCTTAAAATTTAGCAAAAAATACAAATAACATAATTGTGCTATTACACAGTTTTGAAAATAAGATGAAAACCACTTCATTAAAAGAGAAGTTATTACAATTTTATTACTCAATATATGTCAGAACATATAAAAATTATTGGATTAAAAAATGAATGAAGAAGTTAATTAGTAGGTGATGACAATTATATATAACACAATGATTATCATCTTCATCTTTAAAATTACTTCACTCATACAATTTTAGGAAGTCCTATTATTCATTTAGCTAAGATTAGACACCCCTATTCGTTGATGAAGCACAATAGCTAGAAATTGATAAACTATTTCATATTAAAAAAATAATAGATGAAGATAAATATATTAGCTTATATTAATTATAAAATGGAATGTACTAGTTGTAGTGATATTATCCAAAACAATAATGGTGGAATTCTAGAATCCTTCTATTTTGCAACCAACAAAGAATCACAATTGCAATTAGATGCAATATCATTGATTTTGGGGTTAAAAAGTTCTAATGCAAGCCAAGTTCCCTTCATCATCATTTTATTGTATTGAAATGTGATGCTCAAAATGACACAAGATAAGTGGAAGATACCATGGAATATTAACAACATTTTATAGAAGATTAAAACAAAAATTAATTCTCTTATAGTTCATTAGAGCGATATTTACCTAAAGGGAAATAATGTGACTAAGCATCTCAAAAGAACAATAGCATTACAAACAAATTTTGGAATTAAGGCTAAACATGCATGCCAAAGGTATATAAGGGTCTAGTTGTAGTGGATGAGCATCTAATTCAATGCATTGCTTACTACTAAATTTCTTCCACTGCAAATTGCATCATATGAATATGTTAGATGATGTACTAATGTGCAACACACAAATCCATAGAACAACCAAAACCAATCATCTCTTCATGTATGACCACGTGGCTGCTTACAAAATGTAATAATGAAAAGTTTTGCATCGAATTGTAACTCATTTTTAATTAATAAAATATTATTAAAATTTTTATAAAAAAAGATAACTATGGAAATAAACAAGGTCAACTTTCAAACTTTACTACTGGGCTAACTTTTTTGGCTAAGCTGGTAGGCTCTTTAAAGATATAGATTTACTATTAGGAACATTAGATAAGACATTTAATGATTATACTAAACCATAAAGTACCCTAAGTAAGCCATTTTAGATTTACAGGAAACTCCATGATACAATAAAAAAATTTTGTTATAGATGAAGCACTAATTAACTAAAATTAGTCATTTATGGTTTAGATAAAACAACAACTTGCCTAGATAATGGCATTAATGTTTTGAGAAAACTAAAGGGTATCTAGATATAACACGTAGGATTTATAGGAAACTCTTGCTTACCTTATTTAAGGAACAAGCATTGGTTTGAAAGAAAACACTTTTTTGTCCTTGAGAATGCCTTCGTTATGGAGTTACATTAGTGAGGCTCATGCTGAAACATTTGATGAAGGTAAGTTGAGATAGAGAGCTTATTGTTTTACTATGGTGATAGGTTCAATAAATGGGCTACTAAGTCACATAATTGGTTGCCACAAATGAGGCATAATTTTGATTAATTGTTTAAGATCATGAGTAGTCATGTTTCAACAATTAATACATATGCTGAATAACTTAGATAATATTTTGTGATTTTATTGTATTTAGATAGTCTCTTCAAAATGTTGCAACGACTTAAGTTTGCCCACAAAATTTAGAATGACTAGAGGATATTATTTGAACCATTTTTTCAAAGAATTATCATGACCTCAAAAATGTTACCAAAGGATGAAGCTGAGGTTTTTCTATTTTGAGTGTTAGGTCAAGCCATTTCTTTGATAAGTGAGAAGATCCTTGAGAAGATGCAAAAAAAGATCAAAGGAAAGTGGCGAAGATTAATTACAATCATGTTATCTAGATTTTTTATGGTGACCAAGATATTTAAAAAGATGTTTGGAGGTAACCTTAAGGTACTATACCTAATTGTTGGGAAATCTTGATTGTTGTGTTGAGGTTATAGAAGAACACCATAAAATGTCCAAAAAGATAACAATGGTTATCTAGAAAACCTTATAATCATGTCGTATTTGAACTATGATCTTACTAAGAAACCTTTAGATAACTGGATAGCTAACTTGACACTTAAAATAAACCTTAATTTTTTTCCAAATAATAGATTAAGGGTTAACAAAATATTGCTTGCCATGTTACATTTGATATGATGACACTTTGGAGTAATTAATTAATGATGGACAAACATGATGATAACATGCATTGGAATGTAGTGGATTAAAGGGCTTAAATGCATTGGCCACCCATTAGCATGTTTGATTATGTGATTCCCACTAGATTATATTGCAAGGGTGATAACCATTCCTACAATACGTTAATATGGCTGTGTGCTAGATTATATGTTGTGGCTAATTGCTATAAGGGCATTCCATTAATTTTGGAATGTGCTGGAATATATGGAGTGGCTTAGTTCCATACAAAAATTTAATTAATTATTTAATGTCCAATATTATATGTTATGGCTCAGTACAACAATAGTATTTTATTAATTACAAAATATGCTAGATTATATTGTGTTTTGAAGGAATGTAGATGTGGTTAAACATATAATGATGGCATGCTGCAACTTATTTTAGGCTCCTAAGGCCCTATAAGGCCTGACCTTGCAATTGGACTTACATTTTGGAAAGTGTCAGATCATGTGATGAGACTATAATACTTACAACTTCCTTAATGTTGATACCTAGAGCACTATATGACTAACGCATGTGATTAGACTTCCTTATTAGGGAGAGATTAACCATGTGAAAAGACAAGACCACCAAACCTTGTGCCATGGTTTTTGGGTGTGCTTGGAGGTAGTATGAGCTCACTAGTGAGGCATTTAGATCCTATTTTAATTTATTACATGATTAATATTATAATTATGCTTATAATAAGGATTTGAGAGGCCCACTTTAAATATTTTAAAAATAATGTTTCATGGACTTATGTCATTTGGATTAGAGAATACTATGGCACCATTGTAGTACAATTTATAAGTATTTCTAATGTTCTTGAATATTTTCTTAATCATAGTATTGATTATAAATTATTTATATTAGCTAATAATTGTACCTTATCCTTAAATGTTTAATTTATAGCATGACCTGAGTATTCCTTGTTGAACTTTAACCCACTCCCTCTTACTTTTCCTTGTAGGTCTAAGAAGATAAGAGCTTCCTTAAAACCGAAAGCTAGGAGATTTCTTATTGTACGACTAATAGTTCGACCACATAGAGAGAATCCTAATGATGTTCTTTTTTGTCTTAATAGGATTTTTTTTGAATAACTTTGACATACAAAGTAAATAACAAAATTGAAATATAGCATATTATTTTTAAATTAAGGAGATTAAAGCAAAAATATTTGAAGTAGTTAAATGAATTATAAGGGAAAGTTGCACTCCATCATACTATTTAGATGGTGTTTAACATTCTTGATCATTAAGTCATTCTTGAAATTGAAATGTCCTCTAAATTCAGTTAAAACATAAGAAAACAAAAAAGTTACAAATATATAAATTAATATTTAATAGGCCATAGGTCATCAAGATTAAGTCCAATGGCATTTATTTGGTTTTGACCAATCAACATTGGTAATTACTTTGAATTATAAAAGTAACTTATCATTAATTAAAATAATTTATTATTTTAATGTTATGAAAACTTGTATTAAAATTAAATTCAGATAAAATGAAGTAATGAAATATTACCAAAGTAATACAATATATAAGTGACATTATATCATATTTGGAGTTATATACTAATGTTACCAAAAAAAATATTTGAATAAATAAAATAAACTTTAAAAAAAAGATGTATTACAGCATGTTGAGGACATCAAGTGTATCATTCCTAACCATCAAATCAAGTATGAATCGAAATGTCTAGTCAGTTATGAAAAAGCTATACAAAATATAATACCTAAAAATGTAGACGTGAATATTTTACTACATAGAGCTCATCGAGGCAACTCCAATGGCATTTGTTTTATCTTGATAAGATTACAACTAAAATTATTTTGAATTAAAGAACAAATAAGCATAATTAGTAATACATTATTATTTTAATGTTCCATAATGATATAATAAATCTGAAATGAGAAAAATTTAAGATTTGTAAATGTAACCAACTAAAATTGATATAAAGTTTATGTTCAGAAGAAATAGTGTTTCATAACAATATAATCATATGAAAGAGAAATGTTTGAGGAAATGAAAGAAATTGTTTGAGAAATTATTTACTATAGCTTCCATGATCATCAAATTAGGTACTTATCTAAATTCCATGTAAAACATAAAATAATATAAAAATAAAAATTTTAGATATATAGAAATGAATATTTAATAAGATTGAGATCATCAAGATGATATCAAAGATAATATTTTCTTCTAGATCAGACCTCATTTAAAATTACTATAAATTACTATAATAAAAAAATACAATGTAATGAATTATTTTTAATATTAAGTAAAAATATATTAAAAATAAAATAAGATCTATTGAAGAAATCTAATATAACTAAGTTAAAGTGTTGTGAAGGTACACGATAGTTAATTTAGACTTACAAAGTAACAAATCCAATAAAAACACTAGATTAAAGAAATGAAATAAATTATATAAGGAAGTTAAAATGCAAGATACTACAAAGATCCAATGTTGCATACACAATCGTTAAATCAAACATGAATCAAAATGTCTCTTAAAAGTTGTCAAAATAATGGAAAATAAAATATTGAAAAATTATAAAATTAAACATTAAATTTAATGGAGCTCAATGAGTTTATTCTCTTAGAGTTTGTTTTGTCTTAATCACACATCATGATGAATAATAAGGAAATAAAATACTAAATAAGAAAAAAATGATTTATTTATTTAATAACAAGTCAATTTATATTGAAACTAAAATAAAATAAATTGAAGTAATATGGAATAAACAAGCCAAACAAATGTACTGATCAGACATGCTGAGATGTGTACTTGAATAGTAGTAAAAAAATCAAAGTTAAAAATTTGATAATGGGAAACATAAAATGACGAAGTCAAACTTTAAGAATTTAAGAAGATCGAGTATAACATCCTTAGTTGTCAAATTTGGAAAGAATCAAAATTTTTGACAAAACAAGCTAAAATAGTAAAAATAAATATTTAAAAATATAAAATTAAATATTTAATTGGATAGATCATATCATGACATATGTAATCATGATTGTTTCCTCTTTAATATACCTCAGTTGGAATTTCTATAAATTAAATAATAAATTATTTTTAATATTATGTTTTTGTTGAAATTCAAATGATATTTATTGAAGTAATTTAGTATATCTAAGTCAAAGTATTGTAAAGGTCACAGGAGATGTGATTATGAGTTACATAGTAATATAACCAAATCGAAGAAACACAATTTGAAAAAAATAGACAAATTATGTTAGAAAGTTGCATTCTAATATAGTAAAGAGATAAAGTGTGATATCCTCAATTAGCAAATGAAGTACGAATTGAAAACTCTCATAAAGTATGTTAAAATACTAAGACTATATATATATATATTTAATTGCACAGAGTATGTCGAGATGAGTCTAATGGCATTGTTTTATTTTCATTTCACCATGGTTTGAAAATCTAAGTATATAGACAAATAAAAAGAATAATATTTTATTTTAATATTAATTAAAAATATATGAAAGTTAAAATAAGATAAATAATGTCATGTCATATGACAAAATGAAAGCAATCTAAAGATTAGATAAGAGAATTAGAGTTTCATAGTAAAATAACCAAAGTTTAAGTAAAATTTTGAAGAAATTAGTTATTATTACTATAAAGTTATATTCAAAGGTACTAAGGATATTTAATGTAATATACTCGATTGTTAAATAAGGCACAGATCATAACATCTCATAAAGCATACATAACCCTAGAAAATAAAATATTTAAAAATAAAGTAAACATTTTATTGGAAAGAGTTCATTGAGATGTGTAAAGTGATGTCTGCTCAAGTCGAATGAAGCATGTTATGAATTATTGTAAATTAGCGAGGTAAATAAGCATAAAAAATAACAAGTTATTATTTTAATATTTGTTAGCTATATATTACAATGGTAATATAAAAAATATATAATATAGCAAAATCAAACAAATGTAATGTCACACGAGATAGACATAGTGAAAATGTTGAGAAAATCATAATTAAAATCGAACAGATGTAAAGCTAACACGAGACGAGAAGACATGTTGTTATATTACCAAATCATGTTAAAAATATTGAAGAAATAAGAAAAATGGATAAGAAAATTATATTTGCAGATACTAAATAAATTGAGTGTAACACATTCGATCATCTAATCTCATATGAGTTCAACTGTCTAGTAAAAAGTGCCAACATATTTGAAAATGAAAAAAAATTATAAAAATTATTTAATTGGATTGATCTTATGGAGATTAAGAAAACTACATTTATTTCGTCACCATCATTCCTCATTTGGAATAATTAAAAATTAACAAATTAAATAAGGCTAAATAATAACAAATAATTAATTTAATAATAAGTAAATATATATTAAGTTTAAACAAGATAAAATAAAGCTATGTATTATAGATAAATCAAAGAGTTGAAATTATCACATAAATAGTGGATTAGTGTTTCTTATTAATATACTCAATTTAAGGAGAATCATTTAAAGAAATAAGATAAAATGTACAACAAATTTGCCATCCACGATATTAAGAAAATCGAGTGTACGATGTTCACTAAAAAAATCAATTATGAATTTAAAAGCATCATAAAAATTACAGAAACACTAAAAACTATTTAAAAATATAGAAATAAATATTTAATTAGAAAGAGGTTGTCAAAATGTGTCTGAAGACATTTCTTCCATGTTCATGAGGCCATAATTGGAATTATTATGAATATCTATAATAAATAAATTTAAATAATAATAAATTATTATTTTAACATTAAATAAATATATAATAAATTTCAAAGAGGATAAATTAATATAATATAATATAATTAAGAGTTTCATAATATTTTAACTAAGTAAAACAAAACAATTCGATGAAATGAGATAAATTGTGTAGGGAAGTGGTATTCCAAGATGCTGAGGATATTGAGTTAATATTTTTTATTGTCAAATTACTTACATAAAAAAGTTCTTAATAAAACATGTAGAGACTCAAAAAATGAAAGTTCTAAAAATATTGAAATAATATCTAATTTGGTAGAGTACATCGAGATAAGTTCAACAATATTGGTTTCATCTCATTGAACCACTTTTAGAATACTATAAATTCTAAAATTAAATAGGCATAAATAATATCATAATATTTTTTTAATATTAATTAAAGACAAATTTAAGGTAAAATAAGTCAAATTAAAGAAATATACTTAAATCAAAGCAAAATAACATAATGGTCACACTGGTCTTTTAAGTTATTTGGTCATATAAAAAATCCAAAGAAACAAATTTAAGGAAAATGAGATAAATTGTATACGAAAGTTTAACTCCAAGACATTTACAACATTTAGTGCAACTTAAATGATCATCATATCAGGAACAAATTAACTATCTCAAAAGACTTGATAAAACTCTAAATGAGTAAAATGATGCTTTTTTCTCTTGATCAAACATCATTTGGAATTACTTAGGATTATGAAGTAAAAGAAATAAAAAGTAAAATATTATGATTTTAATACTAAGTGAATATATATTAAAGGTGAAATTAGTTAAATTGAACGAGTCTAATATAACCAAATTAAAGCAATGTAAATCTTGTGAGAGAGGCAAATTAATGTTTAGTAACAATATAAACAAATCAATGTGACAAATTTACAAAAAATAAGATAATTTTTGCTAAATAGTAACATTATAAGCTGTCAAAGAGATCGGGTATAATAAGCTCATTCATAAAATAAAGTAAGAATCAAAATATCTCAAAAAGCATGCTAAAAATATAAGAATAAAATAATTTTAAAAAAATAAATATTTAATTTCATAGATCTTGTCAAGTGGAGTCCGATAACATTTGTTTTTTTTAAATATCACCCACTTTAGAATTATTATGAATCACTAAGGTAAATAAAATAAATAATAACAAATTTTTTTTTAATATTATGTTAATATATCTTAAACAAAAAATTACATTAATTCAAGTAAAATAACATTTCCAAATCAAATTAATCTAATGGTCACACCACTCAAGATTTATAATTTCATAATAATATAACAAAATTGATGCAAAAAACTTTGAATAAATGAGATAACTTTTATGAAAATGTTATGTTCCAAAATGCTAAGAAGATCAAGTGTAACTTAATTGGTCATCAAATGATGTAGTAATTAAAATGCCTCATAAAACGTGCCAAAGCTTAAAAATGAAGTATTTTAAATTATAGAAATGAATATAAAGTTACATAGTTCTCAAAGAGACAAGTCCAATGGCATTTGTTTGATCCTTATCAAACATAACTTGTGATTTTTATGAAATATTATAGTAACTAAACATAAATAACAATAATAATTTATTTTTTATAATTTTAAGTATATCAATATATTAAAACGAAAAAGAAATTAATTTAAACAATGCAACATAACCAAAAAAAGGAATGTAAAAACTACACATGAGGATATTTAGATTTATAAAGTTATATAACAAAATTAAAAAAACAAACAAAATTTAGATAAATAATGTGATAAGGTTCTTTTCCAACAAGCTAAAGAGAAAGTGTGTAACATTCTTCTTCATCAAAATATATAATTGTTTATTAAATTAGATAGAACTCATCAACATGAGTTTAATGATATTTATTTCATCTCAATGAATGTCCTTAGGATTGCTGTTAATTTCCATGTTAAATTGGCATAAAAAATAATAATAAATTACTATTTTAATAATATGTTATATTATTATATATTAAATATACAAAATGATAAATTTAAGAAAGGTATTGTAAGTAAATCAATGTGATGTGAAGGTCAAGTGAGTTAAGAATTAGAATTTTATAGTAATATAACCAATTAAAAGAAAAACCTTTGAGAAAATGAAATGAATTGTATAGGAAAGTTGTGTTACAAGATACAAAGCATTTGGAAACAAAACATTTAAAACCATAAAAATAACTATTTATTTGATAGAGTTTTGTGTCGAGTCTAACAACATTTGTTTTGTCTCAATAAGCATAAGTAATAATAATTTAATTTTTAGTTAAAGCAAATATGTATTAATGACGGAATGAGATAAATTGGAGAACTTCATAAAACAATATTAAAACTACGTAAAGATAAGACAAGAGTTGATTTGGATTTACATAGCAAAATATAATAAATTATGCAAAAAGCTTTCTTTGTAAAATTCTAAGGAGATTTGGTGTAACATTTTTTACAGTGAAACATTGTATGAATAAAAATAACTCATTAATTATGACAAAAGACTAGAAAATTAAAAAAAATAAAAAAAATTGAAATGGAGATTTAATTAGTTAGCACTAATTGGGTAAGATTTACTTTTACTTGTTCAGGTTGTGGCTAAAATTATCAAGAATTTCGAAAATATATTGACGTAAATAATAATAAATCATATTTCAATTTTCGAAACATATATAAATAAACTTGAATTAGAAATACTAAATTAATAAAATAAAATGAAATCAACATGATTTTAAAATAAAATAAGAGCAAAACTAGTGTTTCATTATAATATATTTCATAGTGATGAGTCTAACGATGTTTTGATTTGAACTTCATTAAAACTCATTTGTAATTTGCATGAAAAAGAAAAGTAAATATGTATAAAGAATAGTAAATTTTAATGTAAGATAACAAAATCAAATTGATGTAAGGGTCACATGACAAAATAGTTATAGTTTCTAATTAGAGAACCAAATCAAAGAAAAATATTTAATAAAATTAGAGAAAGTTTTGACGAAAGTAGAATTATAACATACTAAGAAGATCATGCTATATCTCCTCAATTGCCAGAAAATGACAAGTAAAACTTTCATCAAAACCTTGCAAAAAAAAATCTTTTTTTAAATGCAAAAATTAATACTTAGTTTAATAGAGCTCATGAAGGAAAGTCCAACAATATTTGCTTCATTTCAATTAGACAACTTTTCCATTAACTTCTAATTCCCAAAATTAAAAGTCATTAATAATAAAAAAGTATTTTAATGTTAAGTAAAAATATATTAAATTTGAAATGGTATAAAACTAAACAATATAATATGACAAATTTAAAGTTATGTAATGGTTAAGTGGGAGGAGAGTCAAACCTACATAGTAGTATGATCAAATAAAAGAAAATCATTTCAACAAAAGAGATAATCATTAGTAGAAAAGTTGAATTCAAAATTACTAAAGATAACTAGTGTAACATCTTCAATCACCAAATCATGTATGAATAAAAATGTCATGTGAAATTTACCAATATCATAGAAAATAAAAAAGTAAAAAATATTAAAAAATAATATTTAAAAGGATAGAGCTCATTAATGCATGTTTAATAGCTATTTGTTTCATCTAGTTGAAAAGTCATATGGCATTACTATGAATTATTTTTTAAAATTAAGAATAATGAAGCAAAAATGAAATGAGCAGTATACTATAGTCAGATGAAAGCAATGTAGAAGTCATATGAGAAGAGACATTGAATAAAATTGTAATAACAAATTTACCTTTGTAGATACAAAGTACATTCAGCATAAGATCCATCATAATCAAATTAGGTATAAAAAAAATACCTTGTAAGTCATGGAAACCACCAAAAAAAGAAAATTTTTAAAAATATAGAATAGATTATTTAAATTTATGGAAGTCATGGAGAAGTGTCCAATGACATTTGTTTTATGTCCAATGTACGTCAGATCAAATTATTATGTAGTACCAAAATAATAGGGCTAAAATAATTAAATATTTTTTGTAAATAATAATGGGAAATATTATTGTTAGAAAAGATAAATTGAAGCAATATAAAACTACTAAATAAAAATGATGTAAATATCACACAAGAATGTTGTTCACATAAATAATAAAATAACCCTTTAAAGGAAAAAATAAAAAAAAATGAGATAAATAACATAGGAAAGTTGTATTTCAAGATACTAAGGAGATGATGACTACGTCCTCATCTATAATTAAATTAGGAATGAATCAATATTTCTCATGAAGTTTGTCAAAGTCTTGTTTAATAAAATATTTAAAAATGAAAAAATGAATATTTAATAAGATAAGACTCGTCAAGAGGGGAGCACCAACATTTGTTTACACTTAATTGGACCTTGTTCAGAATTACTTTGAATTACAAAATTAATTAAACATCACTAAAAAATATCTTAATATTCAGTATATATTTAAACTAAAAATGAGATGAATTAAAACAATATAATATCACAAAAATAAAATGATCTCGGTGACATATGAGAAGCGATTTATAGTTACATTGTAATATAACTAACAAAAATCAAGAAATCAAAAAAATTATATGAAAAAATTACATTATGAAATCATAAAATGATCAAATATAATATCCTACATTATTATCAAATCAATAAGAAAAAAAAATTTGTAGCAAAGATTGCTAAATCCATAGAAAATAAATTATTGTAAAAACTCGATATGAGTACATAATTAGATATTACTTGTGCAAATGAGTCGAGGGACATGTTTTAGCTCAATAAATCCTCATTTTGAATTATTTATATTGAAAACTAAAATATACAAAAATAATAAAAGCTATTGTTTAAATAACAAGTAAATATATTAAATATAGAATAAAATAAAAAAAAAATAAAACAATCCAACCAAATCATTGTTATATAATTTTCAAATGAATGGATATATTGAGTTACTTAGTAAAATACAAAAATAAAGGTGAAACATATAAAGAAATGAAATAGATTCAATGAGAATTTTATGTTCCATAATATTAAGGTGATTGCATTTACATCCTCTATCATCAAATCAAATACAAAATAAATTAAATAAGAAAACATACAAAATTACTTGAAATAAAATAATTAAAATGTAAAAATGAACAATTAAATATATTGAGCTCATTGTGAGACTCTAATAATATTTGTATCATGTTGATTAGACATCATTTAAAGTTATAATGAATTAAAAAAATAAATAACTATAAATATAATAATTTGTTGTTTTGAGTTAAGAGAATATATATTAAATTTTGATTGAAATATATTAAAACAATAATTATAATCAAATCTTACTTTATAGTTTATTACAAAATTAAAGAAAAAGATTTTGGGAAAAATCTTAAACTTTTTCAAAAAGTACCATTTTAAGATACTAAGGATAATGAGTTTAACATCTGCATTCCCAAAATCATTTATGAATAAAGATGTTTTGTAAAATATGGCAAAACGAAAGGGACGAATAATAAAAAAAATTATAAATGAATGTTTAGTTTGATAGTACTCATTAAGATGACTTTAGGGACTTGTGTTTCATCTCGATTAGATATCATTTAGAATTACTATTAATTATAAATAATAATACAATACTAGTTAAATATTAAGTTTATATACATTAAAACTAAATGAAATAAATTAAAACACTTCCAAACAACTAAATCAAAGAATTGTAAAAGTCATATATGAGAAAATTTAGAGTGGTGTAGTAATATTTTCAAATCAAAGAAAAAGATTTAAATAAATGAAATAAATTGAATAAAAATGTTGTAATACAAAAAAAAAAGTTCAAGTGTAATATCCACAACTGTCAAAATTCATATGAATCAAAACATGTCATAAAACATCCCAAAACAATTAGATATGAAATATTTTAAAAAATAAAAAATAAATATTTAGTTTGATAGAGCTCAATGGGACTTTCTCAATAATGTTTGCTTTTTCTTGATTGGACATCATTTAAAATTTTTTCAAATTACTAATGTAAGCACAAAAAATAATAAAATATTTTTTAATATTAATAAAATATATGTTAAAAATTGTAATGGAAAAAATTAATACAATCTAATAGAACTTGTTAAATATAATGCGAATATGATAGGAGAGGAGATTTAGGGTTACTTTATAATTTAAACAATTTGAAAGAAAACTTTCATGAAAATAGATAAATTGTAAGAAAAATTTACAATTCAAGATGCATAGGAGATCAAGCATATTATGCTTAACCAACAAACGAGGTACTAAAAAATTGCTCAAAAACTGTTCTTAACTTTTTGAGAAGAAAATATTTAAAAAAAGAAAAACAAATTTAGTTAGATAGTGTTCATGAGATATTTTTAATGATGATTGTTTAATGTCAATTAGACCTCATTTTCAAGTACTATAAATTGCCAAAATATATTAGAATAAACAATAATAAATCATTAATTTAATGTTAAGTAAATGATTAATAAAATTGAATGAAATAAATTAAAACTATACGATAAAACAAAATTAATATATATAAAAGTCACATGATAGGAGATTTAGATTTTCATACTATATAGCCAATCAAAACAAAATATTTGATGAAATTGTAAAAGAACTTTTTGAAAGAATAACTCTGTTAAAAAGTGATTGGGTGTAACATTCTCATTTATCAAATTTTTGGTTAATCAAAATATCTCCTAAAGCATACAAAAATTTTAGAAATAAAATATTTTAAAATACATAATAGAATATTTAATTCAATAGAGTGTTATGGAAAATGCAATGAAAATTTTTTCGTCTTTGTTAGATTTCATTTGTAATTAATGTGAATTGCATGAACAATAAGCACAAGTTCAATAAAGTATTTTATTAAATTTAATAAATATATATGAAAGATGGCATGAGATAAGTTGAATCAATGTAATATAAGCCAACAAAGCTTATGTTATAGTAACAGAATGTGGTGACATATTCTAATCATTACGAAAACTTTCACAAAATGAGTTAAATTATGCAAGAAAAATATATTCTAAAATACTAAGAAGATCAAGCATAATATTCTTTATGGTTAGATCAACTATAAATTATAATGTCTCAAAAGACATGTTAAGCCCAAGAAAATAAAAAATGCTAAAAAATATAAAAGGAACATTTAGTAGGATAGCACATCACAATGACTACAATGGAAATTGTTGTTCTGATCACTTTAGGTATTGAATTTCTTTGAAATATGAAATCAAATTAAGATAATTAATAATAAAATATATTTTAATATCAAGTAAATATATGTCAAACAAAAAAATGACATATTAAAGCAATGTGTCATAAAAAAATCAAAGCAATGATAAGGCAATATGATAAAGCATTTCAAGTTACACAACTAGATGACATAATCAAAGAAAAGCATTCAAAGAAATTATAAAATTGAAGTGGGAACATTTATTCTAGGATACAAAGGGATCGAATGAAACATTCACAACAATCAAATATGATATGAATCAAAATATCGTATAAAGCATGCCAAAAATCATAAGACTTTTTTTTTAAAATTTAGAAATAAATATTTAAAAGGATAAGACTCATCAAAAATCTTTGAATGACGATAGTTTTTTTAGATCAAACCTCATTTGTAATTACTAAAAATTACTTAAACTAATAATAAATAATAATGCACTATTATTTACAAATTAAAAAAATATATTTTAAAGCTAAGGCTAGATAAATTTAGGTAGAATACATTATGATTATAAAATTTTTATGAATCAAAGTATCTTATAAAATTAAAACAAAATCATTGCAACAAAAATATTTAAAGCATATAACAATTAATATTTAATTTAATTTAGTTAGTTTATATCAGTTTAATTATGTTTATTTTTCTCGATGAAATCTCATTTGGAATTACTATGATTTATAATAGTATATAACAATAATTAATAAAAAAATATTTTTAAATTTGAGTAAATATATATTAAATCTAAAATGAGGTAAATTGAAGTAATACAATATAACCAAACCAAAGTAAAGTAAAAGTCATTAGGGAGGAGATTTAGAGTTACATAATTACACAAAAAATAAAAGAAAAAAATAGAATATATATGATAAACTATAGATAAATGTTGCATTGCATTATACTAAGGTGATTAGGCAAAACCACAATCACCAAATCAGGTATGGTTCATTATTTCTCACAAAAATATTGAAATCTTAGAAAATAAGATATTTCACTATAAATTAATGAAAATGAAATTGGATAGATCTCATAGAGACGAGTTCGACAACATTTGCTTCATTTTCTTTGGACTTTGTTTTGAACATTTGTAAATTACAAAATGATTTAAGTAGAAAAAATATTAAATAGTTATTGTAATATTTAATATATATATATATATATATATATATATATATATATATATTAATGTTGAAATGAAATAAATTGGAGCAATCTAATATAACCAAATCTTTTCAATGAAAAAGTCACAGGAGAATAGATGTCGAGTTGCATATTAAAATAAGAAAGTCAATGCAAAAAAGTTCACAAAATTAGATAAATTCTACATGAAGATTGCATTCCATTGTATCGAGGACATTGAGTGCCACATCCGTGATCATCAAATGATTTACAAATAACAATATTTCATAAATCAAGACAAAACCTCTGTAAAATAAAATTTAGAACATTGAAGTAAATATTTTATAGGAATGGGTTCGTCGACGCAACTCCAACAATGTTTGCTTTGTCTCTATCTAACCACCTTTAGAGCTATAATGATTTACCAAAGTAAATAAGAATAAATTTTAATATAATATTATCTTATTATTAAATGTATATATATATATATATGAAAAATTGAATTAGATAAATCACATCAGATAATCGAAATTATTGTAATATAAGAAATTCTAAGTAATAAAATTATTAAAGAAGAGAATTTTACTTACAATCATTATAATGAAATGAAAGTAAAAAATTTAATGAAATAAGAAAAATTTTATGGGAAAGTTACATTCTAAGATTCAGAGGAAATTGATCATAACACCCTCTATCATTAATTAAAATAAGATTTGAAATGTCTCATGAATGGCACCAATGCATTAGAAAATATATTATCTAAACATGAAGAAATAAATCCTTAACCTCATGGAACACATCAAGATGAAACTAATGACACCTGGTTTAAACCAATTAAAACTTGTTCAAAATTTTTATGAATTAGGGAAATAAATAAGCATAAAAAATAATAAATTATTATTTTTATTCATTAAATATATATTAAAGTAAGAAATAGAGAAATTGATATCATATAATATAACAAAATAAAAATGATTCAAAGGTCACCTACGGAAAGATGTAGAGTTAAATGGTAAAACTAGAAAAGTAATGATAAAAGTTCAAGATATGAGATAAATTATATTCAAATGTTGTATTAATTGAAATGAAGAGGATCAAGTGTAACATCTTTATCATGAAATAAGGAAAGAAACAAAATGACACGTGAAGAACTTTAAAATGTTGTAAAGGCCAAATCAAATTGTTGAAAAAATCTAATACAAAAAAATCAAAATGTCATAAAGGAAGAAATGTCATAAAACCAAATCAAAGATAAAGGATCATGTGTAACTTCCTCAATCGTTAATTCGGTATGACTCAAATTGACTTGAAAAGTTTTCTAAATCCATAAAATATAAAATATTTAAAAACCTAAACAAAAAATTTAGCTGGATAAGGCTCATATTGATGAGTCCAATAATGTTTACTTAGTTTAAATCAATCTTCATAAGGAATTACAATGTATTGCCAAAATAAGTAAGTGTAAATATTCATATATTTATTTGTTGACATGAAATAAATATATATTATATTTCAAATGAGATAAGTTGAAGCAATGTAATATAACCATATAAAATTGATGTAAAGTTTAGGCAAGAGTATATTTATAATTTCATATTAATACAACAAAATCAAAATGGAACTTTTTAAAAAATTAGATAAATTTTATAAGGTAATTGCTATTAAAGATGTTAAGAAAACTAAGTGTAACATTCTCTTTTAATAAGTAAGATATGAATCACCTCCAATAATATGCCAAAATATTAGGAAATAAAATGTTTAAAGAAAATAATTATTTAATTAAATAGAGCCCATCAACACATGCTTAATGATGGCACTTTAGTTTTAATTAAACCTCCTATTAAAATAGAACAAGTTTTCATGTTAAATAAACTTAAATAGGGAAATATTATTTAAATTATAAGTAAATGTATCCTAAAATTGAAATTATATAAATTAAAGTAATGTAATATAAACAAATCTAAACAATATTACTAATAAAATTAGAAACATTATATGACAAAGTTACAAACTAGGAAACTAAGCAGATCGAGTGTGACATCATTAATCATTAAATGGAGTATAAAACAAATAATATATAATGTGTGAAAAAACAACATAAAAAAGAGAAATGATGTTCTTGTTAGATATAAGTCGTGGAGATAAGTCCAAAGACATTCGTTTTTTAGTAATCGAAATTGATTTTGAATTATTATGTATTATAATATTAAATAGAAATAAATAAAAATAAATTATTATTTGAATGTTATGCAAATATATTTTAAAATTGAGATATGTAAATTGAAGGAATGCTGTGTAATAAATTCAAGGCAATGTAAAGGCCACAATCAAATATATTTCAAGTTTCATCGTAATATAATGAAATCAAAGCCAGGATTTTGAAGATATGAGATAAATTGATTAAGAAAGCTACACTTCGTGATACTATGGAGATGAAATGCAACATTCTCAACCTTCAAATGACATGCAAAACGAAAAATTCTTTTAAGGCATGCCAAATAAACACTAGAAAAGAATAATTAGAAAAATAAGGAAATGTATACTTGATTTGATATGGCCCATCAAGATTGGCACAATAACATTTGATTTGTATCCATTGGGACTCATTTATAATTATTATGAATTAACAAATTAAAATGGAAATAATGAAAAATGTTATTTAATGTCTTATAAAATATATATTAAAATTAAGATGTCATAAATTGAAGTAACATAATTTATCCTAATACAAGTGAGATAAATGTCACACAAGCGAAGAGTAAGAGTTTCATAGTAATATAGCCAAATCAAAGTAAAAACTTTGAAGAAGTTAGATAAATTTTTAGAGTTGTGATATTCCATGATACCATGGAGATTGAGTATAACATCATTGATATCATGCCAACTTTTAACCCAAAAAACTCTTAAACTGTAACAAAATAAAAGAAATTAAAATATTTAGTTAAGTTTTAATTGCATAGATCTCATTAAAACAAGACTAACAACCATTGTTTTTTTTATCACACATTGGTTGAAATTGTCATAAATTATAAAGGAAGCCCAAAAAAGATAAATTGAAGCAATGTAATATATCCAAATCAAAGTGCTATAAATGCTACATGGCATGCATGGATGATTTACAATATAATAAAACCAAATCAAAGTTCAAAAGTTGAAGATATAAGATAAATTGCATAAGATAGTGGGATTCCATGATACTAGGGAATCTAAAGTAATGTTCTTGATAGTTAAATCTGATGAGTGAAAATAACTCATAAGGTATGCTAAAACCATAAGAATAAACATGCAATTTTAAGAATGAATATTTAATTAGATATTGTTCCTCAAGAAGGGTCCAATGATGTTCCTTTCATCACAATCAGATGTTGTTTTCAATTATTATCAAATACCAAAGTAAAGAAGTATAAAAAATAATAACAAATTTTTTTAGTATTATGTGAATATATACGAAAGCTTCAACGTGATAAGGTCATATGAGAAGTCACACGTGATGTGAGCTAGAGTTTAAAAGAAATATAACTAATTCAGAACAATAAATTAGAATGAATCCGATAATTTTTATAAAAATAATATTACGAGATACTTAATAGTACAAACTAACATCTTAGACTATAAAAATAGATAAAAATAAAAATATCTCATAGAGTATTCCAGAGCAATAAAAAATAAAAAATATTTAATATTTAAAAATGAATTTTCAATTATGTCAACCCAATCTAAATAAGTGCATAGAGTTTTGTTTTATTTGAAGTGGACCTTTTTTGGAGTTACTACAAACTAAAATTTTAAATAACCAAAAATAACGAAAAATTATTTTTCCAATATTAACTAAAGGAATAATAAAGCTAAAATGAGATATTATTAAGTGATGTAATATAACATAAACAAAGTGATGAAAGTACCACTTAATAGTAAAATTTTAGTTTCATTTTAATATATTTAAATTGAGGCAAAAGAACATGAAAAATGAGGAAAATGTTTGGTGACAGGCATTCCGATATACCAAGGGCATTGAGTGAAAATTCCTTAACCATTAAAGCTGGTATAAATCAAAGTAACTCATTAAGAGTGCCCAAGCCAAAAAAAATAAAAAGT
Source organism: Vanilla planifolia (assembly GCA_023846275.1). NCBI lineage: Eukaryota > Viridiplantae > Streptophyta > Magnoliopsida > Asparagales > Orchidaceae > Vanilla > Vanilla planifolia. The sequence continues at coordinate 208,481 of JAIUJO010000620.1, read as the reverse complement.
TTAAAAATTTAAAAAATGAATATAACTTTTGAGATGAGTCCAACAATATTTGTTTCATCTTGATTTTATTTTAATGGGAATTATTATGAATTATTAAAATAAATAAACAAAAATATTATTATTTTTTGTTTTAATATTATATAAATATATATTAGAGCTAACATGAGATTAATTGAAGTAATATAAAAAAACTAATTCAAACAAATTTCAATGACTCATAGTAAGGGATTTAGAGTTACACAATGATACACCAAAATTAAAGTAAAAAAATTGATCCAATTGAATAAATTGTATGGGAATAGTGCATTCCAAGATACTAAGGAGAGCTAGAGTAACTTCTTTGACTGTCAAATTAAATAAAAATGAAAATAACACATAATAAATATGATAAATACAAAATAAATTAATTAAAACATTATAATTAAATATTTATTTCGATAAAGATTCCAAGGTGACTCTAATGATGATTATTTCATCTTGATCAGATCCTTATTTTGAATTAATGGAATTACAAGGTTTGATCAACATAAATAGTAATAAATAATTTTTTTAATCATTATGTGAAGAAATATTGTATCATATAAGTGATAAATTGAAGCTATGTGATATAGTCAAATGAAGACGATGTGGAGGTCATAATAGAGCTAAATTTGAGTTCCATTATAAAAAACAAAATGAAAGTGAAATTTTTATTAAATATGATAAATTGTATGAAAGATTAATATTAAATATATTAAAATGATCTATAGTGACATCCTTGGCCATAAAATTAAGTATGAATTTAAATTTCTTACAAAAAATGATAAAGTTATTATAAAATAAAATAATTTAAAATTTTAAATTGAAGCAATGTTATATAATTGAATCAAAGTGTTATATAGGTTACATAAGATGAAATTTAGATTTATATAGTGTTATAACTAAATAAAATGGAAAAGATTGATGAATGAGATAAATTTTATTGAAAAGTTAATTTTCAGTATAGAATAGAGATCAAGTGTAGTATCACCAACTATCATACCAAAATACAAAAAAACAAGAAAATATTTGAAAATATTAAATTTTTTTTAATATGATAAGACCCATCAACATGATTCAAACTACATCTAATTGATCTTGAGCAACCCAAGTATTCAATTATCATAAATTGACAAAGTTAATAAATAAATGTTATTAAAGTTTTATTTTAATATTATGTAAATATATTTTAAAATTGAAATAAGATAAATTGATGCAATGTAATATAAGAAAATCAAAATGATGTAAAGGCCATAAAATAATAAATTTACAGTTTTTCAAAATAAAAAATTCAAAGAAAAAAATTTTAAGAAATTAAATAAATTATAAGAGAATGTTGCATTCTAAGATACAAAGAAGATCAAGTGTTACATCCTTGACCACTAAATCTGGTACAAGTTTAAATGACATGTAAAGCATGCCAAACAATAAGAAATTAAACTTCTAAAAAAATTAAAATAAATATCTAATGGGATAGAGTTCATCGAGACAAGTGTAATAAAATTTGTTCTTGTTTTATGACAAATCGTATGGAATTACTTCAAATTACCATGATAAATAAGAGAAAATAAAAGTTACTTTTTTAATGTTATATAAATATATAATAAAGCTAAAATAAGATTAATTAAGGCAACATAATATAAGCAAAACTAAGTAGTGTAAAGGTCAAGGAGAGTAGAATTATAGTTTAATTATAAAATAGCCAACAAAAAGCAGAACATTAAAAACAATAACCTAAATTAATGAGGAAGTTGCATCCCAAGTACCAAATAAATTGAGTGTAATAATATAGATCATAAAATATTGTAAGAATTAATATTCTAAAAAATTACTCTAAATCATAAAAAAAAATAAAATATTTAAATATATGTTGAATTCAATATCTAATTAAACAGAGCTCATTGGGTTGAATCTAATAACATTTGTTTCATCTCACTTGGACTTTGCTTAAAATTACTAATAAAATAAATATTAAATGATAATAAATAATAACAAGTGACTTTCATACCGTTAACAAGACATATAACAAATTTAAGCTAGATAAATTATGGTAATATAATATAAAAAAATAAAAGCATTGCATTAGTCACATGATAATAAATTTGAAGTTTCATTGTAAAATAACAAGATTAAAGCAAAAATGTTGAAGAAATAGGAGAAATTGTATGTGAAAATTGCATTCCAAATGCTAAAGAGATTAATTAAAATATTTTTAAAGCTAAAATCATGTATTAATTAAAATATATTATAAAATGTGTCAAAATGACAGAAAATAAAATTCCTAAAAATATGAAAATGATCCTGTAAGTTGGTGTAGCTTGTCGAGAAGAGTCTAAAGGTATTGTTTTTTTGTCTCTATTAGACCTCATTTTGAATTACCATGACTTTTAAAGAAAATAGTTTTGATCTTTAAGATTAGGTAAATATATTACAAAGCTAATGTTAGATAAATTAAGGCAATGTAATCATAAAAAAATAAAGAATTTTAAAGATAAAATATGAAGAGATTTGATTTTACATAGCACTATAGCTAACGAAAAGCAAAAGCCTTCTACAAGTAAGATAAATTATCCATTAAGGTTATAATATAAAATACTAACAGGTCAACTATGTCGTCGTGATCATTAAATATGATATGAATTGAAATATCTCATAAGTCATAAGCAAGAAATAGAAAATTGAAAATTTTAATAACAAAAAAAAAAAAAAAAATATCATACGGCTTATTGAGATAAGTCCAACAAGGTTTGTTTCGTCTACAATAGGCTGTGCTTAAAAACTAGTAAATTACAAAAGTAAATAAGTATTAATACTAACAACTTAATATTTGAATTTTTAAATAAATATATAAGGCTTCCTAAAAAACTAGACTAATGCACTCTTATATTAGCTAATAAAAGTTATGTAAAGGTCACCTCATAAGAGATTTATAGTTCAAATCATCTAAGTAGATTAGGGTTAAGCTCCTCGATCGTTAAATATGTAAAAAATAAAAATATATCATAAGGCATGACAAAACCCTATAGAATAAAAAAAACTTTAAGTATGAAAATAATTATTAATTGGACAAAGCTAATAAATTTAGGTTTGATGACATTTGTATTTTCTCTTACACCACCGTTGGAATTTCTCAAAAGTAATAAAAAGACTTAGCTGAATAAAAAATAAAATATTATTTTAAAGTTTTAACAAATAAAAAAATAAAATTAAAAAAAAATTGAATAAAATAATATAACTAAATCAAAGAGATGCAAAGGTAATAGGATAATATAATTAGAGTTCCATAGTAATATAAATTTATCAATCAAAATCATTTAAGAAATAAGATAAATAATACGTTAATATGACATTCTAACATAGTACAAAGATTCCCTAAAAATATTATGGATCATAAAAATAGAATCAATTAAGATGTCTCAATAACCATAAAAAATAAAAATATATAGAAATAAAAAATGACTTTTCCATAATGCATTTTTACATGAGTCACTTGTTTCATCTAAATTAAACCTTTCTTAGAGTTTTTAAGAATTAGAAAGTAAATTGTTATAAATATTAATAAATTATTCTCTTAGCATTCAAAAAATAATTATTAATGCTAAAATGAGATAAAATTAAAGTAATGTAATTACCACACAAGAGGAGATTTAGATTAACTTATTCATATAACCAAACAAAATGAATATTTAAAAAAGTAAAACAAACTATACAAAATGTTGCATTCCAAGATGCTGAGTGGAAATGTAATATCTTCAATCATCAAATCTAACCCAAATCAAAATATCTGATAAAATATATCAAAACCTTAGAAAATAAAATATTTTTAAAAATAAAAAACTATGCTTCCTTAGATAGTTCTCATCGAGATTATTCCATCTAAATTGGTTTCATCTAAGTCAAAATTTAGTTTGAATTACTAAAAATTTTTAAACAAATTAGCGTATGTAATAATAAAATATTATTTTAGTATTCAATGTTAAATAAATAAAAATTAAATAATTTATTATAATAAAACATTGATGCAAACTTTGAATGAGAGGTGATTTAGATTTAAAAAGGAATATAACCAAATCAAATGCAACACATTATCGGTGAAAGATGCTTTTTGAGATAATAAATATATTAAGTGTAACATGTATGAAATGTTTCACAAAACATGCAAAAATACTTTAAAATAAATTATTTAAAATTATAGAAAGGAATTATTAATTTGACAGAGGTCATCATGACAAGTTCAATGATGTTTGTTTCATCTAGATCAGATGTCTTTTACGACTATCACAAATTATCAAATTATATATGCACAAATAATAATAAATTATTTTAATAAATAAATAAACAAATATATATATATATATATATATATATATATATATATATATATATATATATATATATATATATATATATATATATATATATATATATATATATATGCAAAAAAGAGATTAGTTGAAACAGAAAGTTTAATCAAATGGAGGTGATTTAAAGGAAGAATAATGAGAGATTTTGAGTAAGAGAAAAATAACCAAATCAACATGAAAAATTTTAAAACAATGAGATAAATTGTATAAAAATAGCTTTCCATGATAATAAAGAAATTTGAGTGAACTTATTGCTCTACAAATAAGGTATGGATGAAGATTTTATGCGAAGCAAGCAAAAGAAAATTCAAAGTTTCCAAAATTAAACTTGAATATTTATATGGATAAAGATCTAGAAGAGTCCAATGATCTTTCTTTTCCCCATTTGAACATCTCTTTTAATTTTTAAGAATTGCCAAATTAAATAGGCATAAATTAGAAAAAAAGTTTTATTTTGTACTACGTACTATGTAATTATATATATATATATATATATATAACAAATTAAAAATAAGATAATTTTGAATAATATAATATAACTAAATCAAGGCCTTGTAAAAATCTCATGGAAAGAGTTTTTAAGTTAATTATATTCTAACCAAGTCAAAGTAAAATATTTAAAGGAATGATGCAAGCTTTATGGAATAGTTGAATACCAAAATATTAAGTAGATCAAATGTACCATCATCGATTGCCAAATAAGTTATATATGAAAATGATTTATAAAGCATGCCCAAAGCTTAGAATACAAAATATCCAAAAAATATAAAAACAAATATTTGATTAAATAAAGCTCATGAAAATGCATCAAATGATATCTGTTTAGCCACATTGAAACCAAATGTAGAATTACTGTGAATTAGTAATGCAAATTAGCAAAAAAAGAAAATTTTTAAAATATTAATTAAATATATATTGAAGTTAAAATGAAGTAATGTAACATAAAAAATGAAGGAAATGCCTAAGTAACATGTTATTAGATATAGAGTAACATATTAAAATAACCCAATGATAGTAATAAATTATAAGGAGTAAAATAAAGTACAGAGATTGAGTATAACTTCCATGGCCATCAAATTAAGTATTAGCAAAAATATCTCATAAAGCATTCAAAATTCTCAAGAAAGTACTTAAAAAATATAGTAATAAATATTTAATTTTTTTGTACACATAAAAATGAGTATAACAACATTTTTTTCATCTAAAAAATAACTCATTTGGATAGAGCTCACTAAGACAAGTTCTACCAAGTTTTTGTTGTCTTCATCAGAAAGCATTAAAAATTTCTTTGAAGCTTTCAAATAAATATGAATAAATAATAACATATTAGTTATTTAACATTAAGTAATTAAATATTAAAGTATAATTAAGGCTAAATTGAAGCACTATAATAAAACAAATCATAACGATATAAAAACCATGCTAGAGAACAATGAGAGTTCGATAATAATATGATAAAATCAATTTATAGGATATGATGAAATATGGTAATTTGTATGGCATTACTAAAAGCTAAAGTGCTAAATTATAATACCCTTGATCATCAAATCCTATACAAATAAAAAGGTCCTATAAAACATACAAAAATTAATGTAAATAAAATAATTAAATATACAAAAAAATTGTGTAATTTGATAGCACCAATCAAGATTAGTCTAATGTTGTTTGCCTTATCTCGATGAAACTTCATTTAAATTTTTTTATTAAATACCAAATTTAATAAAAAAACTAAAAAATTATTATCTTAAAATATTTAAATAAATATTAATGATAAAGTAAAATAGAATTAAGAAATGTAATATAACTTAATTAGTGAGTGTAAATGTCATGGATTCAAAGGCACATAATAATACAAAGAAATTAGAGCAAGAAATTTCAAAAAATTTGATAACTTGTATAGGAAAGTTGAACTGCAAGACACTAAGGAGATTGACCATAGCATGCTTGATCATTAAATCACGTATGACTCCAACTATCATGTATGTTAAGAAAAATGAAGAGAAAATAAAAAACATTTATGAGCATAAAAGCAATTACTTGACTCAAATGAGCTTATCAACATGGGTCCAACTATAATTATGTCATCTCATATGAATCTCATTTATAATTACTAGAAAATACAAAAATTAAAAAACATAAATAATAGAAAACTATTATTTTATTATTAAATAAATATTTAGGAAAGTTAAAATTAGATAAATTAATGTAATATAATTTAACCAAATCATATGATTATCTGATCACATGAGAAGAGAATTTTTGTTTCATTGTAATATTATAAAAGTAAATTGAAACCATTTTAAGAATGACATTGATTAAATGGGAAGGTTGCATTGAAGGAAGGATACCAAGGTGTAGAAGTGCACCATCCTCTATCATCATGTTAAGTACAATTTGAAATGTCCAATAAAGCAAAAAAACTAAAAAAATTTAAAAATTTAAAATTAATATTTAATTTGATAATATTAAAAGACTTAAATCAAATAGTATTTGTTTTAAAACAATTAGACCTCATTTTAAATAAATACAATTTATAAAATAAAATAAGTATAAATAATAATGAACTATTACTTAAATTTAAAGAAAAAATATATAAAATTTTTAATAATAAAAGTAGAAGTAATATAATATAATAAATAAAAATAATTCAAAAGGCACATAAGAAAGAAAGTAAAGGTTACAAATTAATATAACTAAATAAAATAAATCAGGAAATGAGTTAAATTATTAAGAAAAGTTGCCTTCCAAGATACTAAGGGGATTGATTATAAAATCTAGTAAGAATCCAAATGTCTCAAAAAACGCCAAAATTTTAGAGAATAAAAAATTAAAAAAATACAAAACAATATTAATTAGCAAAGCCCATTATGATGAGTTTACTGATGATTTGTTTCTTAATTTGAACTTCTCTAGAATTTCTTCAAAATACAAAAAATAAAAATGCATAATTAATAAAAGAAAGATAACTTTATATTAGACAATATGTATATTAAAGTTCAAATTAAATAATTGAAGTTTTGATATATAATAAATTCGAAATGATGTAAAGATTTCAAAAGAGGAGTATTAAAGTTTTATAGTAGTATAACTAAATCAAAGGAGAAACTTTTGAGCAAATGAGATTAACTATGTTAGCAAATTAAATTTGTATGTACTAAAGAGATTGAGTATAATATCTTAAATCACGAAATGAGTCAAAAATTAAACTGTCATAAAACATGGTCAAACACTAGAAAATTAAACAAATTAAAATATAAAAATTAAAATTTAATCCTTTAAAACTTTGTGGGACTTGGCCAACACATTTATTATATATCAATTAGACCTTGTTTGACCTTGCTAATAATTATAAAAGCAAAAAAGCATAAATGATAATAAAATACTAATTAAATACTAAATAAATGTATATCAATGATGAAACAATATAAATTGAAGCAATGTAATAGAACCAAATAATAGATAGTTAAGGGTCTCATAAAGAAGATTTGGAGTTAAAATTAATTGTAAAGCTTGTCAAAATAGTAAAGAAAATATATTTAAAAAGTAAAAAAATATTACGTAATTGGATAAATCTTTTCTAAAAAAAGTAAAATTACTTGTTAAAGCAAATATTATCTTTCAAATAAGAAAAATTGAAATAATGAATTACAACCAAATAAAAGTGATTTAATGTGACCAGAGAAGTGGGAAGGAGTTACATAACAATATGATCAAATAAAAGAAAAAATTCAAAGAAATAAGATAAGTCATATGGAATATTTTTATTTAAAAACACTAAGGAGATCAAACATAACATTCTTTTCATCAAATATTGTTCAAGTCAAGTTGATTTATAATGTTTACAGAAACATTTTTGAGTAAAATACTTAAAATTATAAAAAATATTTTTTTATTTCGATAAAGGTCATTAAAAATAGTTTGATGATGTTTATTTTGTCTCCATTGAATGTCGTTTGGAATTAGTATGGAATACCAAAAAGAATTAGAATAAATAATAACAAAATTTTATTTTCATATTAAATAAAATAATATTAAATATTAAAGGAGAAAATTGAAGCAATGTAATGTAACAAAATAAAAGTAATGTAATGATTTCATAAGAGGAGATTTAGAGTTTCATTTGAATGTAAAAAAATCAAAGAAAAACATTTTAAAGAAATGAGTTATGTTACATTGTAAAGCTACATTCCTATATATTAGGAACAATGAGTGTAACATTCGAAAACATCTAATTAGGTACAAATAAAACTCCCTCCTTGAACATCACAAAAGCTTAATAGTAAAATATTTTAAAAAAATTGATAATTAATATCTAGTTCGATAGAACTTGTCAAGACTACTAAATTGACATTTGATTCGTTTGTGCCAAAACCTATTTGGAATTACTATTAATTTCTTAAATAAAAATACAAAAATATTATTTTATTATTAAGTATATATATATATATTAAAATTTAAATAAAAAATTCAAAATATTTAATGTAACGAAATCAAAATGATGTAAATTATAGTAAAATAACTCAATCAAAGCCAAACAAATTGGACAAATAATATAAATTATATAGTAAAGTTTCATTGCTAAATACAATGGTGATTGAGTGTAATGTTGTTAATCATCAAGTCATGGACAAATTTAAATGATTCATAAAAGTTGAAAAAACTTTATAATAAAATTTTAAAATAATAAAAAAAACAAAGAAAATTTTAATTGATTGAACTAATTAAGAAGTTTCTAAGAAAATTTCTTTCATCTCAATTAGTTTTTGTTTAGAATATTCACTAAACAGGAAACTAAATAAGCATAATTGCCAAAACAAATATTTTAATATTAGGATAATATTTGTTAAAGTTGATATGAGTTTAAGTAAAAAGATGTAAATTATCCAAATCTAAGTAATGTAAATGTCACTAAATAAGAGAATAATTTGTTAGGATTAGTTGTGTTCCAAAATACTAAGGTGATTTGGTATAATATTATAGATCCGAAAATTAGGAAAAAAATTAAAACATAATATAAAAAAGTTAAAAAGTTAGAAAAAAAATAAAAAAATTAAAAAATAAATATTTAATTTAATAGAGCTACTGAGATGAGTCGAACAATATTTGTTTCATCTCAAATCGACATAGTTTTGAATATCTATCAATTCCAAAATAAATTAGTATAAAAAATTAAATTTTTTTTTAATATTATTAAAAATGTATGTTAGAGTAATGAAAATGTCAGATGACAGATGATTTTGAATAACATAGTTATTTAACAAAATTAAAATGAAATAAAATAGATAAATTATTTGAGATTGCATCATTCCAAGAGCCTTAAGATATAAAGTATACTATCATTGATCATTATATGAGATACAAATAAAAATGTTTAAATAAGTGTGCAAAAAATTAAGTAAACAAAATATTTAAAAATATAAAAATTAATATTAAATTTGATATAGCACATTTAGATCAGCTAAATAGTGCCTGTTTCATCTTGATCTTGTGTCATTTTTAGTAACTATGAATTATCAAAGTAAATAAGCTTAAATAAGAATAAATTATTATTTCAAAACTGGAAAAACATATACGGAAACAAAAAAATAGTAATTAAAGTAGTGTAACATAACCAAATCAAAGGATGGTATGGTCACACAAAATGAGAAATTAAGTTTCATAAAAATATAACCAAATCAAGGTAAAATATTTAAAAAACTATGACATATTCAATAAGAAAGTCTCATTCCAAGATATTAAGGAGATTGTGTGTGACATCTTTAATCATCAATTTACGTGCAAATGAAAATGATTTGTAATGCTTGAAAATACACTAAAAAGGTATTTGCAAATAAAAAATAAATTTTGAGTTAGAAAACATTGTTCATGTAATGTCAAATTATGTTCATTATGACTTCATCGATCCTCATTTGAAACTAATTACGAAATTAAAAAATAAATAAACAATAATAATTTTTAAGCATCTTATTAAGGAATTTTTTCATACAATTTATCACTTTTCTTCAAAAGTTTTGCATTGATTTAATTATATTGCAATAAAGCTCTAAATTCACCTCTTGTGTGATCTTTACAATGCTTTGAGTTTGTTATATTGAAGTGCTTTATTTTATATCATTCGATATTAAAAATATGTTTACTTTACAATGAAATAATAATTTACTATTATTTAAGGCAATTTATTTTTGTAAAGAATAATGATTTCAAAAAAGTTGCAATCAAGATGAAACATATGTCATCACACTCATGAAAATGACCTTTAGGTTATTAAATTATTAGTTTTATATTTTTTAAATATTTTATGTTATTTTATTTTGTTCCTTATTCGATCATCAAGATATTACATGATGTTAGCATTTTAGAATGTCAGTTACCTCATAATTTGTTTCATTTCTTTCAATGTTTTGATTTTATTGGTATGCATTACTACAAAACTCTAATTCTCCTCTTATGTGATCTTTGATTTATTTTAGTTTTGTTGTATAAGATTACATCAATTAATCTTATTTCAGATTTAACATATATATATATATATATATATATATATTATTAAAACAATAATTTATTATTGTTTATGCAAATTTTCTTTGGAAAATAGCATTTATTTGAAATGAGATTTGGTCAAGGTGAAAAAAATGTTGTCAAAATCATCTCTGTAAACTCTCTTGAATTAAAAATACTCTTTTATTTTTAAATATTTTACCATATAGAATTTTGCCACACCATGCGAGGAATTTTATTTTGTTTCTGATTTCATGATTGAGGATGCAACACTTGATCTTATTTCTATATTGAAGTTTGACTTACCCATTAAATTTATATCTTCTCACGTTTCACATTTATTTTGCTATATCACTATTTAACACAAAATTTTCTCCAATTTGATCTTCAAATCTTAGTGATTTGGTTATATTTCATCATTTAATTTACCTCATTAAAGATTAATATTTATTTAGTTAATATTGAAATAATTATTTGTTAATGTTTATGATCTTTCTTTGTTAATTTTTAGTATTTCTAAATGAGGGCTAATCGAGTGGAAAAAAAGATTCTTTGACTCTTGACAAGATTTGTACAATTAAATTCTTAGATTTATATTTTTTTAATATTTTTTAATTTTTGCACAATTTATAAAAATATTTTGTTTTTGTGTTTTTTAGCACTCATAAATGTTATACAAGATAATTGTAGCATTTTGGTATGTACTGTTTCTGTAAAATTTGTGTTATTTTTTTTAAAAGTTTGACTTTCTTTGCATATATCATTAGGATTATCTAATTCTCCTTTTTTCTGACAAATAAATCACTTTTATTTTGATATATTATATTGTTGTAATTCATTCCATTAAAATTTTAATGTATATTTATTAAATTTTGAAATCATAATTATTTGTAATTTATGTTTAATCACTATTTTAATTTGTAGTGATTCAATATGAAGTCTAAAGGACATGAAATAAATCTCATTGGATTTATCTCAACAGGCTCAATCCAATTAAATATTAAATTTGATATTTTTTTAAATATGTTATTTTCTATGCTTTGGGCATGTTTTATGAGAAATCTTGATTCAAACCAATTTTGATGATAAATGATGCTGCACTCATTAACTTTAGGAGTTTAAAACATTATTTTCTCACTTAATTTATATTATTTTTTTGAAATGTCTCCCTTTTATTGTGATATATTACTATGAAACTCTAATTCCCCTCTAGTTCACCCATTCATTTCTTTGATTTGGTTGTATTATATTTTATCAATTTATCTGATTTTAGCTTTGTTATTCATGTCTTATTTGCCCTGATAATTTAGAGTAATTTTGAGTGAGATTTGATGGTGATAAGAAAAATGTCATTTGAATTGCCTTAATAACCTCTTTAAATTAAATATTAATTTTTATATCTTTAAATATTTTACTTTTTATTATTTAGGCATATTGTTCAAAACTTTTTAGTTCATATCTTATTTGATGATCAATAATGTCATGCTTGATCTCCTTAGTATCTAAGAATAAAAACTCAGTTAAGATACCATCCACACCTAGGGCTTTGTCTCTCTTGAAAGGGATAAACATTTTTAATTTTATCATCAATAATTATAGCTAATATGAAATTTCCTTACTCAAAACTAATTGTCTAAAAGGGAGTACTAAATAGGATATTATCGTAGTTACCATTAATACACTTTTTTTGGTAAAGAAACTTATAAGGGATTCCAGATTCCTCAATATCATCATGCAAGGTGTAAATTTGTCCACCATGATCTTTCATCTTGTGAATGAAGTTATTCCTAAAATTAGGGATAACACTTTCTTCCAACTTTTCACCAAAATTATAGCCATAATTTTTAAATAACAATACAACAACTTATCATCTTGAACTAATCATGTCTATCTACACCTCACACTATTGAGATTAACACAATAAGGGTATCCTTTCAAATTTTTGGCATATGCCTATCATGAAAAAAATACAACATAACTTTAATAGTATCACCATGTGCAACGGTCTAATACCCATTAAGAAATTCTATGACGATTTTATCCATTCCAAGTGCCTTATTCTTACTAATTGATTTGACAACAAATTTAACCTCTTCCTCAGTTACCTATATGACAAACAAATTTTCCTATTCCCTATTAATGCATTTGTGTGACTAGAGGTGATGTAGAGGGTAATAAACATTATCATTATACCACTTCTTACTAAAATGGCTCATCTATAAGCACTTGATTTCATTTCTAAGCTAACAAAAAAAGTCATATCATCTTATAATTAAGAAATATGCTTGTCCCTACTCATATAAGTCATTATAGACTAGAAGATTCTAGTATTTTGGTCACCCAATTGAGCTCATAAACCTAGGAACATTGCTACCACCACCTCTCCTTAAGTCTAGCCACCCTATGAAAAGAGACAATAATATACCTTAGTTGAACGTGCTCCTGCTTATTTAGACCCACATAAAACTCTTTAAGCTATAGCTCCTGAATATCCCTCTCTAGTTGGCTATTCCTACTGATGAAGTTTTCCATTTTAGTCTTGCTCCACCTTCTCAAAGAATCTATAGATCTATAGAATTTCATAGATAAGCCTTCCACTAGATTTCTTCAAGGCAATCTATTCCACACCTTTTGCTTAATGCCAATAGTTTGGGAAAAAGTAAGCCATACACATCAAATTGATTCATTTTTAGTGGCCTTATCTTTATGCACATCCATCTGAATAAGTAATGAGCAATGATCTTATCTCATGTGTTATAAATGAGACAAATAGTTTTTGCAAAGATCTAGATCCTTTCTAGATTCATCATCACCTTGTCCCATCTTTAAAAAGTTATTTTGCTTCCCTCCTTCCCATTACACCATATATATCTATTACCAACAAATCTCAAGTCCATTAGCTTAAGCTGCTACATAATCCCAAGAAATTCCTACCCACTAAGACCACACTTAAACCTCTTTCCCACTTTTTCATTCTATGACATGATAACATTAAAGTCCCAGCAACAAGCATTGGGCTTGCAACCTTGCCCACATCTCACAAGATATCCCACACAACTCTATGATTAGCAATGTCCTTGAAGGCATTCACTATGTAACACTTCCACATTTTTACAACACTAGCCCTTGCCTGCACTGTGACTACCTAAGGCAAAAGTTTGATGAAATAAAGATCCACCCAACTCATTCAAAGAACAACAAGGACTCCAGACAACCTAGTCAATGGTTATGCCACAAATTCATAGTCTCTGCCAACAAACAAATTAGCATCCTACCAACTGGTACTATCCACCCAAGTCTCTATAAGCACAAGCACTATGACATTATGTAATCTAAATATCCATTACAAATAGCCCGTTGATTTCTTATCCCTTATTCCTCTAACATTCCATAATGCAATCTTAATTATTAATTTTGGTATGAAAGGCTCTCCAAATCTTAGCTCTTTGCTATTTTGCCTAACTGGCCGTTTATTCTAATAACCTCTTCCATCTGTGGCAACAATTGAGAGAAAATAGCACTAACAAATTTGGAAAACACTTCCTTGTTTATGACCCAAGAAAAATTCTTCATGCCATCACCAAATCCAGTAGCTCCCAGCATATATCAGATCATAGTGGCAAATACACCCAAGCATCTACAAATTTTGTATCCACCAATTAAAACTTTCTATTTTTATTACACTTTGGCTAGCATTTTTGCTTACTATATTCATCAAGCTCTGCTCCTGAATAGTTCAACTACCTCATTACCTCTCAGCTTGCAATAGGATTGAGAGTTGAAAACACCCTTCTAAACATTCTTAAAGATTTCCTTCAAGCAACATTTAATAATTAAGCAATCATTGGTGATTCCCTTGTAGGTACCACCCAAGCATACCCATAACTAACTGAAGCAATAGCAATGGTGAAATACCATAGCCACCTAACAAAAGAGCTTCTAGTATTCCCGTCAGCCATGCATATCATTGGCAAAATTTCAATACAACAACCCTTGGGCACCCACGTACTCACCATAACTACATATAATGTTTACACCAAACATAGAGTTTAATTGATTGCACTCATACCCCATCCGACAGTAGTAGTAGCTGTGAAGCTTATTAATAAAAATCGCTTGCAAACATCTAAATAACAAAAATACCTACAGCTACCAAGCTCAGTAATTCCCAACAACTTGCAATTCATAATAGTATTCACCACCCAACCTACACAGGTTTAGTAGTTGTTGTCTCTAACAATCAATATACCACCTTTAGCACTCTACACTTTGTTGCAATTTATCCAACACCACCTCTTACAATAGCACCTAAAACACCAAAGTTCTCTATAATTTTTAAGTACACTTGTTCATAATTCTCTATAATTTTAGTTGTAGCCATTTATTTTTGTTTCCAATAAAGGTATGCACATCAACATCAAGGAATCCATTCTACAGTAGTTATTAAGCATAATAGCCTCATTACTTCTTGTACTACAGCAAAATTGAATAGTTCATGAAGACTTCCACAAACTGTTATATATTTCCTTACTATTATGCTTAATTGTTGTGCAAACATTCATCATTTCCCTACACTTCTGACCCAAGTGCACCCAAAATTCTTTAATCTAGCAATCAAGCTAAAGCCACTATAGTGTCAATGCAATCAAGCTCTTAGGTTTTGCCTAACCATGCATTTTGTTCCAAATTTTGCAACCAACATACTATACTCTAAAGGACCCCCCTCAGCACCATTAATTTTGAGACACAACATGATATGGATGACCCCCAGGCATACATCCATCCAATAGGTACCTATCTTCCTCATTAATATCATCATCATTAGAACTACCTTCAAGCAACACCATGATTCACCTGTGTTGCCCTGCTTCAAAACCTCTTGTTATTTTCTTTATGTCCCAACCCCACATAAGTTAAGATGCTACCTAGCTAGAGACTTTGGAGCCCAAACTCTCCTTAATGGTTCCCTACCTTTTAATTTAGAAATTCTTCTACTCTTGGTTTTATATTTCCTACATCTTGCATTACTTTTAGACCCACTGAGCTTCCTTTGGCTGTTTGAACCACCTTTTGTTTTTGGATTCCCTTGCTACCTAGCAAAGGTAGCCTACCCATCCTTAGTTGCTCCAACAACTAAGTGCCAAGGCCTTTCATTTCCCCCAAGTCATCCTTACCCTTTTCTTGTTATTCTCGATTACAATGATTCACTATTTCATTAAAACTAGCTTTATCTACATCATTCCCTTCAGCTTTACTTCATAAATCAATAGCTACCTTGCAAATAGAGCACTCCGCGTTGTAATAGCAAATATGACCACACAAAAAGCACATTTGGGGAGGCCTTCATCTTCAAATGGTTGAAAAGTTCTCCCCAAGTATCCATTTTGTCACATACCTAACATTAGTGCTCTAAATAAATTGATCCTAACAAAAATTCTTGTACACAAAGAACTTTACAAGTCAGCCATCCACCTATCAAGCATAATTAGGTCCCTGATGGCCTTTCCAATGCAAAAAACATTTTTAGTGTCCCAATACAACAATAGGAGAATGGTAAATCTTACCCACAAAGGATGCACATAATGAACATAAAATTTGGCCTAAAATCTAGGGTCATCAAATCTAGCCCAATAGTATGCCCCATTATTTTCCATGGTTCCCTAACCAACATAGCATTCCTATCCTTCGACGATTTAAAATGTAAACAATACCTGTTAGGTGATAGATATAAAATTTTGAAGCTTTTGAAATGGCTTCATCTTCACTATAGTACTCTTAAGATGATAATAAAAGGGAGATTACTACCATATATATTACCCACTAGATCATTTTTATGAAATTCCATATGCTTATTACAGGCCAAGTCAGACATAAATAACTCATTTGATAAAATCAACCTCCTTGGGAGCAGCTTCATTCACATCAATATACTGAAACTTTACAATAGCACCAATTTGTAATAACATTTTTTCCTAAGGTAACACATCTTTGAAGAATACCTTTCTATAGTTTTCCTTCATCTCCACACCACGATAATCAACTTCCCACTACAACAAATTTTGCCCAGCTTTAATCAAAACTACAACCTTCTAATTCTAATTTGCGCTTCCACCCCTTGATCTTCATCCTCCTTATGATAAGGTTGTTTCCAATCCCAATATCCCTCGTTGGAATTTTATTATTATCTAGCTATTAAGCCTCAACATTTCTACTATTTATTGCATAATTTTGGCCACTGATTCGAGATTTAAACAAGCCATACTTCTACTTCTTTGATACTTGAATTAACCACACTGTCTTCCTCAAGAAAACCAAATTTTATGCCTAAATCATTTATGACAGAATTTTTAGTTGTCACACCTTCATTTCGCTTAGCATTTATTCGTCCTTCTATAGTAGAGAATATTAATACAATGTTTCTATTCCCTGATTCTATAGTGTAGCAACATTCACCTGTAAGCAACTCATTTGGCATTAGAGATGAATGAGCATAGATTTTGCATTTCTTTTTATGTTTCTGTGCCTTGCTACCAACCAACATAGCCAAATACATTTTTGATTTATTCACCACAAATCGAGCAATTAACTAACCAATTAGCAAACACACATTACAATAGCACAGCCAGTTGCTACATCATTCACCCAGTAGAACACACATTACTAAAAGCAATAATTTCTCATAACAAATTAACCCAACAACATAGAAAAAAAAGAACAAAATAAATTTTTAGTTCACGGTAAAAGAAATTGAACTTCAAAGCAAGCAGTTATATGACACAAAAAATTGAAATGAAGAGAAAGCATGCACGTGCAGTAGATATGCCCCTACTAAACACACGTTCACATGAGGAAGGCATGTTGCAGGTCCCAACACACTTATGAACAGCAATGATCCAACGATGATACTCCAAGCACACCCATGTGCATGCCAAAGCGTGGTATGTGGCAAATGCAACCAGCATCCCCACAATAATTGAGCAGAACCTACCACCAGCCTTTCTGTTGCTAGGAAATTTGAAACCTCCCACAACTTCAAAATTCCCTCCACTTCAAAATCTCCCACCACACCAAAGTCTTCAGGTTTCTTAATAATATATAAAATGGTCAAAGCCTACAAGAAGTACACTATGGAGGATTAAACAAAAACTCAGAGTAAAATGCATTAAAAGAGGCTTGTTAAGAGGCATACCCCAGTCATAAATTAGAAAGGAGAGCACGATGTGCCACCTAATCAACAAAATTGTTGTCATGTTTGTATGTGTGTGTATTTTTGGAAGCATTCATATCTTTAATATACTGAAGAACATTTCTATGCCTACTACCATGAGAAGAATAATGAAGCAATCTATCAAACTCCAAGATTGCTAAGGTAGAGTTTGATTGGATTTCAATAGCATGAAAGTTGTTCAACTTGGTCTTGAGCAAAACACATAGCCCCCACAAATACCATTAACCTCCATAGCAAGGCTTTCCTAAGAGTAGAAAAACTTACTAGCAATAAGGAGTAGCTTAGAAAATTGATCCCTGACCACCATACCCACCCCAACAACATCTCCATGAATAGCTGCATCATAATTAATTTTGACCCATCTAATTGGAAGAGGAGCCCAAGATGAAGCTACCTTCAACTCGCAAGGATTGGAAGGACTTTTGCAAGACATGAATGGTTCATGGTTAAAGCATTCCAAGACAACAAAAGTATTAAGTTGTATCTTCCTAAAAAACATCATTACTAACATTTTGATATGTATTTTCATATTTCTATTCATCCAAAGATTGTAAAGAGTAGTTGCAATAAGAGTAGGTAGATACATCTCCCCACAGTGAATAAAAAAGTTTACTTTTCATGCTATTATATAACTCATATCACATCAATATGTTGTTGTTGCTATAAGGATTGATTACAATAACTACCTCCTTCATGCTTGGCACCTCCCTTGATTCCTTTGCCCTCCAGCATTCACACATCGCATGCAACAGCATCTTAACCACACTGGGCAGCAGATATTTGATGAAGTTCTCTTCATCAACAAAGAAAAAGTTGGAATACAATTATTCTCGAAATGAAAAGCTTAACTTGAGGCAGCACTGTGAGCTTCCAAATCCACCCATAGCTATAGCCAATAGTCTATGAGGAATTAACAACATTAAGAGATTTAGTATTAATCACACAGTTATAAAGACTAGAATTATTCACCTCTAAGCTCTCAATTTGAACATGTAGAAGCAAATCTTTGTTGGCATCCAATGCCCAAGGGAGGTTCAACACTCTATAAAGAAGATAATCAATAGCTAAAGTCCTTGGGTTCCTTGATAATATATAAAATAGTAGAAGCCTACAAGAGGTCCTCTATAGTTGATCAAACAAAAAGTCTAAGTACAAAAACATTAAAAGGGGCTTGTGAAAGGGCATACCCCCAATAGAAATAAAAAAAAAGAGCATGATGTGCACCCAATTTGTAAGACCATTACCTTGTCAATATATGTGCATCATCCTGAAAGCATCTACATCTCTAATATACTTAAGGGCATCCATATACCTGCCACCTCATGTAGGATCAAGTAGTAGTTTTTCAACCTCTAGAATCATTAATTTAGAGTCAGGCTGAATTTCAATAGCGTGAAAATTCTTGAGCTTAGACCTGATGAGACACATAGCCTCCAAGATGGCACTAACCTCCGTAGCAAGGCTTGCTTGAGAGTAGAAACACTAACCGACAACAAGAAGTAGCTTCCCAAGATGATTTCTAACCATGCTCCCCACCCTTATGACCTCACTATGAATAGCTACAATCAAATTGGAGGAGCCAAAAATGAAGCTACATTAACCTTGCATATTGAAAGGACTTGTACAGGACATGGACGATCCTAATTAAAATGCTCCAAAGCAGCCATCATATCCAATTGAATCTTCCTCTACAAACCAGCACTATTGTTGACATGTTCATTGTGTTTTCTCAAGTTAATGTTCATCCAAAAATGGTAAAAATTAGTTGCAATAATAGCAGCTGATGCATCCCTACAGAATGATTCACAATTTTTTGTCTCCATACTACTTCAAATCTCCTGTAGCATTAATACATTACTATTGCTACTTGGATTGATTGTAGCAATTTCCTCCTTCAAGCTTAGCACATCACAAAGCTCCCTCACCTTCCAATAATTACACAATAGATGCTATAATGTCTCAGCTTCCTTCCAACACCCAAATGTAGCCTCCACACATTGTAATTCTCCCCTTCACCAACCATGTAATCGTTGGAATGTAGTTCTTGATTGATCTCCAAGTGAATAGCTTCATTCTAAGTAGCACTTTGAGCTTCCAAATCTAGACATAGCTACTTGAACTAGCCTGTGAGGCTTCAACAACATCAAGAAATTTTGCATAAATCATCTTACAATAACGGCTTGAATTATTCACCATTAAGTTCCTGGTTTGCACTTGAAGAAGTAGGTCCTTATTTCCATCCAATGTCCAAGGAAGGTGTAGCACTCTATCAAGTAGAATATCATCAACCCATACCTTTACTTTGCACACATACCACTCCCCATTCTTAAGGATAAGCTCCCACACTTTTTTCAGCCACTACCAATCCATTTTAATATACATTATCCACCACCTAATTGGAGATACCCCAAGCTAATTATCTTCAACAAAGCACACATCCATAACATTTCAAATTCTCTGCACAACGTTTGAGGCAGCCTATGGCATTTCATCTTGAATGAGCCTAAAATCTTGTGAGGCTCCTTATTGAATGCCCTCCTTCTTCTCACACAAAAAGTAATTTCTTCTTATCACGTTGACCCACATACTATCCTCTCTTTTGAAGATTCTTCTACATTACTTAATATTCAAGGCACGTTGCCAACTAGTGAGATCATGGATGCCTAAGCCTCCCCTTTTGATAATGTGATAGTTCTACAATCCGCATAATGCATCGCATGGCTATTGCTTGCACAACACCATAAGTAGCATCCAAATAGTTTTTCCAATTCATTTATTAGATCATTTGGCCAACATAATGATAAAAATTAGTTATCAGGGCCAAATTAATCATAGCAATCATGTCTACCAAAGAAAGAGGTCTAATTCTCCATCTTGCAACCTACTCTTCCACTCCGTGGATGATAAAGTTGAGCTCCTTTTTCAACAAGCTCATTAAGATTGGAACCCACATGTAATTAAAGTTTTTTTGCCTTGTCCATATGAAATTTTCTAGGCACCATCTTTCTTCTTTACCAAGCATGCCCTTACTGAAGAAAACTCTAGATTTGTCGAGATTTACCTTCTGTTTGGAATGCTTATGGTACTCTTCCATAATCTACTTAATAGTCCTAATAGTAACACACTTGATAGGAGCATACAATCTTATGTCATTAGCATACACCAATTTTGAAATAATTGGAGAAGCTATCCCACAATACTACCTTACTTTCATGTTCCATAACCAACCAACACAAGTATTCAGATGCAATGGTGATGAAATTGGGTGATAAGAGGCATCCTACCTTAAAATACTAGTGGCCTTAATCTATAGGAGTCTAACAAAATTTAATAACACACCAAACCTCAGGGTCAAAGTACATTCATTTACTTACTCACATCATAGCAAAGGAAAACTTAAGAACTTCATCATATAAATCATAAACTACTACCTCACCTTATTATAAGCTTGCTTCATATCAACCTTCATTACCATAAGTCCCTCCGTAGATGTAGATGAATACATATAGATCGCCATTTCTTAGAAAATAAAAATATTATTAGAGATAAATCTATCACACAAATGCACCTTATTGCTTAGCAATGGGCCTAGGTAATACTTTCTTTAGTCTTTCTAGTAAAATCTTAGCCACAATTTGATAGATAAAATTACATAGGCGTATTGGCCTAACTTATTCCAATCTATCTACACCTCGTACTTTAAGGATTAATGTAATAAGAGTTTCCTTTCAAAACTTTGGCATATGCTTGTCATGAAAAAATTGTAGCACAACTTTAAAAATATCACCATGTGTAATAGTCCTACACCCATGCAAAAATTCAACTATGATCCATTCTAGGTGTCTTATTCCTCCTAATTGATCTAACAACACTCTTGACCTCCTCCTTAGTAGTTTGTATGATAAGCATAACTAGTTCTTCATTATAAATGCTTTTGTGTGGCTGGAAGTGAAGTGGAGTGTAGTAGACATCATCACTACACAATTTTTTTAAAGTAGCTAATCAATAAGCATTTAATACATTTATAGAGTTGACAAAATCACCCTTGTCATCCTTCAAATGTGAAATATGTTTATCCCTCAACATAGATGTCACTATAGCATAGAAGAACCAAGTATTATAGTCTCCCAATTGAGTGCATTACATCTTAGTCCATTTCCACCATCATTGCTCCTTAAGTGTAGCGAACCTATGATATGACAAAATAAGATTCCCAAGTTGGATGTGTTCTTGGTCATTAAAACCTACCTCAAATTTCTTAAGCTGTTGTTCTTTAATATCCCTCTCAAATTCATCATTTTTACAAATGAGATTGCACATCTCAGTCTCACTCCACCTTCTCAAAGCAGCTAAGGATCTACAAAATTTCATTATTAGACCCTTAATGAGATGATATGTTCCACCTTTTCTACACAACACCCATAGTCTGAGGAAAGACAAGCAAACACTTTCAAATTGATTTCTTCTTTGAGTCGTCATATCCTACTACCTATGCATCTCAATGAGAAAAGGGTTGTTTGTTCAGCTCATGCATGGCAAATGAGGCACAGTAGTTTTTTGAAAAAAATTTGATCCCCTTAAGATTTATCAACAGCTTATCAAGCCTCTAAAAAATCTAACACTTCCCACTTTTTTATTACACAACATATACTTATTGCCAACAAATCTCAAATCCATCAACTAAAGTTCTTACATAAACTTAGAAAATTCTTGCTCACCCACACCACACTTGAACCTCTTTCTCTCTTTTTTCCTCCTACAACATTACAACAAGTCCTTTGGTTCCTTGATAATATATAATTGCCTGAAGCCTGCAAAAATCTTTTATGGAAGATAAAAAAAATTTGAATATAATAGATTCAAAAGAGGCTTGGGAAGGGGCATACCCCAGTCTCAATAATAATCAGAAAAGAGAGAATAGTGTGCTTCTTAATGAGCAGGACCATTGCCTTGCCTGTATATGCTAGTCAATGTGAAAGCATCCATATCTCTAACATACATAAGGGCATCCATATACATGCCTTCACATGTAGGTTCACATAACAGTATTTGAACCTTTAGTATCAGTAAATAGAATTCGATTGGAACTCAACTGCATGAAAATCTAAGAGCTTGGACCTGAGCAAACTCATAACCTAAAAAGATGATGTTAACCTCCATGCCAATGCTCTCTTGATAGTAGAAACATTCACCAGCTACAAGAAGTGGCTTACCAAAATGATCTTTGACTACAATCCCCTCCCTCGCAACATCACCTCAAATAGTTGCATCATAGTTAATTTTAATGCATCTAGTTGGACGGGTAGCCCAAGATGAAGCTATATTCAACCCATGTAGGTTGTGTGGACTCCCACAAGACATGTATGAATCCAAATTAAAATATTATAAAGTAGACTTTGTATTTAACTAAACCTTTCTCAGTAGAATAATGCAATTATTAATGTGTTCATTATGTTTTCTCAAGTTTTGTTCATCCAAAAATTTCAAAAAGCATTAGTAACAAGTGAAACTTAATTTATCACCCAACTCTACTTCAAAAGATTGGTCTACATTTTGTTGTAGACATCCTATAGCTTTATTACATTACTGTTACTACTTTGATAAATTGTTCTAATCACCTCCTTCATGTAAGGCACATCTAAATTTCCCTTGTCTGCTAGCAATCACATAGTAGGTGATGCAGCTTCTCAGCCTCCTTGTGGCCTTAAATATAGCCATCACATGTTCCAATTCTCCTTTTGACCAACCATATAGTAGTAGTGATGTAGTTCTTGATTCATCTCAAAATAATGAGCTTCACTTTAGGCAATAATTTTAGCTTCCAAATCCATCCAAAGTTAGTTACAACAACCTATGAGTCCTCAACAGCATTTGAAACTTCTACATGGATCATTCTACAACAGTGGTTGGAGTTATTAATTTCAATGCTCTCAGTTCACACATGAAGAAGCTGGTCCTTGCTACCATCCATTTATGGGAAGTGTAGCACTATATCAAGTAGAGAAGCATCCACCCATGCATTTACCTTACACACATCCCACTCCCTCTTTTATTCAACCACTGTCTATTCATATTGATATACCTTCACCACCACTTAATTGGAAGAAATCCAAGTCAACTGTCTTCATCAAAATGCACATTGATGACATCACCAATTCTCTACACAAATTTAGAGGCAGTCCATGGCATTGCATCCTTGATGAGCCTACAAGCTTGTGCAGCTCCCTTTCGAATGCCCTACATATTTTCTCCTAAAAAATATTTTCTTCTTATCACATCAACCCACACACTATCCTCTCTTGCCAAGATCCTTCTTTATTGCTTCATAGTCAAGACACATGGCCAAATAGTGAGGTCATGCATGCCTAAGCTTCCCTTCCCCTTTGGCAAAGGGATAGATCTCCAATCCACAAAATGCATTGCATGGCCTTCACTTGCCAAGGAATAAGTCCATGCCCATCCCAACCTTAACTGAAGCAGATTCTATTGAAGTATCACTTTCATTTGGCTCAACGACAACCTCACATTCAACAATAGAAATAGCTAAAACAAGATCTTTATTGGTTGAACTTGCATTATAGCTACACTCACCACTTACATTTCATTGCACATTAGAGATACATATTCATTGCCTTTTTCTTCCTTATTGCTTTTGTATGCTTTATTGCCAGCCATCCTACTCATGTTAAGACCTACTTTATGCTATTTCTAGCACATCCGGAATAATAATAGCATAAAATAAAAAAAATTTCCAATAATACATCACAACAACCTTATAATTAAATAGACAACTATAGTATAATAGAGCAACAACAATAGAAAATAGTTATTTTAGCAATTGAAAACATTTCCAACAATAATAGCAAGCACTTCCGCATAGCAGTAGGTGTACAAATGACCTTCACAGATGAACTAGCCTCACAGTGTTGCAGCAATATACAAATGAACTATCATGCAAGAGGTTGAATCCTACTCACATAGCGTCATTCGTAGTATATAGGCATCAAATTTGAATTCCCAAGCGCACACATGTGAGGCTTGCTTTACGCAACCTACCACGCACCGCATGCCGGCATAGTGCCTTTACCTCTCGTAGAGTCCTTTGTAGTGCTCAAGCACAAAGTTTGAGTTCTCATGCACATGAGCCTATGAAATACATGCTTTTGGTAGCCCACCATGTGCCACATGGCTTGCAAAGTGCCTTCACCTTGTGTAATGTCCTTTGCAGTGCTCAAGCACAAAATTTGAATTATTGTGCACACTTGCTACTATAGAACACATGCTTCTCACTACCTAAAGTGCACCTCTCCACCTGCTTAGTGTGCACCTCCCCAGACTCTTATGCACAAGAGCCAATTCAAACATTTGACCATACTAAACCATGCCCTACAACCAGCACCTCGATTGCACTACTGGCCTTCCCATCATCGAGGGATTTGAAATCTCCACCAAACCTCAAAATCTCCCTCTCTCCAAATCTCCCTCCAAAGTCCTTTGGTTTCTTTGAAAATTAAAAAAGTTAAAGCTTGCAACGTTACCTCCCTTTGGAGGTTGGAATGTGTATTCAGCAAACAAAAGCTTACTAAATGGTTTAGGAAGGGGTATACATCATTCCAACCAAAAATCAAAATTTAAGGCTTCATGTGTAATCTATGTGCAACAACATTCCTTTGTAGTAGCATATGTGTGATTCTAAATACCTTCAGTTGACAAGCATAGTTGATAACTTTGATAAACATAAAGTCCAAAGGATAGAGAGCATTAGAATGTTTGTGAATAACCCTATTGAGCTTCATATCTTCATCATTAGAGTATAATTTCTGGTTAATTGCAACAACAAGTGGATAATGGTAGCTCAAGTATTCCAAGGTAAAGCATTGCTATTATTTCCACCATAGATAAAGATGATGATATGACTTTCCTTGCCATTCATTTTAGAGGCATACCCATGTAATCTCTCATAATTAGGCCAACAACAACCACAGAATTAATAGCCAATGCTGCATCATAATTGCATTTAATCCAACCCATAGGAGGAGTCCATTGTAGATTTATTAAGAGCCCTATGGTGCTGATTGGATTCCCACTAGGTGAACTAAAAAAGCTAAAACATGGAACAATAAGAGAGGGAGTAATAGAAATATGATAATGCAAAGCTTTTAGATTGAGCACATTTTCACCATGACTAAGCTACAATAATTTTCCTATGCTTTGGTCCCTTCCCATTACGAAATATAACTCTTGACTTCATGTTGTTGACAAACTATTATGAATGATTCTCATAGAGCTTTAATGTGTCTCTGATAGTTTTTATTACATCACATATAGTAGAGGCATAAATCATCACATCATTTACATAAAGAGGTGAGTAATAAGAAGAGAATTAGGAGTGATCTGGATCCTAATGTTTGAGTCCCACTTCACTTGTCATTCTATAAGCCATGATAAATAATTGAAAATAATAATAAACAAAAATAGGGATAGAGAACATCCTTGTCTTAAGCCTCTAGATGCTTCAATCCATGGTAGGCACACCCCATTCAAAAGGATGCCAAGTCTAGGGTTCCTAATACAAGCTTCCTCCAAATCATACCATCTATTGGGGAAGTGGAGCTACTTCAGCATATTAGTAACAAATTTACAATTTACATTGTCATATGCCTATTTCTTATCTAATTTCAATGCCATGAAACCGACCTTGGATGTTAAAGAGTGCACTCATACTACTACTTCCTGAGTTAGAAATACATTATCAAAGATGCTGTGACCTAGAACAAAAGCCCTTTACTTATTTTTCCATAATATGTGGGAGAAATCTCAAGTCTTTCCACAAGAATTTTTGCAACAATTTTGTATACAACATTGCAAAGACTAATGGGCATGAATTGCTTCGGCTTATTGGCTCCCTGCATTTTTGGAATCAGCACAACCAATGTATCTCTCTAGTGCTTAGGAATGTTTGAGTTAATGAAATTTTGCTTAATTATTGTATTAATATCCAAATGTGTGATGTGCCAATAACCTGTAATAAAATCAACTGAAATACCATCCATGCCTAATGCCTTATTTATCCCTATTGATATTACAATAGTTCTAATTTTGTCATTAGTAATTGTGGCTACAAGGGAGTTTCCTTGCTCAACCATATTTGCCTTCAATAGGGATCAAGATGGAATGTCTTTGGGGTCACATTGACTACATTTCCTTACAAGGAAACTCATAAAGGAGTTCGTGATGTTATTATGTGAGTTGCATAATTACCCACTTTGATCTTTCATCTGGTGGATGTAATTATTTTTGAAATTTGTAGTGGCAATAATATGAAAGAAATGAGTATTATAGTCCCCCAACTTGACCCACTAAAGTTTAGCTATCTACCATCACCATGCCTCATCTAAGGCCACTATCTTATGATATGTCTTAATATGCTTAGACAATTTTTACATTATTTTCCTCCTTATTGAGTCAATAATTTGATTCCTTCATTTACATTTATTGATTGATAGTTGTTGTTTCCTATGCTTTTTATGAATATTACCTATTTTAGCTTTGCTCCACCTTTTCAATTTAACCATAGCCCTTTGAAATTTTATTAATAAACAAGTCTTTTTTCCCTCCTATAGGTCTATGCAATTCTCCACAGACAACTCTTTTAGTCTTGGGAATGTGAGACACACATTTTCAAATTGTAATCTTTTCCCAATCTTATTGAACAACTTTTTTTTAAAGATGATCAACATGGAGCAATGGCCTGAACCAATACAGAGGAGATGAGTAATAGTAGTACTGGGAAAGGCATTTAGGCCCATTTCATTAAGAAAGGTCCTATCCAACCTCTCCCAAATCCTTACATTTCTGACTTTGTTGTTTGACCAAGTATATCTATTACTTACAAAACCATGGTTAAAAAGCTCCATTTCTTGCAAGAAATTAATGAATTTGTATTGTGGCTGGCCATGTGAGAAATTTTTTTCCCACCTTTTTTTCTCCTGGGATAGTACATTAAAATTTATAGTAATCATAAGAGGCTTAGAGCACTGAACACTATTTCTAATGTTATACCAAACATCTCTAGATTTTGAACATCAAAATACCGATTTTGTCATAGTGTACTTTAATATGTTGACACCAGCAATTTCGTTCACAAAGTTTTCTCATGATACCAAGGGTCTCTCTTATATTCTGTCACCTGATTGCACAGCTTTCCCCCTCCAACTATAGTTTTTAGTTTGTTCATTAGTAAGAAGAATATAATTCCCCTCCTTTTCATCTACATTGTAGTATTTATTATGTTTGACATGCTTTCTCTACCACATCCTACAACTACATTGAGAATTAGAATCTACATTCCAAAAACTCTAGTATGATTCCCTACAAATATGTTTGAAAGTTGTGCCAACAGTCCTTTTTTCCTTGCTTTTATAGGCCAATCCCTCCAATAGATCTTCACTCCAACATTCTAGTTGAGGAATCTATGTTTTAATTACATTCACTCTTCTAGTTATTCCTTAACAATGCTTATTGTTTTAGATTATGTGGCCCACATACTACATCTGAGAGGGCACCCACTTTTCAATTCTTATTTTATAATAAACTATGATTTGGACCACCCCCATGTATGTCTTAATCATGTGCCTCTTGTCCTTCTCATTGATGCCCTTTTCCTTTGACATCTCCTCAAGCTTGCCTTAGTTTATAATTTTATTGCTCTGTATCTTAGCTTGTTGACTAACTAAATGTTTAGGAGTCCATACTTTCATCAATGCTTCTCTACCCATGCATTAGAGACACTTTTGTGCCTACTTGAATATCTGTTAGGTCCACCATAATTTCCATGCCCACCAAGCTCCCTCTGATAGTTTAGAGCAATTATAGTTTTGAAAACCTTTTCTTTCCTATGTCTTCATCTTACTGAATTCTTTGTTCTAGATGATCCCAATTACCTTGACTTGATTTATCAATCTCATCATTTTTGCTAACTGCATTCCCCTCCACCTCTCCTGACAATTCAGTAGGTTTCATGCCAATAGAGTATTGCTCCATGTAATATCCAACATGGCCACAAAGCAAGCACATCCATGGAAGGCCCTCACAATCAAACGATTAGAAAGTTTTCCCAACTATCTGCTCAATCACATTACTTGTTTTAATGGTTTAAATAGATCCATTCTCATATATACCCATGCATAAGATGATTGTTGCAATTAGTGGTCTAATAATCAAGTAGGATTAGCTCTCCAATGGCCTTTATAATGTGCAAGATATTTTCTATATCTCAATATAGTAATGGAAGCATGAGGAATCTAATCCATAATGGGGCACACATCACTGCCATAGCATTTGACCTAAAACTAGGGGTCCACACATCCAACCCCAAAGTTTATTGAGTAACCTGCCAAGGTCTCCTAAGCCACACTACATTTCT
Organism: Vanilla planifolia; assembly: GCA_023846275.1. Lineage (NCBI taxonomy): Eukaryota > Viridiplantae > Streptophyta > Magnoliopsida > Asparagales > Orchidaceae > Vanilla > Vanilla planifolia. Next base: position 178,948 of record JAIUJO010000620.1, on the reverse strand, counting down.
ATCTTTTATCAAATCAAAATGTTGACAAAAGGAACTTGATGAGAGATCTAGTATTTTGAAGCTTTTAAAAAGCCACCATCTACACTGTAATAGGCTTATAATGATGTAAAATGGGAGATTGTTGTCATCAACCCTCTCCACTATATCACATTAATGGAATTTCTTGAACCTACAACATGTCCAATCAGACATGATGATCTCATCTTGGACAACAAAATCAACCATATTTGTAGCAACTTCTTTAACATCAATGTATGAAGGCCATTCCATAGTTGCTATTTTTGTTGCATTGGAAGTTCTTTTAGTTATGAATGAGTCCTTGAGGCTCACTTTGTTGAAATTTTCCTCTTTTCCCCATCATAATACTTCAATTCTTACACTACATCATCCATCCCTATTGCATCCCAGTCTACATTAGTTGGAAAGTGCCACATATTACAACTTTTTGGGGCTTCATTCAACTTGCATCAAATTATGTGGTCCCTGGTTTCATTCCTCGCAACAACACATTCAATATTCTCCAACACTGCAGCATCCATATTCATTGATATTTTTCTATCCCTACTGCAACAAGATAAGTAATGTGGTTTGATTAAATTTTCATCTTTTCCCATGTATGACTTAATCTCATTAGCATCTCGTAAATTCCCATGCTCTTGCCAATCTAAATTGAAGAAAATACTATTGAAATATCACCTTCATTCGACTCCACAGCAACCTCACATTCAACTACAAAAATAGTTAAGACAATATCTCTATTGGATGAACCAACATTATAGCTGCATTAGTCGACAAGCAGTACATTGTGCATTGGGGATACATACCCTTTACTTTTCTTATTGCTTTTGCAGGTTTTATTGCTCGTCATCCTACTAATTTTAGAACTCACTTCCAGTAATTTCCAACACTTCCCTAACAATAATAGTAGAGAAACAAATACATTTCCCAATAATATAGCATAATAGCTATATAATTAAATAGAACGCTAAAGCATAATAGAGTAACAACAATAGCAAAAATACTTCCAACGGCTATAGTAAACATTTCCAATAGTAAAAGAAAAACACTTCCACACAACAATATAGCAAAACAACATGCCAACAATATGAAATTTTAAATTTTGGGTGTAGAGATGACCTTCATAGTTGAATTTTCCCTATAGTTATTACAACAATGAGCAAAACAAAACGTCTTGCAAGAAGCTGAATCCCACTCGCATAGCATCCTTCGCAATGTATAGGCACCAAATTTGAATTCCTTGCACATGTGCATAAGTGAAATGCATGCTTCTTATAGTTTGTCATGTGTCGTGCATCTTGTGCAACTCTTTTACCTCGTGTAGTGTTTCTTTGTAGCACTTAAGCACCAAATTTAAATTTTTGTGAATGCGTGCTTGGGAAACATGCACTTCGTGCAGCATGCCACGTGTCTTGCAGGTGGCGTAGTGCCTCTACCTTACTAAACTTCTTTGCAGCTCTCAACACCAAATTTGAATTCACATGCATGTGCTACACTATTATACTTCCTCTTCTCGCCTCCTTGTCAAGTGCACGTGCCAATATGAATGTGAAACCACACAAAATCGTGCCCCACTTCCTGTACGCTGACTGCACCGCTGGCCTTCCCATTGTCAAGCGATTATAAATCACCACTAACCCTAAAAGTCCTTTGGATCAAAGGGTAGTATGTTTGCAAGTCTAAAACTTAAAAGAATTAGCAAAAGAGCAGTACCAGGAGTGGATTCTATAGCTTAATTTTAGACAATATAGAGAGGCATACTATATCTAAACATAGCAAGGATTAACAGATTAAAAACTCTTTCTTGATTCTATAGGTGGTGATGTTGGTCATTCTTAGTTAGTGAAGAAATTTATTTGGTTATTTTCTTTAGCAAATGAGACCTTAGCTTACTAATTAGCTATGTGTGGTGCTAGCCCTCTGGCTAGCTTCTTAGAGGAAGTATGGCCACTTAGGTCATGAAAGTCTGATTTAATAATAAGTTTGTGATGCCCTTAAATATTTTGAGCCATACATGTGCTAAACTAATGTATTCAATGAGTCCATTACGTTGGTCAAAGGGCGTAGGTAATCATATGAAAATTTTATCATGGGGATAGATCATGTCAATTGTTAGTCTTCAAAGAGGAATTCCAAGCAAGTGAGTCATCAGCTTGCATTGACTACGTCCCTACCCATTTACACAGTGTTTGTTGCTTTTATTGATTGAATGGTCTGAAGAAGTATTTGGATAACAGTGATGAAGGTAGTTTGTTGTACGTGACTCAGTGAGAAGTCCATTGAATCTTATCATTTAGAGGAAAGAGAAGTCATAGCATAGTTTTCATAGCTAAAACTACGGAATGATCAATGATGATAGGTATGAATGATGGAGTGATCTGTGTAATATGTGGGGGTGCAACAATTGTTTGACGTTGCATTCTTTTATAGCTTGTGCTTTTCTTCTACATGGGGCTCAATGTTTCGAGGAATAAACAACATCCTATGACATAGTAATGCACTAAGGGAGAGAAAATGCTCAACTAGTAAATGAGTATGTTGTGCTTCATTAGGTTCATTGAGGCTTGGCTATCAAACATCAAAACCTCTTAACAATTGATATCTTGGCTCTTGCATTGACGAAGAATGTAGTTAAATGTGATACATGCTTTGAGTTGTAAAATCCCATAAACCATATATTTTTTGGAAGTAAGTCGTGCCTAAGGATACAAGTTGAAGGCATGCCTACATGGGTGTAATGCACCCTGTTGCTCCTTATAAAAGTCTAGATGCATTGGATTGGGTCTCTGACCCTTGTTTGGAGACAATTGATGATACCCCATGCTATGGCATGGCATGTTGAAGTGTTTGATGATGTTTGACTATCGGCATTACAAGAGGTGGATGCCGTAGAGTGTTGTGGTGTTGGCCAATAAAAATTGATGTTGCAAAGAAATTTATTGCACCTCAAATGTCCAACTCCATGCTCAAAGGTGTGGAATTATGAACCCATGTTATGTGAGGCTACCTACTGAGTTTAAACATATAAATAAGTAAAGGAGAAGGAACTTATGAGGATTTCCTTAGTAATGGTTAGTAAAATGGGAGCATCTCAATTTAGAAATTAGGTAATCAAAAGCCTAAACTATAGCATAGAGAGGAATCCTTAGTGACAAATTAGGATCATGTCCCCTACAAAGCAGCATTGGGGTGGGGTGATTGCCCCAATCGGCTCATACCTTACTACTACATAAGTCAGTATCAACGAGTCAGGCTATTTGGAAATGCAACCCATATTGGGTTGTAAATTCTATCCAAGGCTACATAATTGCTTGAGATGTATAATAAATAAGTAAATTGAGAGAAAGTTGAAAAGAATTTTGAAAAGGGAGTTAAAGAGTGCTTGTAATTATTGTGAAGGAAGTAGATGGGGGTTGGCGGTGCACCTGGATTTGATGCATAATGTTGTTAGATGGTTTGTTACATTGCTCAAGGAGTAGACCCTCTTGAGCCATCACAGCGATTGGAGCTTGGGTAGATGTCACTCACAGAGAAATCTTCATCGCGACTGGTGATAATGATTGCACCATCAAGGCATCCCATGGATGAAACACGTGCATTGCTACTGACTAGTAGGCTCTCAATCTAACCTATCTCGAAACACGAATGAAGTAGTTTGACATGGTTGCAAATTAATGTATGAGCAAGACTAGAAGGTGTACGGAATATAATTGGTGGTATCTTTATTTGAGTGGTGAGCCACCAATCAACCCATATCATCTGTATAGGGTTTGAGTAACAGCATGCTTGTTGAGACCTGAAAGATGGTGAAGTATGCCTGAGTGGGGTTAAGCCAAAGGAATCTCCAGTGGAGGCTCACAGTGATACTGATGTGCAAATTATTCATCTAACTCTTATATAAGAGAAAAAATCAAACTATTTAGTAGCTAGTTCCCTTTGATGTTTCCTTTAGGATAGCTAGAGCCATAGTTAGAGTTATATCAAGAAAAGCTAGTGATTAGAGGCATTGGGAGCACAATGCCCTCGACCTATTCTCAAACTTTAAATAGGTAGGAAGACTTGATTGCTTTGATGAGTTTAGCCAAGGAATCTAAGGTTTAAGTTGGCTAGTTTTGTTAAGTAGAACTAGTAATGTTAGATGAACTAAAAGCTAGGTTATAGTGTCTAACTATGTGCTAACATGGAGACCACAATGGGTGTTGGTTGATTAAGACAATAGGACAGTGGTCTTGGAAGTTGAAATCCACTAAGGTGTGCATAACAACTCACCTGTCAAATCAACTAGCCCCAAAAATGGATGGCACTAAAGCATCCAACCCACACCTAACCATCGGTACAATGTAGGGTGTTTATTAGTAGGATGGTTTAATGGTCGCTACAAAACTCAAAGCGTGATCCTGCATGGAGCATTCGTTGGTGTAGATCTTATTGGTAATAACAAATATTCAAATGAGAAATTTGAAGGCCAAAGGTGGGAAAGGTTCCATATGAATTACACTTGACCATGGGTTAGATGATCTTAAGAGATGGGAGAAAATAGCTAGAGAGTGTCATTTGGAATGAGCTTTAAAGCCAGGTTGACTTAAAATTCTTGAGCTGGGTTATGGTGGTCGATGCCAATGTCAAGTGGTATGGTGATGTTTGTGGGGGACCTTAAAAAGAGTTATGTTTTGTACTTAACATCCTATTAGCCCTAGAAACAACTCAGTTGGAGAGAGGGCCAAGCAATTAGAAGAGCACTACATGTTGAGCAATGTTTGAAGTGTCCTAGGTGACCCTAAAAAATTTAGATTGTCGCCTTCCTTCCATACTGATCGTACTCATAATTTCATGAGGTCTTCAAGGTAAATAGCCTCTAATTGACGGAGCAATGTAGGAAAGGAAGTTGACACAATGGATTTGCAACTTTGGGAATTGGATCAGCTTTATAGTTTAGCACGATGGTCACAATCCCAAACCAATTGGTTGTAGGTGGACTACTCAATCTGTTTGTGCAGTGAGAGTATGTCAACATGTCTTGACTTCAGAAAAAATTAGGAGTGACCCTTATGGGTCCTTCCCCCGGCATTGAATAATTAACTCTGAACTTGAACAAACATCGAGAATCAAATTATTTAATTAAAACAAAGCAATGTGATGGTCCTTGAGGATGCTCACATATTGTGATTTTTGCTTAGTGCTCTTAATGTTAAAGTGAAGAAATTCAACCAAGCATAGGTAAATGATAGGAGTAACTATGACTATATTAAGGTAACCAAATGCTTCATCATTTAATTAGTGCTAATCAAGAATGGATTAATGAGATTAACATTGTCCCTATCTACATTCAAGTGAACCAACAACCAAGGGAATAAGCTTTACAAAATCAATGGGGAAAGAAGTCCACATTGAACATGACTCTAATTTGAATTTATGAAATGACTTAGAGGTGTAGGATATGTAGGAGTCAATGTTCTAACAAAATTGAAATACCATTATTTTTTAATATTATTTTACTTTTTTAGTGAGATGGAGGTGGGGCCCAACCACTCCTTTTGGCTCCAACTTCACCTCGACAAGTTGATCAGTGTAGAAGACATTGTCAGTTGGGGAGTTGGGTTGGGGCGACACACCTGTTAAGAGATAACACAGGTGTCCTAAGATGAGCTCAATGAGAACAAAACTCTCATGTGAAGCAAAAGGGTAAAGGCTCATTTGATTATAATTTTTAATACAAATACGTATAGTGAAAGTGTGGTGTATGTATCTTCTAAGCTTTCAAAATTTGAAGCTAGAGGTGTTAGAAAAGTTACCGCAGAGATAACTGGTTTGCAGTAATCGAGTGTTCATAGCGACAATACATTTTGATCCTTCGATGTTTACTCTTCTTATAATCGTGAAGAAGAATTCAACAATTGTTGGATTGTTCACCCACCAAAAATGAACATGCGTTGGATTGCACTCTCCCATCTTCTATCCATGTCACTACATTATAGTAGGTACTAAGCACATGAATCAACATATACCTTCCCTCTTCAAAATATAGTGACGAAGGAGGGCTTTCACATGGTGATCACCTCTATTCTTCTAATCCTCTGTACAACTATAGGGAGTAGTAGTAGCATGCCTTGCCACACTATTATTGTCAGCTTACAACACATTTTAAATTCATCACATTGCGGGAAGTCCCCATGACACTATATTTACTAAATCTTCAACTCTATTTGCAAGCCAAGCACCTACCATCTGAATAAACTCTTAGGGGATTCATACAAGAATTAACATAGAACCCAAGATTCCTAATGGCCATGGCAATATTTGATGAAAATGCTGTCCAGATATAGTAGTTGATTCTTAATAGTACACCCTCCATGATAACATTTACTAGAGTTCTCAACCATACCTTTTCTTTGCTCACATTCACTCCCACTCCAGCACCAGCAACTATTCTATGGCCGAATTAGCATGCTTCTCTTGTAGCCATCCAACACACCCAGCTAATTAAACAATCCAATTCCCACCATTCCCATCAAATAGCAATTTACAAATAGGTTATACTTTTATCAAACCTATATCTTACATGTTATGCAATAGTCATTTGATATGTCCCCTTTTTTGTAGACTTTGAAATGTACAAGCCAGCCCCAACCACTCATATACTTCTCCCATGACACAAATATTCTCTGCAACTTCTTGTCTAACATGTTTACAATCCATATCTCTCTATCTATAGCTTGTAGTTTCAGAACTAAGAGGAAATGTGTTCATCATCACCAAAGCACTCACATTGTAGTATCTATTATGAAAGATAACCATACTCTAACCCATGCTATAGCAACATTGAGGAATGAATGCAGACAACCAAATAATGCAATATCCACATCAATGCTTTTATAGCCAAAACTCCTTTAAGAGATCATTACATTGACTATTAAGCTTAGTACTCTGTGATGTCACTATAATCAAGCTCCTAAATTTCTGATAACCATGTTTTTTATTAAAAATTTTGCAACCAATGAACTGCACCAGAGAGGGCCCCCTCTCATCACGTTTAATTTTTTTGACATAGCATGACATGGATAACCTCCATTTATGCCTCCATCCTATTGCTGACTCCTCTTCACATTGGTGGCATATTCCTTAGACATCTCCTCTAACTACCTCATGTTTGAGCCATGGTTCCCCAATATCTGGCCCCCTTGCTGTAATTTTTTATTCTCAGCCCGACTCAAGTTGGCATGTTGTCCAACTTTATTCTTAAGAGTCCACTCTCTTCTCAATGGTTTCCTACCCCACAAATTGGACACACTTCTATACCTATTTGAGTATTTCCTAGGTCCACAATTATTTTCATGTCCACCAGCATTAAATTATTTAGTTAACTTGTAATTTTGAAGTCCTTTTCTTTCCCTGACGTGATAGCCCTTCTTCTTCTTAGTTGTACAAGAATCTAAGGGCCTGACCCTTTCATTTCCCAAAGCCGTCTACACACAGAATACTTTGTTCCTATTGATGTCGATTACATTGACTTGATTCTCATCTTCTTGCTTGCTTCAATCCCATCTCTTGGCAGGTAAATAGTATTCTTGCAAATGGAACATTGCTTTATGTAATGGCCTACATGGCCACACAGAAAGCAAATTTGAGGGAGGCCCTTGCACAGAAATGTTTGGAAGTTCTCCCAACTGTCTGCTTTGTCACATCCCTAAATTCAATAGTTTGGATAAATCCATCTTTGCACAAACTCTCGCATATGATGATCGTTGCAGATCTGTGGTCCAAACATCACATAGAATTGGTTCTCCAATGGCTTTTGCAATACACAAAATATTCTCCATATCTCAGTACAACAATGAGAGCTTGGGAAATCTGACACACATAGAGGCACACTACACAAACATAGAGTTTGGCCTAAAGTCAGAGGTCCAAACATCCAACCTGATAGTATGCCAAACAACCTGCCAAGGTCCCCCAAGCTAGGTGCATTTCAATCCTACATTGATTTAATATGCATGCAAAGCAACCTAATGAGAGATCTAATATTTTAAAGTTTTTAAAATGGCCTATCTATATTGTAATACCCTTGTAATAATGAAAAAAGGGAGGTTATTATTGTAAATCCTATGTAACAAATAAATTTGATGGATCCCCTTGCAGTTGCTGCATGCTGAGTCTAACATAATGATCCCATTCTAAACAACAAACTCGAAACCGACTTGGTAGCAACTTCTTTAACATCAATGTTCAAAAGCCATGCAGCAGCTCTTGCATATACTAAATTAACAATTGTTTCAGCTAACAATGCATCTCTAAAGCTCACTTTACTGGAATTCACCTCTTTACCTCCATCACAATATTCAACTTCCTACACCACCCTATCTAATCATGTTGCATCCAACCTAGCAAGAATTTGAAGCTGATTTGCATTTCCACACCTTGGGCTTCATTCCTCTTGCTTGGAATCAAATGGCATAATGCCTCAAACTTTCCAACAACACATTTACGATTCTACGACAATATTGCCTCCACATTCATGTTATTTTTTCCTTTTTTGTGGTTACAAATTAAGCAATTCAGTTTGCCCAAACTTTCATTTTTATTCATGATTGAATTGATCTCACCATCTTCATGAAGAAGTGCCAAGTCAGTGCCTACCTCAACAGAAGTAGAATCTATGCAAGTATCACTTTCAATTGGCTCTATAGCAACTTACATTCAATAGTAGAAATAGCTAGCACAATATTCCATTTGCATGATTCTACATCATAGCTACATTTTTCTCTCCAACAAATCATTACAAATAAGAGATACATACTCACCACCAGTGCATTTCTTGTTGCTCTTACAAGCTTTGCTAGTAGCCATCCCCTTAATAATAGGAACCAATTTACAATACTTTCCCAACACTTAAGTAGACATAGGACAATAGCAGTTTGTAATTACACAAATTCCTATAGAATTCCTAGAAACACAAACAACAGCAGCAACAACACTTCCACACTACAAAATAATCGAACAACAAGCACAGTAAATATGAAATTTAATTTTTTGGGACATAAAATAAACTTCATAGTAGAATTTTAGTGTGCAGTTGCAACAAAGTGTGAATAGGATCCTACATATATAGAAAGTTCCACCCCATTAAATGTGCTTTGGAACGTGCATGCATCAAATTTGAATTTCTCACCACACTCTTGCACCCACGTGCCAAGATAGAACAAGCATGTCCTGTCACCCACAGCTCGCCACCACTAGTGTTTAACATAGCTTTCACCCACCCATGCATAGAAGCAGCTTCCAGCACTCCCGCATACCTGCCAATTCAAGTGCATGGAATAAATAGTTTACTCACCACTTTTGGTGAGCCAAGCCCACCACCTACCTTCCCTTTATTGCATAATTTGAAATCTGCCCTAAATTATCCAAAATCTCCTTCTCCCTCCAAAATCTCCCTCTTTTTCGAAAGTCTTTGGATTCCCTAATAATATATTAATGGCCATAGCCGAAAAAATGTCCTCTATGGAGGATCAAACAAAAAGTCTAAAACTAAACAATATCAACATTTGTTTGTGAAAAGACATACCCTAGTTCCAAGTAAAATAAAAAACATACATAGTGCATGCCCAATCCACAGGACCATTTGCTTGCCTAGATATATGAGTCAATGTAAAAGCATCCATGTTGTGAACATACATAAGAGCATCCTTATATCTGCCTCCACATGAAGGGTGACGTAGAAGATTACCAACCTCCTGTGTTGCTATATTAAATTTTACTAGATCTCGACAACATGAAAGTCCAAGAGCTTTGACCTGAGCAAACTAAAAGCCTCCAATATTTCTTGAACCTCCATTGTAATGCTCCCTTGAGAGTATACACTTCTTCCAATAATAAGGAGTGGCTTACTAAGATAGTCTTTGAATGCAATGCTCAGCCCCACATCATCACCACATATAGCCACATAAAAATTAATTTTAATCCATCCAGTTGGCGAAGGAGCCCAAATTGAAGCTACATTCAACCCATGTGAGTTATGTGAACTCTCATAAGACATGGATGAATCACAATTGCAATGTTTGAATCCATATCACATAGACTTTGGGTTCTTTAATAATATATATTAATGGTCATGACCTATAAAAGGTCCTTTATGGAGGATCAAACAAATAGCCCAAAAACAACAACATCAAAAGAGGTTTTACGAAGGGGCAAACCACAGTCCCAAGTAAAATAAGAAAAACATGCATGGTACACTACCCAATTTGTCGGACCATTGCCTACTAAAATGCATCCATGTTATGAATTTACATGAGAGAATCCTTATATCTACCCCCACATGGAGGGTGATATAAAAGATTATGAACCTCTTGAGTTGCCATAGTAGAATCTAACTAGATCTCGACAACATGAAAAACCAAGAACTTTGACCTTAGCAATCTAAGGGCCTCTTATATGGCATGAACCATCATAGAAATGCTTGCCTGAGAATATACACTTCTTCTTACAACAAGAAATAGCTTACCAAGATGGTCTCAAACAATAATTCCCAACCCTACAACATCACTATGAATAGCCACATCATAATTAATTTTTATCCATTCAATTGAAGGAGGAGCCCAAATTAAAAACTTCAATGCTGTGAGTTGTGTGGACTCCTACAGGACATGGATGAATCCAAATTATAGTATTTAAATGTAGCCTCTATGTCTAATGAATCTTCCTGAATAAAATAGCATTGTTCACGACATGCTCGTTGTGTTTCTTCAAGTTCCTATTGAACCAAATATAGTAGAGAGCTGTTGCAATAATTACAGCCACCTTCATCATGTAACCATGCTTCAATTTATTTGTGACCAAGCTATTGGAAACATCTTGTAAGGTCGTTATATTGCTATTGCTATTGCTACAACTAGGATCAAGTGCTGTAGCAACCTCCTTCATTTAATGCATGTCCCAAATCTCCCTAGCCTTCAAATAATCATACAATAAATTATATATTGTTTCAACCTCATTGTAGCCCCAAATGAAGCTATCCCTCTTTGTAATTCTCCTCTTCACCAACCATGCAATGGTAGGAATGTAGTTTTTGATTGATCTCCAAATGAAAAGCTTCACTCTAGGCAGCACCTTAAGCTTCAAAATCCAACCATACTTGCTTATAGCAACAAGTCCCCAACATTATCCAAAATTTTAAATTGAATCATTATGGAGTAGAGGCTAGAATTGTTTACTTCTAGGGTTTTAATTTATAGTTGTATCAACTGGTCCTTGCTTCCATCCAATGCCTAAGGGAGATGCAGCACCCTATCAAGTAGCAAATCATTAGCTTATGCCTTGAAAACACACATCCCATTCCTTATGCTTAATGATGTACTCCAAAACTTCATTTGTACACTCAACCTCCATATTTATGTATGTAGGCCTACACTTAATCTGAAGAAAACCAAGCCAATTGTCCTTAGAGAAACACACATTGATGTCCTCTCCAAATCTCCACACAAAGTTAGAAATAACCCATAACATTACGTCCTAAATGAGTCTATAGGCTTGCAAAGTACATCAAGGACACCCCCCATCTTCTCTCCCACTAAATGTTTCCTCCTCATCACCTCGATCCACACACAATCCCCTCTTGCCAAGATTATCAAAATAAAAATCAAAATCATAGTCAAGGCACGTTGCTAAATAGTAAGGTCATGGATGGCCAAACTTCCTTCCTTCTTTAATGTGTGATAGATCTTTAATTCATATAATGCATTGTGTAACCATAATTTGCACCACACCATAAGAAACTTCTAAACATCTTTTCCAACTAATTAATCAATCACTTTGGCACCACACAATGGCTTAAATAGAAATTTGGAATGGTTGTTAACATTGAATTGAGCATAATAATCTTACCTTCAAAGAAAAGTAGCCTAATTCTCCATTTTGCAACATGTTCTTCCATTTTTTAAACGATAAAATTGAAATTCCCCTTTTTAGCAAATTTATTAAAATTGGCACCCCTAAATAATTGAGATTTTTTGCTTGGCTCATATGAACTTTGCCAACCGCCATCTTTCTTCTTTTACGCAACATACCCTTGCTAAAGTTGACTTTTGATTTAATAAGATTTTCCCTTTGCCAACAATGCTTCCTATATTCCTCTATAATCTATCTCAAAGACCTAGCAGTAGCACATGTAGCATGTGCATATAAAATAACATCGTCGACATATAGTAAGTGTGAAATGATCGAGAATGTTGGCCCACAATGAAACCCTAATACTACCATAGCTTCATACTTCCCCACGGGCCAAGACAAAAATTTAGATGTAATGGTAAACAAATAAGGTGATAATGGGCACCTTCTTTCAAGCCTCTAGTGGCCTCAAACCATGGGTATCTATTCCCATTTATTAGGAATCCAAATCTGTGAGATGAGATACAAGAATTCACCCACTCACACCATAATGGAGGAAAGCCTAAGAATGTTATGATATCAATAGAAAACTACCATCTAACCTTGTCATACCCTTATTCCATATCAACCTTGATTTCTATGGGACCCTCTTTAGATGTAGAAGAGTGCATTCAAATTTCCATTTCTTTAGTAATAAAGATATTAGCTGAGTTAAATCTGCCAGACACAAAAAGACCTTGTTCCTTCGAAATGAACCAAGGTAAAACATTCTTCAATCTTGCCACCAAGATCTTCATCACAATTTTATATATAACATTACAAATGCTTATGGGCATAAATTATTTCGATTTGTTTGTGCCTCACACATTCAAAATTTGTATAAGGACAGTATCCTTCCAAGCTTTTGGCATTTGTCTATCACGCAAAAATTGTAATACATCTCTAAGAATATCACCTTGAGTAATAGCTCAGTATCAATGCACAGAGTCTGCTATGACCCCATCCATCCCTAGTGTCTTGTTCTACCACAACAAGCATGGGTCCTACGCTTTTGGCCTCAACCCTTAGGATATCCTACACAACTTTCCTCTTAATAGGCTTTTTTAAGCATACACAACACAGTATTTCAGCACTTTTGCATCCCTAACCCTTTCTTGCACAATAAGAACTTGTGATCGAAGTTTAATAACTTTAAGATCCACCAAATCTTCTAAAGAATCACCATACAACTAGATAGTCCTGGCAAAGGTTGCACCATAAACTCCTAATCTTTACCAAGAAGCACATCTGATTCTTTTGAACTAAACTTCTCCACTCTAGTTTCAATAAGAGCCACTATCGTGATGTTGCATGTTCTAAAAATATGTTGTATCCCCTCAACTTCTTGTCCCTTACTCCCTAAATATTCCATACACCAAACTTAATAATTTGGGATGATAGGAAAGCATTTCTCTTAATACACATTGGAATAATTCAAACCCCTTGAATTCCAATAATTTCTTTCAACTATAATAGTATTAAAAAATATTTAGTGCTACCAAATATATGGAGCTCCATCATAAACTCTCAATCTTTACCAAGCAGCACATCTGAATCTTTCCTACTAAACTTCTCAACTCTTGTTTCAATAAGAGCTATTACTGCGATGTTGCATGTTCTAACAATCTGCTATAAGTATCCCCTTAATTTCTTGTCCCTTATTCCCTAAATATTCCATACATCAAACTTAATGATTTGTGATGATATGAAAGCCTTTCACTTACTACACCTTGGCATAATTCAAAGTCGATATTGAATTCCTATAATTTCCTCCAACTGTAATAGTATTAAAAAATATTTAGTGTTCCAAAATATATGGAGCTCCTCCCAACTCACCAAGGACCATTCCTCCACTTCTTCACCTACTTTAGTAGCACTTAGCACCCCACACTAGTAGCACCAAGCATCTCCAAGCAAAGACAATAATTCCCCTTACACCCAGTTCTCCTCCCAGGCTTTACATTTTAAAAGAAACTAACCACATAGTTCGACATATCCTTCCTAACATTACATAGCTAATAGTGCTTATCATTATAATGTGTTCCCCAATCTACTTCAAACCCTCCACCCAACTACGAAGAGCAGCAACAGCTTGCCTTGTCATCTTGAGTTTCAAGTTATTCTTGAAATTCCCTATGGAACCACATCTATGGTCCCCATCCATCCTTGAATAGAAAATTGTTTTGAATTGTCATACAACAACTCACATTCCACAATACATCTCTCTAGTACCTCTCTAATAATAGCTTGTCAGCCAACAAAAAGTATACCTACAGCACCCATTTCATATAATAATTGACATACCACAAAAGCACCTCTCTAATAATAGCTCATCACAAAAAAAATGCCAACCTGCTTCACCTATTTCATATCAGTAGCGGCATGCCTCGTGACTTTGAATATAAAAAAGTAGATGAGACTCCCCTTGGAACCATATCTATTACTCCACCCATTTTTTACATGTAAAACATTTTAGACTCATCATATAATACTTAACATGCCACAATACACCTCTACAGCACATCACCACCAACACCTTATCACCCAACAAAATGCCTACTTTTGGCAAACAATTCTATAGCAATTAATACTTCACAATGCACCTCTCCAACACCTCTCCAACATCTTGTGTCATAACAAAATGCTGCCTTGCAACATCCATTTCATGGCCTCACAGCTTCTATACCTATATTTAACATAGCCACCGTCCATTACAAAATCTCCAAGAATTCCTTTCCTTTTTAAATCATCTACCCAGCTATATGGCACTGTAGTAGCTTACCATAGCACAAAATTATTATCTAGTAAGCAACCCATCTTAGATTCTAGCCTGTTTTTGAAATTCCCCTAGGCACCTTGTCTTTTATGTCTCCAATATTTTTTCATGTACAATTCCATGGACTCTTTATATAGTAGTTGACATGACTGAAATTACCTCTCTAGCACCATGTCTTCAAAAAATTCTAGTTGCCATAGTAGCAATTACATGAAAAACTTCCTACCTATAGTACCCAATTCATAACATCACACCTTCTATACTAGGAATTCTTAAATTCCATAGCCATTCTTACCTTTTGCTCACATTCAATTTTATTCCAGAAGTAGCACTCTTTGTGGAACCCCATTATCATAATTTGGTTCTATTTATCCTATGGTTCAAATAAAAATCACATTTTTGCTCCCACCCATTCTAACCAAAAGTATTCTTAAGTATTTTGAGTTCTCAACAAACAAAATGTTGAGTTCCAAACTACCTTGAGTTGCTTTATCAATCTCAAAATTTTTTCATGCAACATTCTCCTCCAATTCTCTTAACAAATCAACAAGTTTCCTACCAATGGAGCATTACTTCATGTAATGTCCAACTTGGCTCAAAGAAATGCACATCCAAGGAATGCTCTTATACTCAAAAGATTTGTTAGTTTTCCTCAATTATTTGCTTAGCCACATTCTTGGATTTAATGGTTTGCATAGATCTAACCTCACATAAAGTCTTGCAAAAGATGATCATTATAGATAAGTGGCCAACCATCAAGTAGGATTGGCTCTCCTATGGTTTTTGCAATGTGTATGATATTTTCTTATCCCAATACAATAATGAAAGGACAAAGAATTTAGCCCATACTAGGGCACACATCACTATCGTGGCACTCGACCTCAAATTAGGGGTCGAAAAATCCAACCCTATTGTTTGCCCAGCAACCTATCAAGGTTCCCAAGCCACACTACATTTCTAACTTCTATCAAATCAAAATACTGATAAAGCAACTTGATGAGAGATCTAGTATTCTAAAGGTTTTAAAATGCCACCATCTATGTTATAAAAGCATTGCAATAATGTAAAATAGGGAGGTTGCTGCCGTAGACCCTCCCGATCAGATCAAATTTATGGAACTCCTTGCACCTACTACATGCCAAATTTGATATAATGATCTCATCTTGGACAACATAATCAACCATCTTTGTAGCAATTTCATTCACATCAATGTGTGAAGGCCATTCTGTAGATGCTAGTTTTGCAACATTAGAAGTTCTTTCAGTTACCAAAGCATCCTTGAAGCTTACTTTGCTAGAAATTTCCCATTTTGCCCATCACCATACCCCAATTCCTGCACCGCATCATCCATCCAAACTCATCCCAGCTTGCATTAGTTGGAAGGTGTTGTATATGGCCACTTTTTGGGGCTTTATTCAAGTTGCATTGGATCACCTAGTCCTTAGTCTCATTCCTCTCAGCTGCATATTTTGTATTCTCTAGTATTTTAGCACCCACATTCATAGAATTATTTTTATCCCTACTACTACTAGTTAAGCATAATGATTTGCCCACATTTTCATTCTTTTCCATGTATGAGTTGAACTCATCAACATCTCTAAAAATTTGCATGCACATGCCAATCTCAGCTAAAGTAGATTCTATTGAAATATCACTTTAATTCTACTCCACAACCACCTCACATTCAACTATAGAAAAAGCTAAAAAGAAACCTCTGTTAGCTGAACCTACATTATGGTTGTATTTGCCTACCAATAGTTCATTTACCATTACAAATACATATTTGTTTCCTTTACCTTTCTTGTTGCTTTTGCATGTTTTATTGCTAGCCATCCTGCTCATTTGAAGACTCACTTCCAGCAATTTTCAACACTTTCCCAAATATAATGCAGAGAAAGAAACATAATTCCTAGCAACACAACACAACAGCCTTGTAATTAAATAGACAACTAAACCATAAGAGGGTAATAGTAATAGCAAATCACTTGAAATAGCCATAGAAAACACTTGTAGTAGCAATAGTAAAATATTTCCACATAGCAACTCAACAAAAAAAAAAGACAATAATATGAAATTTAAAATTATGGGTGTACAGATGACCTTCATAGTTGAAATTTCCTCACCATTACTATAGCAATGAATAAAATGAACTGTTACACTAGTAGGTAAATCCCAAATGCATGGCATCCTTCGTAGTGTACAGATAGCAAATTTGAATTCCTTACGTGCACACACAAGTGAAACGTGCACTTCTCATAGCTTGCCATAGTCTACAAGTCTCGCGTAGTGCCTCTACCGCAAGGCTAAATCTTGGATTCCTTGATAATAATTTATAATGGCCGCAGCCTACAAAAAGTTTCTCTATAAAGGACCAAAGAAAAAGTTTGAAAATAATAACATAAAAAATGGTTGGGGAAGGGGCATGCCCCAATCCCAAGAAAAATCAAAAGAACATGCATGGTGCATCTTCCAGTTCATTGGACTGTTGCTTTGCCTATATATATGTGTCAACCAAAAAACATCCATGTTGTAAACATACATGAGAGCATCTCTATATCTACCTCCACATGAAGGGTGACATAGAAGATCACCAATCTACTGAATTTCCATAGTAGAATATGATTGGATCTCCATAGCATGAAAGGCCTTGAGCTTTAAATTGAGCAAACTGAGGGCCTCTAAAATGATGTGGACCTCCATAGTAGTGCTTGCCTAAGAATATAGACTTCTTCCTACAATAAGAGTGGCTTACTAAGGTGGTCTTTGACAAAAAACCCCAACTCCACAGCAACACTCCGAATAGCCACATCACAGTTTTTGATTTCAATCCATCTTGTTAGAGGAGCCCAATTTGAAGCTACATTCAAACCATCTAAGTTGTCTTGACTCTCATAAGACATGGATGAATCCAAATTGCAAGATTTAAATGCAATCTCCATGTCAAGTTGAATCTCTCTCAACCAAACAATATTGTTCATGACTTGCTCATTATGTTTCTTCAAGTTTTTATTGATCCAAAAGACTTAGAAGGCTATTGTAACAAGTGCAGCCTCCTTCATCATGTCATCAGGCTTCAATTTATTTGCCTCCAAGCTACTATAAATAATTTGTAAGATCATATTACTATTCCTACTTGGATCAAGAGCTATAGCAACCTCCTTCAAACAATGCACGTCCAAAATCTCTCTAGCTTTCTAGCAATCACACAAAAAATTTTACTTTATTTTTGTCTCATTGTAGCCCAAAAAATAACTATCATTCTTTGCAATTCTACTTTTCACCAACCATGCTAAAGTAGGAATGAATTTTTTGATCAATCTCCAAACAAAAACCTTCAGTCTATGATTCATCTTAAGCTTCAAAATCCAACCATACTTACAACAGCCCATGAGTCCCTAGTATTTTCAAAAATTTTAGCTCGAATCATTATGGAGTAAAGGTTGGAATTATTCACTTCCATGGTTTTGATTTACACTTACAGAAACTAGTCCTTCCTTTGATCTAATGCCCAACAATGATGTAGCACCCTATCAGCAATAACCATTAGGCCAAGCCTTAACTCTACACACATTCCATTCCCCATGCTTAATAATGCATTCCTTAACTTTGCTCGACCACTCAGCCTCCATATTTATGTATGTAGGCCACCAATTAATTGGAAGAAAGCGAAGCCAATTATTTTTAAAACCACACATTGATATCCTCTCTAATTCTTTATACAAAGTAGAAACATTTATGGCATTGCCTCCTTAATGAGTCTATGGGCTTGTGATGCACCTCATGGAACACCTTCCATCTTTTCTCCCACTAAATGTTTCCTCCTCATCACCTCCACCCACACACAATCCTCTTTTACCAAGATCCTCCTACATTGCTTCATAGTCAAAGAAAGTTGCCAAATAGTAAGGTCGTGGATACCTAAACCTCCCCCTCCTTTGATAGTGTGACCGATCTCCAAACCACATAATACATTGCATGACCATCATTTACACTATACCATGAATATCTTCTAAACATCTTTTCTAGCTCATTAATCAACTCTTTTGATGCCACACAATTGCTTAAATAGAAAGTTAGAATTGTTGTCAACATTAAATTGATCTTAACAATACTATCTATCAAGGAAAGCAGCCTAATTCACCATATTGAAATGTGTTCTTCAACTCTTAGAATGATAAAATTGAAACCATGGGAGAGTAACCCCACTCAATAGCACCCCAAACCTCAAAGATGAGATACAAGCATTGCCCACTCACACAAGAGTGAAGGAAAGCCCAAGAATGTGATCATATCAATAACAAACTATTGTCTCACCTTATCATATGTTTGTTTCATATCCATCTTGATTTCCATAAGACCCTCTTTAGATGTAGAAGGGTACATCCAAGTTACCATTTCTTACAAAATGAAGATGTTAATCTAGGAAAGATCTACGTAACACAATGCACCTTGCTCCTTTGTAATGAGCTAAGGTAAAACTTTCTTCAATCTTGCCACCAAGATCTTTATCATAATTTTATATATAGCATTACATAAGTTTATAGGCCTAAACTGTTCCAGTCTATCTATGCCTCACACTTTCGGAATAAGAAAAATGGGAGTATCCTTCCAAGCTTTTGGCATCTATGTATCCATACACAAACTCTACTATGACTATCCATCCCTGGTGACTTGTTTTTTCTGATTGATCTGATAGCACATTTGACTTCTTCCTCAGTAACATACATAATAAGCATTCCTTTATATTTCTTTTCAATGCATTTAAATGGCTGGTACTATAATGGAGGATGTACACATCATTATTACACCACTTCATCTTAAAATGGCTGGCCAACAAAAATTTTATACTTTCTATAGAACTGACCACTTGTCTCTTATCATCCTTCAAGTGTAGTATATGCTTCTCCCTCCACCTAGAAGTTGCAGTAGCATAGATGATCCTAGGGTTATTGTCCCCCAGGTGAGCCCATTAAGCCTATGCTCTTTTCCACCACCACCTGCCCTCAAGTGTAGTCACCTTATGAAAAGAAATAAAACGTTCAAGCTAGAAGTGCTCCTGATCATTTAGACCCACCTCAAACTCCTTGATTTATAGAACTTGAATTTCATTTTCTACTTTACCAATCCTATAGATATGATTGCACATCTTGATCTTGCTATACCTTTTCAAGGAAACTAAGGATCTACAAAATTTCATAAAGTGCCTCTCCATATGATTACTTTAACTAATTTGTTCCACACTTTCTGCACAACACCCATAGTTTGAGGAAATCTAAGCCAAGCACTCTCAAATTGGTTCCTTCTTATAATGGCCATCCCCTATTATGTACCCATCCAATGAGCAAAGGGTGGTGGTTTGATCTTATTCATAACAAATGAGATACCATGGTATGGGTAAATCTTGGATTCCATAGAGATTCATCAGTACTTTATCAAGCCTCTACAATATTCTAGAAAATCCTTCCTCCCTATTGCACCACGTAAATCTATTGTCAACGTTTCCCCATGAGTCAAACAATTGACTCATAATAGGTACATACATAGAGAATCTGATATTTTAATTAAAATAAAGCCTTGTAATGGTCTTCGATGATGCTCACGCAATGTCATTTCTGCCAAGTGCTTTGAATGTCAGTGAAGAATATCCACCAAGCATAAGAAATTAATGGTAATAATTATGACTCTCTTAAGGTAGAAAAATGTCTCATAATCTAATTAATAATATGCTTGAATGGATTAAGAAGACTCCCACTATCCCTATCTACTATCTGATAAAATCATAGCTAAAAAAGAGATTGATAAAATTAATGAAGAAAGAAGACCTATTGAGCTTGATTCTAATTTGACTTTATGAAATGACTTCAGAGGTGTAGCATAAGTGGGAGTTAATGTGTCAAAAAAATTGAAATACCACTACTTTTAATGATATTTTAGTTATTTCATGAGAGAGAGGTTGGGCCCAGCTCCTCCTTTTGACTCCAAGTCTTACCTCAGTTGGTCAATTTGGGCATAATACATTTCAAGTGAGGAGTTTGGTTAGGGTGATGCATCTTTTAAAAGATAACACAGGTGTCTTAAGATGAGCTTAACAAAAATAGAAATCTTATGTGGAACAAGAGGGCAAAAGCTCATTTGATTCTGATTTTTTTGTACCAATACAAAAACATGAAAGAATGGACTATTGGCCCTTTATATTTTCAAAATTTGATGTTAGAGGTGTCAAAAATGTTACCATAAGAATAACTAGCTTGTGGTATCTAAGCATTCATAATGACATTGCTTTGTGATCCATCGATGTCTATTCTTCCTATCATTATGAAGTAGAATTCACCAAGTATTTGATTGTTTGCCCATCAGTAGGGAATGTTAGCTAGGTTTATACCATCTTGAGGTAGGTTAGTTTTACCCTACTAATGAATGTGTCATGATAGTAATTAACCTTAGTACATAAGAAATCATTGATTCACATAATTGGTCATCATGCTTGATTGAAAATCCAATGACATGATGCTATCATGTGTGTGATTATGGCTAAATATCTTTAAGTAAAAATCCATGCTAAGATGTGACACTTAAGCCTATTGTTAAATTGTAACTTATAATAGGGTCTTGGCAGCCCAAGGGCACATGACCATGGGTTAGCAATTATCATAATATGTTGGATGGCACGGGCACCATAAGAAATGATAAGAATGAATGATGGGTAGAATCCTTTACATATTACTTAAATAATTAACGGGGCATCGTAGGTGGTAGACTGGCCTTGCTACCATGATCCACTAAGATCTAACCCTACATTGTAGTAGATTTGTCTCTTATGAAATGTAGCAATCCATGAAGTTTATTAACAAATGTGAACTTGCTCATTTGCTCAACTTAGCTCTACTTATATACCTTGTACGAAACCTTTTGTAGGTACTATGCAATTGGTCATGTGATGAGCCTTTTGAAGGCTTTTTTTGCATGCAAGTTCTATGCCTCACTCTGAAATCTCTATAAATCGTCATGATCTAATTAGCAAATTTGTGAAACAACAACTAAATTCTATAAAAGGTTTTAAAACTTTTGTTGGCTTAGTTTCTCACATCATTAAAGTAGTGTCTATGGTGGTTATATAAGGGTGCCAATTTGCTCTATGATTTGTGCAACTTAGGATAACGCCATAGCATAGTGCGGCTCAAGCTGTGCACCTGGCAAAGCTTTCAGCACGCTACAACACTTTGCATGCATGGTAACTTGTCTGCAAGTTGTAGTACACTGAGCATGCATATAGGGGACAATTTGTATGCTCGTAAATGCTTGTCTATGAACATGCAAGGGCTTGTCCACATGTGCATGGGGGTCTGTCTACATGCATTAAATGACAACCTATGCTGACAACAATTGGGGACTCCTAAGTAACTTGTAAAGATATTTAGCAAAGTGGCTTTCTGTTGTATGGATAAAGTGGTTACCTTTTGGTAGTCTTTCCTTCTTCCTTGATAGATATTTTGTAAAATATAGTCCACAATTGGGTATGTGGAATAGTTTGCTACTTATAAAAAGTGGAAGATTGTTACTGCAGTATGTGCTTTGGTTTAAAAATGTAGTGCCAGTGCACTGACGTAAGTGGTGGCTTGCTTATGCATGTTCACGGGTGTCTATCTACACCTACTCAATGGAAACTTGTGTGTGTGGAATATGGGGACCCCAAAGTGTAACTATTTTTTTAATTTTTATGCTACAAGTTATTATCATATGGTAGGGACATCACTTATTGCAGTCTTACCTTCTTTCTTAAAAGAATTATCATAATATATAATCTACAAGTGGGCATGTAGGACATTGTATGGCCTCTAACAATGCCGAAGATGGATGGTACTATATGTGTAAGGATTTGAGTATTTGGTCTTGTAGCCATAGCTGAGCACTGTTGGAGTTGTGTGCACTATGCGCATGCTTGGATGTGTTTGTATGCACTAGTGACAACCTCCATGCTTGGCATGTGGGGACCCAGAGTGTAACTTTTTTTTGAGATTTTAACACTGTGATGTTTACCTTTTGGTAGTCTTGCCTTCTTCTTGATAGAATTATGGTAGTATTAAATCCACAAGTGGGCATGTGGGATGTTGTACCTTTTAGTAAAGTGAAAGAAGGATGGTTTAATATGCACAACAATTTAAGCATTTTGTGCAATAACACTAGCCGAGCACTGTTGGACCTAAGTGTAGACTAGGGTACTACCCACATGTATTGGGGGTCCATCTACACCTGTGTTCTAGGGTCTATCAGCTTGTGCTTAGAGTACCTAATGTGCATGACATGTGGAGACCCCAAAATATAATGATTTTTAGCCTTTTTAGTAGTGTAGACTATTGTGCCATGGATTAGGTGATTACTTGTTCGAAGTATTACCTTCATCCATGATAGAATTGGCATAATATATAATCTACTAGCAGGCATGTGGGACATAGTATAGTTAACAGACAAGTGGAAGATGCATGGTGCGCTGTGTGCAAGGGCTTATGAATTTTGGGTTGTAGCAAGAGCTGAGCTCTACCGTGTCTTTAGTGTATGCTAGTGCACCACACGTGCATGTGGGGGCCTTTCTACATGCATGCTTGGGGTCCTATGTGTGTATGCTTACTAGAATCTTATGTGCATGCCATGTGGTGATGCCATAATGTAACTTCTTTTGGGATATTTAGCACAGTGGCTAGCTACCACATTGGTTAAGTGATTACCTACTAGTAGTGTTGCCTTTGTCCATAATAGAATTACCACAATCTATAATCCACAAGTGGGCATGTGGGATGCTGTGTGACCTACCACAATGTGGAAATTGGATGGTGTAATATGCACTAGAGTTTAAGAGTTTTGTACCGTAGCTCTAGTTGAGCACTACTGGTACTGTGAGCATGCTGATGGAATGCATGTGCAAGTAGGGTCTATTTGTACATGCACATTGGATGGCAACCTACATGCACATCATGTGAGGACACCAAAGTGTTACTTTTTTGGAGACTTTTATGACTTCGGGCTACTATTGCATGGATAAGCAGATTCCCTATTAGTAGTTTTTCCTTTTTCTTTGACATAATTTTGGCAATATACAATAAGCATGTCCGTACAAGGGATGCTGCAACATGAAAAAAAGTGGAAGATGGCTAATGTAATGCACATTATTGTTTAAGTAATATTGCTAATGTAGACTCGGTGGCCCTCCTACATGTATACATGGGAGCCTATCCATGTGCTTAATGGCAACTTATGCATGTGACATATTTGGACTCCAAAGAGTAACTTTGTTTGGATTATTAGTACTATGAGCTATTGCTTCATGAATAAGGTGATTACCTATGGGTAGTCTTGCATTCTTTCTAAATAGAATTATTGCAATACACAACTGATAAGTAAACATATGGGATGCTGTGTGGCCTATAGTAAAGTGGAAGATGGATGGTGCAATAAGTGTAGGAATATAAGCATTTTGTGCTACAACCCTTGTCGAGCAATACTAGAGCTGCAAACATGGTAGTGCACTACACGTGCAAAGGAATTTCTACATTTACGTTTGGGCTCATGCAAATGTGCTCAAAAGCAACTTATGTAAGCTTCATGTGGGGACCACAATGTGTAACTTTTTTTTGCGATTTTTAATGCTGTGGGCTACTACTACATTGATTAGGTGACTACCTAATGATAGTCTTTCCTCCTTCATGGATAGAGGTGTTGTAATATATAATTGGTAAGTGGGCATGTGGGATGATGTGTGGCCTACAACAAAGTGGAATATGGATGTGTAATAAGTACAAGAATTTAAGCATTTTAGAATATAGCCCTAGTAGAGCACTGCTGACCTACGAGCATGTAGCGCACTAAACATGTGGAGGAATGTTTGGGTCCATGCTAGGTCTTATCCGTGCTTGCTCAGTAGTAACCTACATGCACGACATGTAAGGAACCCAAAGTGCAACTTTTTTGCGATTTTGAACACTGTGGGATGCTGTCATAAGGAGCATATGAGATGTTGTGTCGTTTACAACAAAGTGGAAAATAGGTCATGCAAGAATTTAAGCCTTTTGGGTTGTAGCACTAAATGAGCGCTACTTTGTGTTGTGCACATATTAGTTCATTATGTACACATGTGAGGGCATGTTTGCATGCACACCCTTAGGCTTATTCAAGCGTACTCAGTGGCAACCTCGGGAACTACATATGGGGACCCCAATGTGTGAGTTGTTTTTGTATTTTTAGTGCTGCTGTTGCACGAATAGGTGATTACCTATTATTACCCTTGCCTTCTTCCAAGATAGAATTGTAATAATATATAATCTAGAAGTGGGCATATAGGCTACTGTGCATCCTATAGCAAAGTGGAACATAGATGGTGTAATATGTGCCAGGGTTTGGGCATTTTAGATTTTAGCCCTAGTCAAGCACTGTTAGTATTATGTGTACACCCAAGCACTACATGCATGCAAGAGGGCCATTTCTCAGCATGATAGATGACCTCTCCGCACGTGCTGAGTGTTAACCTTTGCACGTAGCTTGTGGGGACCCCAAATTGTAACTTTTTGCATGAATTTTCTTAGTAAGAGCTACTATCACATAGATGAGGTGATTCCTTATTGGTAGTCTTGCCTTCTTCCTTGACAAAATTTTCAAAATATACTAAATGCACTTGGTAAAGTGGGATGATTTATGGCCTACAGAAAACTAGAATATTGTTGGTGCAATACATGCTAAGAAACTCATAAGGGATTTCTTGAAGTCATTATGTGAGTTTCATAATTACTAACCATGATCTTTCATCTCATAGATGTAATTATTTTTGAAACTTGCAGTGACAGTAGTATGAATGAAGTGAATATTATGGTCTCCCATCTTAGCCCACTGAATGATAGCTCTTTACCACTGTCATGCCTCCTCCAAGTCTAATAGCTTATGATATGCCTCAATATGTTGAACCCATGCACTATTTTTCCTCTCATTAAGTCCATAATTTGATTCGTTCATTTGTATTTCTTATATTGGCAGTTGTAGTTTCCTGTGTTTTTCATAAATATTACCAATTTTAGTTATTCTCTATCTTTTCAATGCAACCATAGCCCTTTGAAAGTTTGTTGACAAACAAGTTATTTTGTCCCTACTTATATGTCTATGCCATTCTCCACGAATAATTTCTGTAGTCTTGCCGAATGTAAGCCACACATTTTTGAATTGCAATCTTCCCCAATCTTGTTAAACAACATTTCTTTAAAGGAGATCAACATGGGGCAATGATCTTAGCCAATACAGGGGAAGTAAGTAACAGTAGTGTCAGGAGAGGCACTTAGTCTTGTTTCATTAAGAAAGGTCCTATTTGACCTGTCCCTTGCATTTCTGGCTTTGTTGTGGCACCAAGTATATCTATTGCCCACAAACCAAGTATATCCTATTTTTCCCATCTTTTTTTCCTCCTACGATAGAAGTACACTAAAATCTCCAATAATCATAAAAGGCTCAGAGTGTTGAACACTTTTTCTAATGTGGTTCCAAACATCTCTACACTTTTTGTGATCCTTCAAAGCATAAACAATAGAACATCACTTTCTTTCGACCGTACTATTTTTGGCACAAAAAAATCATCTGGATGAGGAATATATGATTTCAATCAGAATCCAATCCCTCCACAGCAGAACAATCTCTTCTGAAAGCCTCGCAGAAGGCTGAGTATGAAACTTCTATTTTTTTTGCAATAAACTATCCACATGACTCCTGTCAAACTTTTCATCTATTTTTTCTAGTAATGCTACCATTATAACATTATGTTCTCATATAATATGATACAAATAACCTTTTTATTTGGTACCTTGAATAGCCCAAAACTTCAAAACAATCAACGAGAACATGATGTTAATTAAAATGAGATAAGTGTGTTCCCTGCTCTACCAAGCATTAAACCTATATTGTTTACAAAATTCTATAGTAAGAACAAACGATGTGATGCTAGTAACTACCCTAATCCCTGACCTTCCTGATGTTGTTTTTAGGTACCAAATTAGAAGCCATGTTTGTTGCACAACACTTTTCTTCCTGGCATAGTTCCCTAACCTTCCTACTACTATAGTTGCTACTACTACTATTACTAATGTAGTTGCTATAACAAGGTAGCACACATACTGCCATAATTCCCTCCAATCATGCTTATTATTTATATTATTTATACCACCATACAACCATCCATGAGTATCCAAATCCTCTTCATGCATTTTATAATGTTTTCACCATTCAAGTGATCGATCAAAAGATAAGAGAATTCAAATTTCCTTATTGTATAACAAAATAAAAAAATATTAGAAGAAGATAAATAAATTACATAACAAAGTTTCGTTATAAGGAATAAAGGTGTTCAGGGGTAACATTATCAATTATCCAATTAGGTATGAGTTTATTTATATCGTAATATATACCAAAATAAAAAAACAAATATATTTAAAAATAGAAAATAAATATTCAATTGCATAGAGCTTGCTAAGAAAATTGTAACAACATTTTATTCCACTTAGTTGGACATTGCTAATAATTACTATTATTTTCAATAATTAAATACATAAATAATAAAAAATTATTATTTTAATATTAAGTAAATTTATACTAAAGCAAAAATAAGATAAATTGAGGAAACATAATATAACCAATTCTAGGCAATGTAAAGGGCATAGAAGAGGAAATTTAGAGTTACATTGTAATATAACAAAATCTACGCAAATAATTTGGAGAAATAAGACAAATTAGATTGGATAGCTACATTACAAGCTATTAAGGAGATTGAGTGAAATGTCCTCCACGACCAAATCATGGTTGAATTGAAATGTCTAGTGAAGCATAAAAAAATCCTCAAAAATAAAATATTTATAAACATTAAAATAATAATTTAAATGAATATAGCTTGTAACATTTGAGCAAAGATTTTGGTGTCATCTCTGATGGATAAGGTTTGGAACTATGACTAATTACCATAGTAAATTTGTATAAATAATTAAAAAATTATTTTAATGTAAATTAAATATATATATATATATATATATATATATATATATATATATATATATATATATATAAGACATCTTGAATTTAAATAAATTTAATTAATACAACATAACTAAATCAAAGCAATATAAACTCACATTAGAGGAGAATTAGAGTTTCATAACAAAATAACCAAATAAATGAGGAAAAGTAAAAAAATGAGTAAAGTGCTAGAGAAAGTTGCATTCTAAAACATTAAAGAGTTCGAATGTAACATCCACGATCATGAAATAAGTTACAATGGAAATTTCTCATTAAGCATGAGAAAAATTGGCAAATTAAATATTTAAAATTTAAAAATAAATTTTTAATCAATAAAGCTATTGAGATGATTGAAATGGTGTTTTTTTCTTCTATACGAACCCTCATTTGGAATTATTATTTACTACCAACTTACATAAAAATAATAAATTATAAATTTTTATTCTAATATTAAGTAAATATATGTTAAAGCTAAAATAAGGTAAATTTAAACTGTATAATATAACTAAACCAATGCATTGTAATGGTCACACGACAAGAGATTTTGTATTACATAGTAATATAAACAAATGAAAACAAAAAAGTGAAAGAATAATATAAATTGTATTAGAAAATTTCATTTCAAGATATTAAGTAGATCCAACATAATAACCTCCATCATAAAAAAATTATGAATAAAATTTTTTCATAACTTGTGCCAAAATCTTTAATAAAAAAAGTATTTAAAAATCATCAAATTATTATTTAATTAGATGTAGCTGATTAAGAGGAGTCCCTTAAAAGTTATTTTATCACCAACGGAGCTCATTTGGAACTATTATAATTATCAAAGCAATTAAATGTTATATATATATATATATGTATATATATATATCAAAGAAAAATTTACATAAAATAAACAATATATTATGACAATATTTATGCAACGTAAGGGTCACAAGAGATGACAATTATAATTTCAATATAATATAATAAAATAAAAGAAAATAATTTTAAGAAATGAGATATATTGAACAATAAAGTTACCTTCTAATTTACCAAAAATATTCGTATGTAACACCATCAATTATTAAAATTGGCACAAATCAATTTTCTTAAAAAAGCAAACCATAATCTTAAAATAAAAAATATTTAAAATTTATTCTAAATTTTCTCTCAGTCAAAACTTGTTAAAAATTACCTTAATTTACAAATGTAGATAAGCACAAATGTCAACAAATTATTTTTTTAATATTAGGTAAATTTATCTTAAAGTATTAATAATGTAAATTGAGGAAGTGTAATATATCTAATTTTAGGTGGTGTAAAGACTACATGAAAAGTGATTAGAGTGACAAATATTATAACCAAATAAAAGCAAAACATTTGAAGAAATAAGATAAATTGTAATAGATATTTATAATCCAAGCAACAAAGGCGATGGAGCATAACATGCCCCATCGCCAAATGAAGACCCATTCTTAATGTCCAATGATGAGTGTGAAAGCCCTAAAAAATAATATCTTAAAGAAATAAAAAAATTTAAATGAATATAGTTTATCGAGATGAGAGCAATGACTTTTATTTCATATCCATTAAACAACGCTTCATATTCTTACTAATTACCAAAGTAAATATGCTTAAATAATAAAAATTTTCTATTTTATTATTAATTTAATAAATATTAAATTAATATTAATATTGAATCAATATAAACATAACCAAATAAAAATAACGTAAACTCACAATAGAGAAAAATTAGGGTGTTATGGTAAAATAACCAAATAAAAGCTAAATAATATAATAAATATGACAACCTATTCGAGAAATTTGCATTTTAATATATTAAGGTGTTCAAATGTAACATCCACGATAATTAGATCTTGTATGATGGAAATGATTTATTAAGCAAAAAAAAAGAAAATAAAATATTTAAAAATGACAATTTAAGTAATAGAGCTTATTAGGATGATTCAAATGATGTTTGCTTCTTCTCTATTAGACCTTCTCTAAAAGTATGAGTTATCAATATCTATATGCATAAATAATAATAAATTATAATTTTAATATAAAATAAATTAATATTAATGCTACAACAAGGTAAATTAAAATAATATAATATATCTTAAATCAATGCATTATAAAGGTCACACAAGTGTAGCTTTAATATTACATAGTAATAATAACCAAATAAAATAAATTAGACGAAATAAAGAAAAGTTTATGAGAAAGATGCATTCCAATATATTAAGAAGATCGAGCATAATATCCTTAAAGAACAAATCAATTCTTTTTCAAAATGTATCATAAACTGTGCCAAAACCATAAAAAATGAAATGTTTCAAAAAAGTATACAACAAGGTTGCATTAGAAGTTGATTATAATATAACAAAATAAAGTTAATAATTTAAAAAATGAAATAAATTGTACAACAAAGTTTCATTCTAAATTACGAAGGTGTTCAATTATGATAGTATAAATCATTAGATCATGTATGAATCAATTTGTCTTATAAGATAGGCAAAATCCAAGTAATGAAAAATATCTAAAAATTTCTACAAATTTTAAATTGATTTTACCTTCTTAGAAATTACGTTGAATTTCTGAAGATAACAGTTACAAATAGAAATAATTTTATATTTTAATATTAGGTAAATATATATTAAAGTTAAAATGAGATAAATTAAAAAAATTTAATATAAATAATTAAAGGTGAAGTAAAAATCTATTCAGAGATATAGAGTTATGTAATAACATAACCAAATCTAAGCATAAAATGTAAAGAAATCATATATTTTGGAATAAAAAGTGGCATTCCAAGATACCTAACAGATTTAGTATAGCATCCTTCATCACCAAATCATGGCCAAATCAAAATGTCTAATAAGGTGTGCTAAAATCTCTTCTTAATAATAAATTATTTAATAACTTAAAAATGAATATTTAATGGAATATATGGTGACGAGACAAGTCCAGTGATGTTTGGAATTATAACAAAAATATAGTAAATAAGCATCAAGAATAATAAATTATTACTTTAGTTTAAGATACTATATATTAAAACTAAATTTAGATAAATTGATTCAATGTGACATAACCAAATCAAAGTATTTTAAATTCAGATTAGAGAAGAAATAAAGTTTCATAGTAATATAACAAAATAAAAGAAAAAAATATAAAAAATGAGATAAATTGTTTAGAAATATTGCATTATAAGTTATTGAGGAGTTCAATTACAACATTGTAATCATAAAATTAGGTGCAATCAATTCTTCTTATTCATAATGAAACGAAATAAAGAATTTACATCTTTAAAAATGAATATTCAATAATTAGAGCACATCAAGATTCCAACGTTTTTTTCTTCTTTATGAGACATTGTTTTTGATTTTTTGTGTATTATTAATTTATGTTAAAAATAATAAATTATTATTTTAATATTAAGTAAGTATATATTAATTATATGAATTGATAAATTGAAATAAAAAAATACAACCAAATTAATGCATTATAAAGGTCATAACTTAGCAAATTTTAAGAAATGAGATAAATTATATGAGAGTATTACATTCAAAAATACTAAAGAGATTAAGCATAACAGTCACAATTGTCAAATTAATTGTATCAAAATATTACATAATGTTTGCCAAAAATCTAAAAAAATAAATATATAAAAACAATTGATATTTAATTAGATAAAGCTCATGAAGACAAGTCAAACAACATTCATTCCTTTTCCATTTAACAATATGAGAATTGCTACTAATTTCCAAAGTCAATAAACTTAAATAATAATAAATTATTTTTTTAATCTTAAGTAAATATATATTAAAATTAAAAGGAGATAAATTGAAGCATATAATATAACAAAATAAAATTGATGTAAAAGTCAAAGAAGAGCATAATAAGAGTTTCATAAAAATAAAAATAAATCAAAGAGAAAAATTTCAAGAAATTTAAAAATTTGTATGAGAAAGTTTCACTCAAAGATACCAAAAAAATCAAGAATAAAGGCCACTCAATAGGATATTTAGTGTTACATTGTTATATAAGCAAATTGAAGGCATAAATTTGGCTTAATAAAATAAATTGTACGAGAAAGTTGTATTATAAGATACTAATAAGATAGAGTTTTTGATTGTTAAATTTGGTATAACCAAAAATGTCTTACAAGGAATGCAAAAACCATGGAGAATAAAATAATTAAAAATAAAAAATGAATATTTAATTGATAGAGCTAACTAAAAGGAATCTAATGAAGCCATTTCCTTCTCCATTAAACCTCATTTAAAATATTTGTGAATTACCAAAATAAATTGATAATAATAATAAGTTATTTTGTAATTTTGAGTAAATATAAAGTAAACCTAAATTGTGTTAAATTAATGTAATGTAATCTAAAAAATAAAAGTATGGAGATTAGTTGATATAGTGTTTCATATTAATAAAACAAAATCAAGGCTAAAATATTGGACAGAGATAACTTGTATAAGAAATATGCACTGTAAAGTACTAAAGTGATCAAGTATCACATCTTCCTCCATCAAATTAGGTACAAACTGAAATTCATAGAAAAAGTTTTAAAACCCTAGAAAATAAAATATTTCAAAATATAAAAATAAATATTTGATAAGATAAAGTTTGTCAAGAGGAGTCTAGTGATGTCCCTTTTGTTTCCATTAGACCATGTTTTGAATTACTATGAATTGTCATAGTAATGAAGCTTAAACTAAAATAAATTATTATCTATTGTTAAAAAAAATGTATTACAGCTGAAATATGATAAGTTGAATTAATATAATATAACAAAATAAAATTAAGGTAAATATCAGATGAGGTAGGAATTATACTTTATTAAAAATATAAGAACATTAATGCAAAGCATTTGAAGATGTGTAATGAATTATTTGGGAAATTTTAAATCCAAAATACTAAGGAGATGAACTTTGTCATGCTCAATCCTCAGAATAGGTAAATGTAAAAATATGTCAAAAAGCGCACCAAAAGTGAAGAAAATAAAATATCTAAGAACTATAAAAATGAGTATTTAATTTGATAAAACTCACCGAGGCATGTCCAATGATATTTTTTATCTCAATTAGACCTCTTAAGAAATTTATGTCTAAAACCTAGAAAACAAAATATTTTAAAACATAAAAAATAATTTTAATTTGATAAAGTTCGTTAAGAAAACTCTAATGTATTTTTTGTCACCATTGGTCTGTTCTAAATGGTAAAAAACAATATATTTATGTAATATAATATAACCAAATGAAAGTGATGTGCAAGTTAAATGAGATAAAAATTAGATTTTGATTGTAAAATAAATAAATCGAAGAGAAATATTTTAAGAAATGAGATTAGTTGTACAGAAAAGATACATTAAAAAAATGAGGAGCTCAAGCATAACATCCTTAATCATCAAATTAGATACTAATCAAAATATTTCAAAAGGCATGGATAAAAACTTGAAAAAAATAAGTACAAAAATAAAATAAATATTTTGTTGGACAGAGGTCATCAAGATAAGTCCAACAATGTTACTTTTAAGTCAATAGGGTCTTATTTAAAATTAGCAACAATTATCAAAGTAAATATTCTTAAATAAATAGAATTATTAATTTATTATTTAATAAATATAGATATTAAATTAGAAATAATGTAAATTTAAGTAGTGCAATATATCCAAATCAAAGTGATGTAATGTTCTTATGGGAGTATATTTAGAGTTGCATTATAATGTAACTAAATGAAAGAAAAAAGTTTAAAGAAATGAGGTAGATTTTATAAGGTTATATTCTAAGGTACTAAGTAGATCCAGTGTAAGATCCTAAAATAAAAAAATCAAGTACAAATCAAAACGACTCATAAACCACACATAAATAGAAGAAAATAAAATATTTGAAAATATAAAATGAATATTTCGTTTAATAATGCTCATAGACAGGGGTTCAATGATGTTTGTTTCTTCTTGATTGGACCTCATTTTGAAATATTAGAAATTATAAAATTAAATAAGCATAAATAATTATGTAACAAAACGAATTTAAAGTCACTCAAAGTTCCTCTTAGGGGGATTTAGAGTTGCATTGTAATATAACAAAATCAATTGAAGAAATTTGAATAAATTAGAAAAATTATTTGAAATGGTTGCATTTTAAGATACTAAGGAGACAGTCTAACTACCTTATTTGTGAAATCAAGTACAAATTAGAATTCCTAATTTAGCCCATGAAAACCCAAGAAAATTAACTATTTAGAAATTAAAAAAAATAAAATTTTTAATATAATAAAGCACATTAATACAAATCTAATTACATTTGTTTGATCTCTATCAAATCCCATTTGAAATTATTATGAATTATTAAAAGAAATAAGAATAATAATATTAAATTATTACTTCAATATTAAGTTGATATATATTAAAGCTAAATTAAAAAGAATTTGAGTAGCTAATATAAACAAATTAAAGAGATACAAAAGTCAGAAGAAAGGAGCTTTGAAGTTTTATAGTAACATAACTAAATCAAAAAAAAAATCCTAAAGAGGATAAATTATGTGAGAATGTAGTATTTCAAGATATTGAAGTAATCGACAGTACATTCTCAACAGAAAAAAAATAAATGATCATAAACAATAATAAATTATTATATAATTAGTAATTAAATAAATTTTGAAGTTGGAAATAGATAAATTGAAGTTACGTAATATAACTAAATGAAAGTGGTGTAAAATTTACATGAGATGAGATTCAAAATTAAATTTTAATAAAACCAAATTAAAGTAAAAAATACGAAGTACATGTGTAATAAAGTAAAAATGAGATAAATTGAAGTAATACCAAACAACTAAGTCAAAGCAACATAAAGGTCACATTAGAAGATATTCAGAGTAAAATAGCAATGAGATTAATTATATAGAAATGTTTCTGTCTATGATAACAAGGAGATGAAGTTTGGATTGTTTCTCATTTTTAATTTTATGAACCATTATGTTAAACCTACATAAATAATAATAAATTATAATTTTAATATTATGCAAATTTATAACAAATATGAAATTTTTTTAATTGAAGTCCTGTAGTACGAGGAAATAAAATAGATGTAAATGCCACACATGAGTGGAATTACAGTTTCAATGAATAATAACCACATGAAAGTGAAAGGTTTAAAGAAATGTGTAAAATCATGAAACAAAGTTACATTAAAAGATACTATGGGGTTCGAGTTCAACATCATTGAAGGGTAAATCAAGTATGAATTAAAATATCTTATAATGCAAACGAAAAATATTGAAAATAAACTTTTTGAAAATATAATGATGAATATTTAGTTGGATAGATCTCCTCAAGATGAAGACACCATCATTTGTGTTGTCTTGATTCAACCTCGTTTGGAATTACTATGAATTTAAAAAACATAAATAAGCATAAATAATATGTTAATACTATAAAATAAAAGTGATGCAATAGTCACAAGAGAGGAGGTTTAAAGTTACATTATAGTATAACAAAATAAAAGCTAAACAGTTGAATAAATGAGAATTTTTCCATGAAAAAGTTGCATACCAAGATTTTAAGTAGATCATGCCTAACATTCTTAGTTGTCTAATTTTGTGCAAGTTGAAATTACTTGCAAAGAGTGCATAGATTTTCTAAAATAAAAATATTTAAAACTATATTGATGTTATTTTGCTAGATAAAGCTCACAAAGAAGAGTCAAATGGTGGGTTTTAGTCCCAATTAAACATTGTTAAAAATTATTTTGGAATACCAAAGTAAATAACAACATTAAAAATAAATTGTTATTTTAACATTAAGTAAATATATATTAAAGCTACAAAGAGATAAATTGATCTAATGTAATATCAAAAAATAAAGGTGATGTAAAGCCCACACAAGAGAACATTAATTGTTACATATTAATATAATGAAATTAAAGTTATAAATATTTAGAATTGAGATAAATTCTTCAAACTAAAGTTGTACTAAATGATACTAAGGAGATTGAGTGTAACATCATATTTGCCAAATCATGTACAAATCAAAATTACTAGTGAAGCATGCCAAAATTTAGAAAATACTTATTTAAAATATTAAAATTAATATTTAATTAGATATAACTCATTTAAAAAGTTTAACAATGTTAGTTTCATTTTCATCAAACTTTGTTTGGAATTCTTATGGATTATTAAAGTAAATAAGTAGAAATACTAATAAATTACTATTTTAATATTAAGTAAATATGTATCAAAGCTAAAATGTTATGAATTGAAGTAATATAATTTATCCATTTGAAAGCAATGCAAATGTCATATGACAGGGTATTTAATGTAACATAATAACATAACTAAAACAAAATAGAAAATTTAAGAGATCGTCATAAATTTCTTGGTAGTAAAATTAAATGAGTTGAAATATCTCATAAATTATGCATAAACTTTATAAAATATAATATTTAGAAATATTAAAAAAAATTCCATGGTCAGTAGAGCCCATTAACTCAAGTCCAATGACATTTGTTTTGCCTCCATTGGACCTCAACTAAAACTATTGCAAATTATGAAAGTAAATAAGCACAAATAATTTTATTTATTATTTTAATATAAAGTATATATATAATAAAATTTTATTAAAAAAATTAAAGAAATGCAATATACCTAAATAAAGGTGACATAATGGTCACACTAAAGGAGAATTGAAGTTTCAAAATATAATATAACCAAACAAAAGGTAAAACTTTGATGAAATGAGACACATTCAAGGGAAAAGTTGTATTCTTAGATACTAAAAAGATTTTTAGCCATTTTAACAATTCTCAAATCAAGTACAAATATAGAAATTACTCATAAAGTGTGCTATTCCTTTAGAAAAATAATTTAAAAAATTATAAAAAAGAATATTTAGTTTGTTAAAGCACCTTGGGCTATGTCTAATGATGTTTGTATAGTCTCAATCAAAATTAGTTTAGAGTTACTTAAAATTTCCAAGATAAATATTGAAAATAAATAATATAATATAAAAAAATCAAATTCATAGAAAATAAGAAAAGATTTATAGTTACTTAAAAATATAAGCAAATGAAACAAAAACATTTGTAGATATTATATAAATAACATAAAAAATTTGTATTGTAGGATATTAAGGAGATCAAGTGTAACATCCTCGATCATCAAACCTGAAAAGAATCTAAATATCTCATAAAATATGCATAAATGATATAAAATAAAATATTTAAAACTTTTGAATGAATGTTTTGTTTCATCTCAATTTAACCGTGTCGAATTTATTGCAGATTAATAAACTAAATAAGCAAACATAACAATATATTTTAATTTTAATTTTATGAAAGTATATGTTAGAGCTAAAATGACATAAATATAAAGAATAATAAAATAAAAACAATGTAAAGGTCATATGAGGGAAAGAATAGAGCTTGATAATAAGGAGCTAAATGAAAGCAAAACATTTGGAAAATTGACATAAAGTTTATTAGAAAATTATATTCAACAATACTAAGGAGATTGAGTATAACATGCATGGTAATCAAATTAAGAATGAATTGAAATATTGAAAATATACCAAAAAGCCTTGAAAAAAAATGTTTTACAGCATAATAACTAAAATTTAGATGGATAGAGGTCGCAGGGATGAGTCCATCGTCTTTTTGTTGATCTTCATCAGATCATGTTTGGAGTTAATGCAAATTACTAAAGTAATTAAACATAAATAATAAAACAATTTAATTTATATAAAAGCAACATGAATGTCACATAATAGGAGATTTAGAATTACATTGTATTGTAATAAAATCAAAGGGAAATAATTAAAGAAATTAGGTAAATTTGTATAGAAAAGTCACATTTTGATATAAAAAGAAGATGGAGTGTAACTTCCTCGATCAAGAAATGTGCTATGATAGAAATTACTAAAAAAATGTTGCAATAAGTGTAAAA
This sequence comes from Vanilla planifolia, assembly GCA_023846275.1. NCBI lineage: Eukaryota > Viridiplantae > Streptophyta > Magnoliopsida > Asparagales > Orchidaceae > Vanilla > Vanilla planifolia. The sequence goes on along the minus strand of JAIUJO010000620.1, from coordinate 141,264 downwards.
CAAATTTCAATATTTAAAATAAATATTTACTTATAAAGAGTTCTCCAAGATGAGTCTGACAATGTTTTGTTCGACTCCATTATATGTGGTTTAGAATTATGAGAATTTACCAACAAAAATAAGCATAAAGAATAACAAATTATTATTTAAATATTAGGTAAATATATATTAAACTAGAAATTAATTTAATTTAATTAATCTAATATAAAAAAATATAAAAGTTGTAAAGACAAAACATGAAGTGACTTATAATTACAAATTAAAATAACAATAGAAAAATATTTGAAGAGATGACACAAATTGTGTGAAAAGGCTATATTCTAAACTACTCAACAGGTTGAGGGTTACATCTTCAATCATCAAGTAAGATATAAATATATAAGCCTTAAGAAGTATGACAAAACCCTAAAAAATAATATATTTAGAATGATAAAAATGAATATTTAATTATATATAACTTGTTGAAATGAGTCTAATTACATTTCTTCCTATTAGATCTGACTTAATTTGGAATTATTGCAAATTACCAAATTAAATAAGCAAAAATATTAATAAATATCTTTTTAATATTAAGTAAATAGATGTTAAAGCTAAAATAAGAATAATTGAAGTAATGTAATGTAATAGAATCAAAGAGATGTAAATGTCACATAAGAGGAGATTTAGGGCTACATTGTAATATAATAAGATTAGAATAAAAAATTTAAAGAATTCAGATAAATTATACTAGCAAGTTGCATAACATCATAGCATGGTGATTAAGACTAACATCATCGATCATTAAATGTGATACGAATTGAAGTACCTCATAAAACATGTCAAAACCATAAACAAAATAAACTATTAGAGTATATAAAAAATGTTTAGATTGGTACAGCTTTTTGAGATGTGTCCCATGACATTTGTTTTGTACAAATTGAACTTTGTTTGGAATCATAGCAAATTTCCAAAGTAAATTAGCATAAATAATATTGTGATAAACCCAAATTAAAGCGAGGTGAATTTCAAACGACAAGAAATTGTGGTACACTGTAATATGACTAAATAAAAATAAATTTTAATTAATGACAAATTTTATTAAATGGATGCATTATAAAATTTTAAGGAGATCGAATGTAAGATATTCGACTGTCAAATCAAATATAGATAAAATTCCATCATAAGTTCTTTCAAAACAAATAAAATAAAATATTTAAATATATAAAAATGAATATTTAATTATACGAGCTCATTGATATGTGTCAAAAAATATTTGCTATGTCTCGATTGAACGCTGTTTAGAATTACTATAGATGAATAATATGAAGAATCTGAGATAATAATCAATTGTTATTTTAAAATTATGTAAAAATATATAAAATTTAAAATGAGATAAGTTTTGAAGAAATGTAAAATAATGAAATCAAAAGAATTAATTGGTCATAAAAGAGGAGAATTAGAAGAGACAAATGACCTTTGTTTCATCTAAAACTGAGTTTATTAGCAATTACAGTGAAATAGAAAAGAAATTATATGTTTTGTAGGTAAATATATGTTAAAGCTAAAATGAAATAAATTGAAGCAAAATAAAATTAGAAAGTCAAAGCGGTATAACATTTGCACAAGAGGAGAATTTAAGTGACCAATTAATTAACGAAATGAAAAATAAAAATTCAAATAATGCGAGATATCTTTTATGGGAAAGTTGCATTTCATGTTATGAAAGAACAATTGTAACATCCTTGAATGTCAAATCAGCTATGAATTGGAATGTCCTATAAAATATACCAAAAACATAGAATGTAAAAATATTTAGAAATATAAAAGATTATGTTTAATTTGATATAATTTTTTCAGATGAGTAAAAAAAAATTTGTTCCTTTTTTATCACATCTCATCCATAATTACTAAAAGTTAACAAAGTAATTAAAAATAATGACAATAAATTATTATTTTTACATTAAGTAAATGACTTTTAAAGATAAAAAGAGATTAATTGAAAAAATGTAACACAACACAAACAATGCTATGTAAATGTCACATGGGAAGAGAATTTTATTTTCATTATTACATAACCATATCGAAGCGAAAAGATTCCAAAAATTAAGATAAATTTTATAGAAAACTTTAATTCTAAAATAGTATCGAAATTAAGTTAACATCCTCCTTCATCAAATTATTTATGAATTGAAATACAACATAAATTACAAAACTGTTACATTGTAGTATATTGAATGTAAGGTTTACACTAGAGGAGATTGAGAGTTACATTATATTTAACCAAATTAAAGAAAAAACGGTTAATAAATAAGCCAAATGTTAGTAAAAGTTTCACTATATGATAATTAAGTGATCGAAGATAAATTTCTCGATCGTAAAATTCGGTACAATTTGATAAGTTGAGTAAAATATGCAAAGACATTAAAAATAAAATGTTAAAAAAATAGAAAATATATTTAGTTGGATGGAGTTTGTCATGATGAGTGCAATGACATTTTTTTATCTCAACTTGATCCTTCATTGGAAGTATTGCAAATTATGAATGTAAATTGACATAAATAAAAACAAATCATTATTTTAATATAAAGTAGATTTATGATAAAGAAGTAATGAGAGAATGAGACATAAAGGTCACATGAGAGGAGAATTAGAGCTTAATAGTAAAATAACCAAATAAAAAAAGTTTTCAAAATATGGGATAAATTGTACAAGAAAGTTGCATTCTATGAAACAAAAGAAGATCAATGGAACTGTGAGATGAGCTCATTAAGGCATGTTTGATGATATCTATTCCTTCTAGATCAGAACTAGTTTGAAAATATAATAAAATACTAAATTATATTAGCATTAAAAAGGAAATTAGTATTTTAAAAATTAATAAATATTTATATATGAATGCTGAAAAAAAAGGTAATCAATTAAATATAATCAAACGAACGTGATGTAAAGGTCACACAAAAAAGATTTATAGTTACATAGTAATAGAACCAAATCAAAGAAAACAATTTATAGAAATGACATAAATGGTACAAAAAATTACATTAAAAAATACTAAGTAAATGGAGTGTAATATCCATGATGATCAAATCAGTTACACATCAAATATCTTGTTAACCTCATAAAAAGTTAAGAAAAAAATATTTTGAATTATAGAAGTGATTATTTATTTGGACATATGCTTCGAGTCAAGTCCAAACATGTTTTTTTCATCTCATTAAGGTAATCTAATACAAATAAATCGAATCAACAAAGTGATCACTCAAGAGAAGAATTAGAGTTCTATAGTAATATGAAATGATGGAGGTAAATAATTTGAAGAAATAAGATAAATTGTATGAAAATGTTGAATTCCATGACAATAAGGAGTTCGAGTGCAATATCATTCATCATCAAATTAGTTACGAATTCGAATGCCTCATAAGGCATGCTAATATCCTATTAGTTTTAAAGATGTTAATTTCATCTCATTTAGGCATCATTTAGAATGAATATAAATAACAAAATTAAACATTAAAAATAATAAATTGTTATTTTAATACCAATAAAATATATATTACAATTAAAAAGAGTAAAATTGAGGTAATGTAATGTAAGAAAAATAACAATGCAGAGGTCACACGAGAGAAACAAATACTATGATGAGTAATGTCACATTCTAAATTATAAAATCTTATATGAATGAAGATGTCTAAGAAATTATAAGAAAACAACATAGAAAAAATATTTAAAACATAAAATTAATATTTAAGTTGATAGAGCATGTTGAGATGACTATAACGACATTTGTTTTATCTCGATAAACCATTTTTGGAATTATCTTGTCTCATAAAAGTGAATAAAAATAAAAAAATAGTTAATAATTGTAATATTTAGTAAGTATATAGTTAAGCATAAAAAAGATGAGCTCAAGTAAGGTAACAAAACCAAATGAAAGTATCATAATGTTCACACTTGAGAAGATTTAGACACATAATAATACAATCAAATCATTGTAAAATATTTAAAAATTGGAGAAACATTACAAGATAAGTTGTATTCCAAAATACTATTCCTTACAACCTTCATATTATATTAGGAATGAATAAAAAAATGTCATAAAATATTTTAAAATCTTAGATAATAAAGTATTTTTAAATATAAAATTTAATATTTTAGTGATATAGTCAATCGAGACAAGTGTAATGATATTTGTTACGTTTTGATCAAATCTAGGTTAGAATTACTATGAATACCAAAGTCAATAATTACAAATAATAATAGATTATTATTGACTACTAAGAAAAATAGGTATTAATGAAAGTATAAGATAATTTGAAGAAATGCAATTTAATTAACTAAGAACAATAATGGACATATTATAAGGGATTTAAAGTTAAATTATAATAAAAAAAAATTAAAGAAAAATATTTGAAGAAATGACATAATTTTATTTAAAATATATATTCTACGACACTAAAGTGAAGTGACATTCTCGATCATCGAACCAACTATAAATCAAAATGACTCTTAATGTATAGCAAACCTTAGAAATACTTATTTAAAAAATTTAAAAATGAATATTAAATTGTATAGAGCTAGTTGAGATAAGTCCAATAAGAATTGTTTTATCTTAATTTGCCTTAGTTAAAAATAACTATGAATTAGAAAATTAAATATTTATAAATAATATTAAATTATTATTTTAGTATTAAATAAGTATATAATAAAATTGAAATATTATTAATTGAAGAAATTTAATATAAGAAAATGAAAATCATGTAAGGGTCATAGTAGAGTAGACAAAGAATTTTATTATATTATAATCAAATCAAACAAACAAATTTTAAAAAATAAGTCGAATATTAATTGAATGTTTCATTCAATGATATTAAGCAGATCGAATGTAACATTCAACGATGTTTGTTCATCTCAATTAATGCCCAATTTGATGCTCAAGGATGTTACACTTGATGTCATTGGTACCTTGGAATGCAAATTTAAAATACAATTTATCTCATTTCTTCAATTTTTTTAGTTTTGATTTTTTTATATTTCTTTGAAACACTAATTTTCTTATCTTGTTTGATTTGCATAACATTCATTTATTTATGTTACAATGGTTCAATTAATCTCATTTTAGCTTTAACATATATTTATTAAATTTGATAATTTATAATAATTTAATATGAGGTGAGATCAAGATGAGTGAAACATTGTTGGGTTTGTCTCAATAAACTCTATCTAATTAACTATTTAATTTTGTATTTTTTAATATTTTATTTCTAAAGTTTTGCATGTTTTATAAGATATTTTTATTCATACGTATTTTGATGATCTACGATATTAGACTAAATCTCCTCCGCTATTGGAAATTTCCTCTTGTAAGATATCATATTTCTTCAAAGTTTTTATTTTCAGTTGGTTGTAATTACTTTATAACTCTAAATCTCTTATAGTTTTAAATTTACCTTTGATTTTGTTGCATTACATTTCCTAAATTAGTGTTATTTGAACTTTAATATATATATTTATTTAACATTAAAATAATAATTTAATATTATTTGAGTGTATTTAATTTTTTAATTATAGTAATTTGAAATGTGAAATGCTGGTGATGAACATGAGTCATTAGAAATGCCTCGGTTAGCCCTATGGAATTAAATATTACTATCTATATTTTTTTAATGCTTTTACATGGCTTATAATATATTTTTATTTGTACATAATTTGATTCTCAATGATCTTACACTCGATCTTCTTTTTATCTTGGAATGCAACTTTCTTATAAAATTTATCTCATTTCTTCAAATTATTCCCTTCAATTTAAATATATTACTATGAAACTATAAGTCTTCTCATGTGTGACACTTACATCACTTTGGATAAGTTATTTTAAATTTCTTCAATTTATCTCAATTTAGTTGCAATAAATTTTTTATTTCATGTTAAAGAAATGTATTTTACTTGCATAGTATTTTCAAATGAGATCTTTGAAAGGCAAAACAAATGTATTCTACTTGCCTTTACAAATTCTATCCAACAAAATATTTTTTTAAATTTTCTCATATTTTATTTTTTTAGCTTTTAACATATTTTATAAGATATTATGATTTGTAGACAAATTGGTGATCAAGGATTTTGCACTTGATCTCCTTAATATAAAAGAATACAACTTATTCAACAAAACTAATCCCATATCTTTAAAGTCTTCACTTTTATTTAATTATATTACCACATAACTCTAAACCTTTTATTGTGTGACCTCTACTTGTATTTGATTTATTTATATTAACTTGCATAAATTTACTAAATTTATTAGTCTTTGTAAATGATCTTTTGGGATGAAAGAAACTCTATTGGTCTCATCTTGACGAGCACTAACCAATGATCTATTGTTTTTTAAAATTTGAAATATTTTATTTTTAGAAATTTTGAAATGCAATATGAGATTTTTTTCATTCTTACTTGATTTAATGTTCCAAAAAGTTAAATTCAATCTCTTTTGTATCCAAAAACGAAACTTTCTTTTTGCATTTATTTCTTTTTTTAATTTTTTCTTTTATATAGTTTGTTATTATTTAATTCTAGTTTTCTAGTTATGCCACATTTACATCACTTTTATTTGGTTACATTTGCAATTCTTCAATTTGTTTCTTTTTTAAATTTAATATATATCTATTTAGTGTTACAAAAATATTTTATTATTAATTATTTTTTAATTACTTTGGTAATTAATTATATTTCCTATCAACCTTTGATTAAAATGAAACAAACTTTATTTGTCTTATTTACACATGTATTATTCAGTAAAATATTTATTTTTACAATTTTTAAATGATTTATTTTCTTTTGTTCTAGAATGCTTAATTAATCATTTCTATTCAAACATGGTTGGATGATCAAGGATGTTACGATCGATCACCTTAATATCTCAGAATGTTGCTTCCTTATAAAATTGTATTTCAATATTTTTAAATATCTAATACTCCATTATTTTAAAATATTTTACTAACAATTTTATTAACACTTGTTTTATTTATCAAGGATGCTATAAATTAGCTCCTTAGTATCTTAGAATATAAATGTCCTATACCATTTATCTCATTTTTAAATATTTTTATTTGGTTATATAATTAGGAAACTTCAATTCCCTTCTCGTGTGACTCTTATAATGCTTTTATTTTTTTATATTATATTTCTTCTATTTATCCTATTTAAGTTATGATATTTATCTCTTTGTGTTGAAATAAAAATTTATTGTTATTTATGTTTATCTAATTTAATAATTCATACTAATTCTAAAAGAGGCCCCACTTGATAAAACAAATGACATCTTGATGAGCTCTAACAAATTAAATATCAATTTATTTTTTATACTTAAATATTTTATTTTCTATGATTTTAAAAAGATTTACAAGATATTTTGATTTATACCTTTTGTGATAGTCGAGGATTCTGCACTTGATCTTCTTAATACCTTGAAATAAAACTTCCATACATTATTTATTTCTATTTTTCAAATATTTCAATTTGTTTTGATTGTGTTATTATGAAGTTGTAATTCTCTTCTCATGTGACCTTTACATTATTGGCATTTGGTTTTATTATTTATCATTATTTATGTTTAGTTACTTTGGTAATTCACATTTATTTTTTAGGAGAATAAATAAAGATGAAAAGAATGTCGATGGACTCATCTCCATGTGCACTATTCTTATACTTGTGTATGATTTACAAGGCATTTTGTGTTTGTACCTAATTTAACATTTGATGGTGTTATACTTGATCTTCATAGTACTTTTTAATGTTATTTTTCCTCATTTATCAAATTTCTTCAAATTGTTTTCTTTGATTTCGTTATAGTTCATTGCTTTAATTTACTTATTTCTACCTTATTATATATTTCATTACTACTAAAATAACAAAACATAAAAATAATAATTTTTAATTATTTAGTTATTTTAATTTTGTAATTTGTAGTTTTTGAAAAAAATGTCTGACGAAATGAAAAAAATATAATTATAGTGGTCTTGACGAGATCTAACCAATTAAATAACTATTTTACTAAGTTTTAAATATTTTAATTTTGATGACGTTTGTGAAGTTTATAAATTATTTTTATTTGTATCATATTTGATAATTGGGAATGTTACATTAAATCTTCTTAATATCTTAGTATGTAACTTCTTAGTATATTTTATCTAATTTTACTCTGTGATTTTTACATTCTTTTGATTCGATTGGATAACATTACTTCAGGTTATATCACTTTAGCTTTTTATTTATTTGTTTAATATAAAAATAGTATTTTATCATTATTAATACTTATTTTCATTAATAATCAGTAGTTATTTTAGAGTAGCATTGATTGTGACAAAACAAATGTCATTACACATGCTGCAAATGTCATGTTCTTTTTCTACGATTTTTGCATGATTCATGAAACATTAGGATTTGTACTTGATAATAAGAATGTTACATTTAATCTTTTTAGAATATTGAAATTGAACTTTTCCACATAATTTCTCATATTATTAAAAATAAATTTCTCATATTTAGTTATAATATATTACTTCAATTTCTCACCTTTCTACTTTAACATATGTTTACTTAATACTAAAGAAATAAGTTGTCGTTATTAATTCTTATTTAATTTTTAATCCGTATTATTTTTAAATGAGATTCAGTGAAGAAAAACATGTCATTGGACTTATCTCAACGAGCTCTAGCAAGTTGTATATTCTTTTTTATAGATATATATACATATATATATATATTATTTTCTATGGTTTTTTCTCTTAAAAGGAGATTTAGATTCATATCATCTTTGGCAATTGAGAATGTCATAAATGATTGCCTCAATATCATGGAAAGCAACGTTCCCACACTTTTTATCATATATTTTTAATTATTTTTCATATATTTTGTTATATTAATTAAATAATATAATTCTCCACTTATTGACCTTTACACACATAAATTTTGTTGTGGTCTATTGCTTCAACTCACCTTATTTTAGCTTTAACATATATTTACTTAATCTTTAAAAATCATTTATTATTATTTATTCTTATTTTCAATGATAATTTTTAATAATTCTAAATAAAGTTCTATGGAGAAGAAACAAACATCATTAGACAACTTTGACAAGCTCTATCAATTAAAAATATTTTTCCATTCTTCAAATGTTTTATTTTCTAGTGTTTTAGCTTACTTTTTGAGACATTTTAATTTTTATCTATTTTGATGATTGAGAATGTTAAACTTGATTGATTTAAGATCTTGCAATGCAACGTTTTTGTATAATTAATTTCATTTCTTCAAATTTTTTCTTAAATTTCAACTTATTAAATTTAAACTATAATTCTCTTATGATGTGAGCATTACATCTCTTTGATTTCATTATACTAAATTGCATCAAGTTATCTCATTTTAGCTTTGACATATATATATATATATTTAATTAATATTAGAAAAAAATTATTATTTTTTTGACTTATTTACTTTTGGTAAATAGTAATAATTCTTAACAAAGTCTAATGGAGAAAAATTAATTGTCATTAGACTTATCCCATTGAGCCCTATTATATAACTATTGATTTTTATATTTTTTTAATTTTTTTCAAGGCTTTTCATGAATGAGAATGTTATACTAGTTCTCTTTTATAACTTGGAAAGCAACATTTTTATACAATTTATCTCATTAATTGAAAATTTTTATTTTCAATAACTTATATTAATAACTAACTCTAAATCTCCTCTCATGTGATGCTTACATCAACTTAATTATTTTATATTGCATTACCTCAATTTATTTCATTTTTTTTATATATATTTACTTAATATTGAGATAATAATTAATTATTATTTATGTATTTTTATATTTCTATATTGCAAAAATTCAAGACAAGGTTTGATCGAGATAAAATCGTTAGACTTGTCTTAACGACCTCTATATAACAAATATTAAATTTAATATTTTTTGATATTTTATTTACTGTGATTTTTTTTGCATGATTTACTATATATTTGTAATCATACCCAATTTCATAATCAAGGGGGTCACACATGAACTTTTTAGTATCCTGGATTTCTAATTTCATATACATTTTGTCACATTTCTTTAAATTTTTTTTTATTGACTTGGTTATATTATTATCAAATTCAAAATCTTGACTCGTGTGACTTTTATATCACTTTGATTTTGATACATTACAATTCTTTAATTTATCTTTATTTAGCTTTAGTATTTAACATTAAAGTAATAATTTATTATTATTTATGTTTAACTTTTCTTTTAAATCTATATAATTCAAATTGTAGTAAAAATGTAACCTTTGAATTATCTCAAAGATCTTTATTTAACAAAAATTAATTTTTATATTTTTAAATATTTTATTTCCTAGAATTTTGTTACGCTTTATAGATAACTTATTTCACACTAAATTTTATCATCAATATTGCACACAATCTTCTTAATATATTAGAATACAACTTTCTCGTATAATTAAACATATTTCTTCAAATATTGTATGTTGATTTGGTTATATTATTTGAAAACTCTTATTCACCTCTTGTGGACTATTATAGTATTTTGATTTGATTATATTACATTAATTATATTTGTGTAATTTAAATTTTAATATATATTTAATTTTTATTGAAATAATAATTTATTATTATTTATGCTTGTTAAATTTAGTGATTCATGAAATTTCTAAATTAAGCCCTTACAAGACAAAACAAATAGCTTTGAACTTATCTCTGTGGTGTTTAAATAATTAGATATTAATTTTTTATATATATTTTTAATATTTTATATTCTAGAATTTTGGCATAATTTATAAGACATTTTGATTTGTATATGCTCTCATGATGGAGAGTGCCACACTTGATAATCTTAGTACCTTGGAATGTAACTTTACTATAAGACTTATCACATTTCTTCAAAATTTTAGTTGTGCCTTAAATATATTCTGTTGAACCTCTAATTTTTCTCTTATGTGATCTTTACATCACATGTATTTGGTTATATAGTATAGCTTCAATTTATCTTATTACTAATTTAATACATTTTTTTATTTTTTAAAAAATAACTTGTTATTATTTATTTATATTTACTTTATTAGTTGACTGTTTTTCTAAATGATGTCTTATACATTCTAAACAAACATAGTTGACCACATCTTGATGAGCTCTATTTAATAAAGCAATCATTTTTGTATCCTTGAATATTTTTTTAGGGTTTCTACACAATTTATGAGACATTTTGATTTATACCACATTTGATGGTTGAAGACATCTTACCAAATCTTTTTTATATCCTGGAATGCAACTTTCTTATACAACTTATCAAATTTCTCCAAAATTTTCACTTTCATTTCGTAATGTCACTTTACTTCAATTTACTTTATCTCAATATTAAAATATGTTTACATAATGTTAAAAAATATTTTTTTATGATTTTTGCTTTCTTACATGAGTAATTCATAGTAAGTCCAAGTGAGGTCTGATGGAGATGAAGTGAACGACATTGGACTCTTCTCGATGAACTTTATCTCATTATATACTTATTTTTTATAATTGTAAAAATTAATTTTCTATATTTGTAGCACACTTTATGAGACATTATGATTCATATCTTATATTATGTTTGATAAAATTGCACTCAATGTCCTTAATATCTTGGAATAGATCTTTTTCATAATTTATATAATTTCTTCAATTTCTTTTGTTTTAGTTAGATATACTACAACAAAATTCCAATTCCCTTATTATATGATGTTTATGTTACTTTGATTTAGCTATATTACATTGCATCAACATTTCTAATTTATTTAGATTTTTTGCTTTCAGTTTTTATTACTATGTTTCTTTAAATCATCTTTCAAATGAGCTTGACCTCTCGTACCTTTCATTATATTATAATTCTTTAATTTACTTCATTTCATCTTTAATGTATGTTTACTTCAGATTAAAATTATACTTTTCTATTTAAACTTATTTTAGTTGAATATTCTTAGTAATTTGTAACAAAGTCTAATGGATATGAAACAAATGTCATTGGACTCAAGTTGATGAGTTTTATCTAATAAAATATTCATTTTGCTATTTGTAAATTTTTTATTTTTGTTTAGTTTTGCAAGATTTATCAAATATTACATTTAATATTTATTTTTGAAATGCAACTTTCATGTACACTTAATCTCATTTTTTAAAAATTTTCACTTTAAAATTTTGTTATATTATAGAGAAGCTTTGATCCTCCTCTCATGTGACCATTACATCACTTTTATTTGATTGTATTATATTACATTAATTTATTTCTTTATAATTTTAATATATTTCCTTAATATTAAAAAAATAATTTATTATTTTTTACTTTTTTTTATATTGGTAATTCATAGAAACTCCAAACAAGATCAAATTACGACAAAACAATCATTATTAAACACATTTTAGTAAACTTTATCTAATTAAATATTCATTTTCTCATTTTAAATATTTTATTTTAATGACATTTGTTTTAAGTTTTGATGTATTTTGACTTGTACCACATTTGATGATCAAGTAGGTTGCACTCTACTATCTTTGTAGCTTGGAAATAAATATTCTAATACAATTTATTGCATTTCTTCAAATATTTCACTTTTATTTAGATATATTACTATCAAACAATATTCTCATTTCATGGACCTTTGCATCACTTTGATTTGATTACATTACATTACACAACCTTAATTTATGTCATTTCTACTTTAATATATATTTATTTAATATTAAAAAAATTATTTACTATTACTTATGTTTAATTTATTTTGTAATTATTGATAATTCCAATCAAATACTAATGGAGATGATGCAATCATCATTGTACTTATGTCACGAGATCTACTTAATTGAATATTAATTTTTAGACTTTTTTAATTATTTTATATTCTATTATTCTAGTGCAGTTTTTTAGACAATTCCATTCACCCCAAATTTGATGATTAAGGATTTTACACTTGATCTGAATAATATCAAGAAAAGCAACTTTTCCACAAAATTTATTTCTATTTCTGTAATAGTTTTCTTTGGTTTTGTTATATTTATGTAACTCTAAATCTCTTCTCTTGTCGGCTTGATATCATTTTAATTTTGTTCTATTATAATGCTTAAAGTTGCAACATTTCAGCTCTAATATATATATTTAATAGATATCAAAATAATAATTTGTCATTTTTTTATTCTTATTTACAATGGTGACTAGAAATAATTCTAAATGAGGTTCCATTGAGATGGAAAAATATTGTTAGGGTAGTAGCGATGAGCTCAATCTAATTAAATAATAATTTAAATATTTTTGAATATTAATTTTTAATGATTTTGGCACGCTTCATATGTTATTATTTATTGATACAAGATTTGTCGATCAAGGATATTACTATTGATGACTTTAGTACATAGGAATGTAACTTTCTTAAATAATTTATCTCACTTCTCCTAAGTTTTCCATTTGAATTGAATGTATAATATGAAAATATAATTCTACTCTCATTTGGCTATTGCATAATTTTCATTTCATTTTGTTGCATTACTTTACTTTATCATATTTCAACATTAATTTATATATATATGCACTTAATTTCATAAAATAATTTACCATAATTTATCCTTTTTAAATTTGGATATTCATTGAAATTTTTAATGAGATTTGATCTAGATGAATCAAAGGTCATTGGACTCACCAAAACGAGATGGGTATTTAATAGCATAAATGTCTTTAGAATTAGTCCAACAATATTTGTTCCATTTTTATAGAACCTTATTTATAATAATTTTAATCACTTGAGTAAATGTGTATAAATAAAGAAAAATTTTAATTTTAATATTTAGTAATCATATTTCAAAGATAAAATAAGATAAATGTAAGCATGAAATATAGGAAAATAAAACTAATGTAATGGTCACATGATGGGTGAATCTGAGTTACATATAATATAAATAAATCAAAGCTATAATTTTGAAGAAATTGGATAATTTGTATGATAAAGTTATATTATATGAAACTAACGAGATCATGTGTAACAACCTTTATCATCAAATTAGATTGGAATCAAAATATATAATTAAGAGTTTAAAAATATAAAAAAATATTTAATTTGATATATCTCATGAAGATAAGACTAATGACATTGATATCGTCTTGATCGTACCTTATTTTGGATTACTATAAGTTAACAGATTAAATTAGTAGAAATAATAATACATTATTAATATAATATTATGTAACTATCTATTATAGGTTAAATTAGATAAATCGAAATAATTTATAACAAAATCATAGCGACATAGTGGTCACATGAAAGCAGATTTAGTGTTACTTGTTCGCAAAACCAAATACGAGTGAAAAAGTTGAAGATATGAAATAAAATGGACAAGATAGTTGTATCGCAAGATAAGAAGGAGATGGTGTGACAACTTTGATCAACAAATCAAGTATGAATCTAAATTTTTCATAAACGCTCCAAAACTCTATGAAAATAAAGTATTTAAAAAATATTAAAATAAATTTTGAATTGGATATAACATGTTAAGATGAGTGCAAAAATATTTGTTTTCTCTTAATCACACCTTTTTTGGAATTATTGCGAATAAAAAAGATAATATGCATAAACAATTAAAAATTTATTACATTAATTTTAAGTAAATATATATTAAATATGAAAGAAGATAAATTAAAGAAACCTAATATAACAAAATAAAAGAAAAGAATGGGTCACACAAGAGAAGAATTAGAGCTCCATAATCATATAATGAAATGAATAAAAAAAAGTTTAAGAAAAGAAATAAATTATTTGCATTAGTTACTTTTGAATAAATTAAAGAGATAAAGTATAACATCCTCACTCATTAAAGCAGGTGCAAATCTAAATATCTCATTAAATATCAAATTACTAGTACAATAACAAATGCCTAATGATTACTATTTTTTATTGATTAGAATTTCCATGAGTTACCACCATAAATAAGTGTAAATAATAAAAAATTATTATTTTAACATAAGTAAATATGCATTAATGTTGAAATGAGATAAAATACAGCAATGTCATATGAAAATATCAAAGCAATGTAAAGGCCACAAAAGATCAGATTTAAAGCCACAAATTTATAAGAGAAAATCAAAAAAAAATTTAAAAAATTAGATAATTTGTAGAAGAAAGTTTCATTACAAGAAATTAAAGGGTTGAGAGCAATATTCTCAATCACTTAAAAAGTAAAAAAATACAAAAGCATATAAAACACGAAAAAAAATAAAAAACTTTAACTTATTAAAATGAATAATTAATTAAATAGAGCTTATTAACACAAGTTCAATAAATTTTTATTCTTGTTGATTAAACCATCATTAGAATTACTATGAATTGCCAAAAAAAGTAATAATATAACAAATTACTATTTTAGTATTAAGTAAAAATATTTTAAACTTAAAATAAGATAAATTGAAATAATTTAATTATCCAAAACAAAGTGATGTAAAGATAACACAAGATAAGATTTAAACTTAAATAGTAATATGTCTAAATAAAAAAAAATATTTTAAGAAATGAAATAAATTTTAATTTATAAATTATATTTCAAGAAACTATAAAGACTAAGTAACATACACTCAATTGTCAAAATCAAGTACGAATAAAAATGCCTCATAATGCTTGCTAAAATGTAAGAAAAGAAGATATTTAAAAATATGAAATGAAAAAATTAAATTTTATTTTTCTCGCTTCGACACTTGTAGGTACATTTGCTTCATTTGTATTAGACCTTGTTATAAATTACTAAGCATTATCAAAAAATAAGAAAAATATAATAATAAAGCTAGATTTTTTTATTCAGTTATTTTAAATCAAAGAAATATAATGTTTCCAAATAAAATTGATGTAAATGTCACCTAAGAGGAGTTTTACAATTGAATAACAATGTAACCAAAACGAAGCCAAACATTTTACGAATTAAGATAAATTTTACATGAAAGTTATATCTCAAAACACTAAATGGATTGAATGTTGCATCCTTCATTATCGCATCATTTAAAAATTAAAATATTTCACAAATAATGAAAAAATCCTAAAGTTTTTTTAAAGAATAATAAGAAGAATATTTAATTGGATAGAACTGATAGAGACAAGTCCAATGATATTTGTTGTCTTAATCATACCTTAGTTGGAATTTTAAGAATTATCATATATAAAATAAAATTAATAATAATAAGCTATTATTTCAATAAAAAGTGAAAATATGTTAAAGGAAAAGGAAGAAAAAATGTTGAAAAAATAAGATAAATTATTATAGAAAGATTCATTTAATGACATTAACAAGATCTAGTGTAACATTATCGACCACTAAATCTGATGCGAATAGAACTACCACGTAAGGTACGGCAAAACCCTACAAATAAAAATTTTAAACATACAAAAATAAAAATGTTTTTTGTTTGAGCTTCTTAAGATGAGTTTAATAAATTTTTTTCATCTCGATCAATCTTTGTTTGACATTATTATGAATTACTAAAGTAAATAAGGCAAAATAAGAATAAATATAACATAATGAGATTAATGGAATCCATGTAATATAACAAAATCAAAGTGATGTAGGCATCACATGAGACAAAAATTAGAGTTGAAGAGAGATAAAGAATTGGAATAAAAACTAAACTTGAAAAGACATAAATAAAATTAATGTAATATAACATATTAATGGCAATATAGAGCTCGTAATGGCGGAGGTTTTGATCTATCAAGTAATATAACCATATCAAAAAAATCAATTTCAAGAAATCATATCAATAGTACGACAAAGTTGCATTCCATTAAAAATTCAAATGTATCATAAAATATAGAAAAATCATAAAATATTAAATGTTTAAAAATATAAAATGAATACTTAATAAACAAAAATTATCAATGAAAGCCTAATGAAGTTTATTTAATCTAGATGGAAACTCATTTAGAATTACTTTGAACTAACAAAGTAAAAAATCTAAATAAAGAAAATTTATTATTTCTACATTATGTAGATATATATGTTAACGATATAATAATATAAATTAAAGAAAAATATAATATAAAAAAGTCAAAGTAATATAAAGATCACAAGGGAGGAGAATTAGAGTATTAGAATAAGATTTGATGAAATAAGATGAATTATAAAGGAAAGCTCATTCCAAGATACTTAGGAGAAAATAATATTTAAAGCCATAAAAAATATCTCATAAAGCTTTCAAAAGCCATAAAACAAAGTTAAATTTATATAAATTATATCTAATTGGATAGAACTTATTGATACAATTTCAATGATGTTTGTTTCATATTGATCCAACTGCCATTTGAATTACTACATATTTTGAAGGTAAAAAAATACAAATAGAAAGCTATAAATTTAATATTTATTAAATATATTAAAAAATAAAATGTGATTAATTCAAGAATTGTAATGTACTTTAAACAAAGTATTGAAAAGGTCATTTATTGGAGATTTAGAGTTACATAGTAATATAAACAAACAAAAAAAATTTAAAATATGAGAAAAGTTGTGCTGGATAGTTACGCTCCAGGATGCTAAGGAGATTGTGTGTAACATCCTTGATTATCGAATGAGATATTAATTAAAATTTCTTATTAGGCTTGACAAAACAATAGAAAATAAAATAATTAAAAAAATTTAAAAATAAATATTGATTTCCATAGAGTTCACCAAGATTAGATTAATGACATGCTTTATTCTGATGAAACCATGTTTGAATTTACTTTGAATTGCAATAGTAGATATACATAAATAATAACAATTTTTTTTTCAAAATTAAGCAAACATTTATCAAAAATAAATTAAGTTAAAGAGAAGAATTGTAATATAAATTAATCTAAGTGACATAAAGCACATCTAAAGGCAGGTTTATAGTTATAAAGTAATATATATCTATATAAAAATAAAACATTTGAAGAAATAAGATAAATTAAAGGGGACTATTGCATTACAAATTGCTGAGAAAAAAAGGGTGATGTCTTCTACCATTAAATTAGCAATAAAATGAAATGTTTTATAATGCATACAAAAGTCTTATAAAATAAAATATTTAAAAAATACGAAAATGAATTTTTATTTTGATAAACCTCATTAGGATGACTCCAACGACATTTCTTTTGTACAAACAAAACCATGTTTGGAATTGTTATTAATTGATAAAATAAAAAAGAATAAATAATAATTAATTATGATTTTAATAATAAATAAATATATAATAGAGTTGTACTAAGAAAAATTCAAACTATTTTATGTGACTATGTAAAAGGATGAAGGTCAGCATTCTCGATTATCGAAAGAGGTACAAAATGAAATATCTAATAATACAATAAAAGCCTTATAAAATAAAAATTTTTTGAATATTAAAAAATATATTTAATTAGATAAAGTCCATTGAGGTGAATTAAACATGTTTCAATTCGTCTTTACTTGATCTTAATTGGAACTATTTTAAAATGCCAATGAAAATAATAGTAATAATAATAAATTTTTATTTTTTAATAGAATAAATATACAATAAAGCTAAAATGAGATAAATTGATATAATATAATATAACTTAAACAAAATTATGTAAAAGTCACATGAGATGAGAACTATTGTTTCATCGTAAATATAACAAATTCAATATCTAAACTTTGAAGAAATGAGATTTGTTTTAATGGAAGTTGCATTCCAAGATCATGAGGAGATCAAATGTAACATCATTGCCCATCATATCATGTATGATTCAAAATGTCTCATAAAATAAGTTTAAATCATAGAAAAAAAATTTTAAAATATAAAACAAATATTTAATTATATAGATTTTGGAAAGATGAGCCTAATAATGTTTATTTCATTTCCACTTGAACTTGTTTAGAATTAATAAAAATTATTAAGGATACTAAGGAAAAAATAGTAATGAAATTTTATTTTAATGAAATGAAAATATATATTAAAGCTAAATTGAGAAAAATTAAAACAATTTGATATTTCCATATTAAACCAATGGTGTGATAACATTAGAGGAGATTTAGAGCTACCTCGTAATATATCCAAATCAATATAAAAATTTTGAATAATTGAGATAAATTATACAAAATAGCTGCACTACAAGTTATTATTGAGATAAAATGTAACATCCTCGATCATAAAATCATGTAGGAATTGAATGCCTTGTAAAATGTGCCACAACTTGAGAAATGAAAACACTTTAAAAAAATAAAAATATATTTAATCCAATAAAGATCATTGAGATGAGTCAAATTTTGTTAGTCTCATCATTATTCACACTAGTTAGGAATTAAAATGAATCACAAAATAAAATAAGCTCAATTAACAACCAATAATGATTTAAATATTTTAAAAAATATATTAAAAGTCAAATAAGATAAATTTTAAAAATGCAACATGACCAAATTAAATTGATGTAATGATCATATGAAAAGATATTTAGTCTAATGACATTTGTTTCTTCTTAATCACGGCATGTTTGGAATTACAAAACATTACCAATTTTATAAATGCATACAACAAAAAATATATATTAATAACTAACAAATATACAAAAAAATGAAAAGTAATAATTTAAAGAAACATAATATAACAAATCAGGATGATATAAATGTCACATGAGTGACGAATTAGAGTTTCATGGAAACATAAGCAAATAAAAGAGAAACATTTGAAGAAATGAGAAAAACATTTTAAGAATTTTGCATATCAAGATAATATAGAAATCAAGTGTAATATTCATGATTGTAAAATTATTTATGGACCAATTATTTTGTAAAGCATTTTCAAAACCAAGAAAATTAAAAATTTAGAAATGAATATTTAATTAGTTGAAACTAGTTGAGATGAGTATAATGTCATCTATGTTATCAAAGTCACACGTCATTTGGAACTACTATGAATTACTTTAAAATAAGAACTTAAACTAAATTTTTAATTAATATTAAATAAAATTATATCAAATTAGAAATGAGATAAATTGAAAGAATGTAATATAATTAAATCAAGTCATTGCAAATGTTTCTTGATATGAGACTAAGCTTAACATATTAATTTACCAATATCAACAAAATCTTTTGAAAAATAAGATAAACTATACAATAAAGTTCCATTCCATGATATTAAGAAGATCAAGTGGAATGTCCTCATTCATCATATAATGTGAAAAGTTGAATGACCAGCAAAGCATAAAATAATCTCTAAAAAATAAATTATTTATTAGCATAGAAAGGAATATTTAAAGCAATTACTATGAAGATATAGGTCAAAAAATGTTTCAGACATCTCTATCAAACATCATTTAGAGATGCTATGAATTACAAAATAAATTAGCATAAATGAAAGGGTAAAAGTGTAGAGGAAAATTATATTCCATGATAATAACAAGAATTAGTATAATAACTACGACTAAAAAATAAGGTAAGAATCAAAATGACTTGCAAATCATACGATAACCATAGAAAATAAAGTATCTAGAAATACAGAAATGAATATTTAATTAGGTGGAGCTTGTTGATACAACTTTGACAATATTGCTTTATCTCAATCGAACCTCGTTTGAAATTATTAGGAATAATAATAGTAAATGAGCATAAATAAAAATAAATTATTATTTTGATATGAAACAAATATATGTTAAAGATGAAATAATATAAATTAAAGTAATATAATATCACTAAATCAAAAAGATGTAATGGTCACATTAGTAGAGAATAAGTGCTACATAGTAATATAACCAAATCAAAATGAAAACATTGATAAATTGTGATAAATTTAATGAACTACTTGCCTTCGAAGATACTAAGGAGATCGAGTATAACATCCAAAATTATTTATTTAGCTAAAAATTTAAATGTCTTAGAAACTATGAAAAAACCTTAGAAAATAAATATTTAAAAATATTAGAATGGATATTTATTTAGAAAATTTTCATTAATATTAGCATAAGGACATTTGATTAATTTCAATCAAACCTCATCTTGAATTTTTATGAATTGTAAATTTAAATAGGCATAAACAATAATAAATTATAAGTTTCACGTTTTGCAAATATATTTCAAAGCTTAAGTGAGATAAATTAAGCAAGATACTGTAGTCAATCAAATTGACGTAATTATCACACAACTCATGATCTTGAGTCACATCATAAAATATCCAAATCAAAGTGAAACATTTGAAGCAATAACACAAATTAAAAAGAAGAGTTGCATTCCAAGATACTGAGGAGATCAATTCTAACATTCTCAAGCATCATATGATATATGAATCAAAATGTCTACAAAAGTTTACCGAAGCTCTTAAAATAAAATATTGAAAAATATATAAATGAATATTCAAATATATAAACTTTATAAGGATGTGTCCAATAAAGGTTTTTTTGTCTTCAATAGGTCTCTTTTAGAATTACTACCAATTATCAAAGTAAATTAGCATAAATAATAATAAATATTTAGTATCATAAGTAAATAAAAATGAAAAATTTTAAAAAATAAAAGAATTTGTAAAGGAAAGTTGAATTCTATGATACTAATGAGAGTGAATGTAACACCTTCAATTGCTAAATTAGTTATGAATCAACATTTCTCATGAAGGATTTCACATAAAACTCATCAACAAGAGTTCCATAATGCTTGTATCATCTCAATTGAAGTTTTCTTTGAATTTGTACAAAATAAATTTAAAAAAGAATAAATATTAGTAAATTATTATTTTAATATTTAATAAACGTATAATAAAGTATAAATTAGATAAATTGAAATAATATAATATAACCAAATCAAAATGATAAAAAGTTCAGATAAGAAGAGAATTATAGTTTGTTAGTAATATAGACAAATCAAAATGAAAAGTTTTCGAAAATGAGATAAACTATATGGGAATGTTACATTACAAGTTATTAAGGAGTTCAACTATAAGAAATTTAATTGTCAAATAAGGTATGAATAAAAACATCCTATAAACTATGCCAAATCTTATAAAATAAAATTTTTAGAAATATTGAAAATAAATAGTTAATAATGTCAAATTTAAAATTTAAATTAGTACAGCTGATTTAGAGTTATATAAGAATGTTACATTCTAAAAAAATATAGATGATCTAACATAAGATCCTCAATTGTTAAATCAAGAAAAAATAAAAAAAATATTATAGAACATGCCAAAATCATAGAAAGTTGAATATTTAAATAATAAAGAAATGAACTTTTCATTAGACCTTCCTTGCAATGACTATGAATTACCGAAGCTAATAAGCATAAAAAAGAAAACAAATATGTTTTTATTTTTAAATAAATATATATATAAAATATGAAATGAGTTAAATTAAAGCAATGTAATATTACTTAATCAATTTGATTTAAAGCCCACATGAGAGTAGAGTTTATGTTATATGGTGAAATAACAAAATTAAAGCAAAAAATTTCAAAAAATTAGACTGACTGTATGTTACGTTCCATCTAATACTACATGCCAAATCTAAGAAAATTTAAAATTTAAAATACTAAAATGATATTTAATTGTGTAGAGCTAATAAAGATGAGCTTGACCACATTTATTTATCTCAATCGAACCTTATTTAAAATACAACAAATTACCAAAGTAAATAAGAATAAAAAATAATAAATTATTATTTTAATATTATGTAGATGCATATTATAGCTAAAATAAGTTAACTTTAAATAATGTAATATTGCCAAGTCAATTCATTAAAAATGTAAGTTGTGAAAAGAATTATAGTTTAAGGGCAATATAACTAAATCAAAGTAAAGAAATTAAAAAATTGTCATAAATTGTATAAGAAAGTTTGAATTGAAAATACTCTACAAAAACCAAAATATCTTGTAATGATTGTGGAACCATAAAAAAAATTCAAAATAATAGAAATGAATATTTTGTTGGATAAAGGTGGATAAGTTAAGTCCAATGAAATTTGATTCAACACGATAGCATGCAATTTTTAATGATTATTAACAACCAAAATAAATATGCATATTAATATTAAATTGTTATTTTAATTTCAAGTAAATAAATATAAAAATTTAGGTGAGATAAATTGAGGCGACGTAATATGACTAAATCAAAGTGATGCAAACTTAAAACTAGAGGAGAATTAGAGTATCATATTTGTTAACCGATTTAAAGAAACAATGTTGTAGAAATTAGAGAAATTGTATTGGAAAGTTATATTCCAAGATACTAAAGAGATCAAATACATCATTATTGCTACTCAAATAAGTTAGCAATCAAAATATTTGATAAAATATGCCAAAATCCTTTAAAATAAAATATTTGAAAATAAAAAAGTGAATATTTAATTAGACAGAGATCATAGATACAAGTGTTGTAATATTTGTTTTACCTTAATTAGATCTCATTTGTAATTACTATTAATTATCAAAATAAATTGACACAAAAAATAATATTTATTTTAATAATAAATAAATTGATATTGAAGTTGAATGAGAGAGATTAAATCATTTGAATAGAACTCTATAAAAGTAACATAAAGTCACATAAGAGAAGATATAAAGTTGCATAGTAATAAAAACAAACCCAAGTGAAAAATTTGATGCAATGAGATAAATTTAATAGGCTTATTACATTCCAAGATATAAAGAAGACAATGTGTACAAGCCCAACCTGAAAATATGGTATCAATCAAAATATCTTATAAAGCATTGATGAAGTATGAAATAAAATATTACGAAATAAACAAATTAAAATTTAAATGGATACATCTCATTGAGACTTGGCCAATGACATTTGTTCCATCTCAATTGGACCTTGTTTTGGATTACTACGAAGTACTAAAAAAAAAACACTAATAATAACAAATTATTATTTCAATATTTAATAAAAATATATAAAAGTACAATTGAGATGAAATTTTCAAAAATAAAAAAAGTAATATTTAAATGTATAGAGCTCATCGAAAGGTGTCCAACAATATTTCTTTCATTTCATTCACACCTTATTTAGAATTATTGAGAAATTACCAAAGAAAATAAGAAAAAAATATAAAAAATTATTATTTTAATATTAACTAAACATATATTAAAGTTGAAGTGACACAAAAAAGGTATGTAATATAGCAAGATCATATCATTAAATGGCTACCCAATATGAGATTTAGAGAGTAATAAAAATACATCCAAATCAAAGCATAACAACTCATAAGATGAGAACAATTGTATGGGATTGTTACAATTGATTATTTTAAAATTTTTAAAAATATAAAATTGATTATTTTATTTGATCGAGCTTATCAAGATGCATCTAACGATATTTGTTTTTACTTGATTAGATCGGATTTGTGATTATATATAATTATTGAAGTAAATAAACACAAAAAATCTTAACTTAATTATTCAATATTAAGAAAATATATAGCAGAGCTAAAATTTGTTAAATTAAAGCAATGTAAAATAACCAAATAAGAACGAAACATTTATAAAATCCTATAAATAGTAATGGAAAGTTGTAATCGAGAATACTAACAAAATTTGTTGTAATATCCTTGATTGTTAATATAACTACAAATGAGACTCTCAAAAAGCACACCAAAACATAAGAAAATAAAATATAAAAAATTATGAAAATTAATTTTTTTTGGGATACACCATGTTGAGTTGAGTTGAATGACATTTATTCTTACTTGAATAAGCCTCTTTTGAAGTAACAATGAATTAACAATGTAAATAACAAAAAGATTAATTAATTACCAAATTAATTTTAAACAAATATATTATAAAACTAAAATATGATAAATTGAACAATTATATTATAAAAAAATATAAGCAATGTAACGGTCACATATGAGGAGATTTAGAGTTGGATAGTTATACAAAAAAATCAAATACAAAACTTTGGAGAAATGAGATAAATTGTATTAGAAAGTTGCTTTCCAAGATAATTAGTATATTGATTGTAACATCCTCTATCATCAAAAAGGGTATAAATAGAAAATAATTATAAAAGGAACTAAAATTTTACAAAATATAATATTTTAAATTATAAAAAATAAATATGTAATTAAGTAAAGGTCATCTAGATGAATCTAATAATATTTGTTTCATCTTGATTAAACATCTATTAAAATTATTACAAATTAATAAAAAAATAAACACATAATAAAAAAAAATATTATTCTTCAATAAATCAAATATATATAAAAGCTTAAATGAGACCAATTTAACAAATATAGCACAAAAATTGAAGCATTGCAAAGGTTAGACGATATGAGATTTAGTGTTATGCGGCAATATAGTTAATTAAAAATGAAAAATTAAAAAAATAAAAAAAAACTAGATAAGAATGTTCCATTCCAAATTACTATGAAGATTGAGTTAAGAAACCAAAATAATAAAATCAAGTGCAAGTTAAAATATTGCAAAAAATCAAAAACTAAAAAAATAAAGTTTCTAAAAATGTAAAAATAAAAAATCAATTTGATAAAGCGTATTGAGTTGAGTCTAATGCATTTAATTCATCTATATTTGAGCCTGATTAGAACTACTATGTATTAGCAAAATGAGAAAAATAAATAATAATAAATCATTTTTTAATATTAATAAAGCAAATTTTAATGTTAAAATGAGATAAGTTATAAAAATGTTATATATCCAAATAAATATTTCTAATGGTTACATGATCAGATATTTATAACTAAATAATAACATAACTAAATTAATGGAAAACATTTTAGGAAGTGAGGTAAATTGTTTGAGAAAGTTGCATTCCAAGATAATGCATAAAATATTTAAACATATAGAAACAAAAAATTTAATAATATGTTGCTCATCAAGGTAAGCCTAATAACATTTCTTCGCCTTGATCTAACCTCATTTTGAATGCCCTCAAATTAAAAAAGAAAATAAGCATAAAAAATAATAAAATTTTATATTAATATGAAGTAATTATATATTAAATTTAACAAGGGATAAATTGTAGTAATGTAATACAACAAAAACAAGACAATTTAGTGGTCTCTAAGGAGCTCAATTAGTGTTACACAATAATATAAAGTAATCAAAGCAAAAATCGAGAAAATATGATAAGTTGTATCGAAAAATTTTATTTTATTAAACTAAGAAGATCAACGATAACGTCCTCCATCATCAAATTATGTAAGAATCAAAATGACTCTTAAAGTATGCCAAAAAAAAGAAACTACTTTAAAATTACAAGAATTAATATTTAATTAGATTAAGCTTATGGAGATGAGTGTAATGATATTTTTGCTTTATGAATTTGACATCATTTGAATATAAGTTTAATTACCAAATTCAATAGCCATAAAATAGTAAATTTTATTTTTTATATTAAAAATTATATTAAAGCTTAAATTAGATATATTATAGTCAAGCAATATAACTAAATGAATTCTAAGTAATTTTCATACTATATGCAGATTTGAGCTACATAGTGATGTAACAAAATAAAAAATTATTTTAAGAAATTAGATAAATTACATGGGTAAGTGGAATTCAAAGAAGCTTAAGAAAAATATTTTAAGAAATTAGATAAATTACATGTTCATCAAATAAGGTACATGTAAACATCCCTTATAAAGCAATCTATGACCAAAGAAATAAAACATTTTTTCGGTAGTGGTCGTTAAGTTGAGTCCAACAATCTTTCTTTCAAGTTGATCAAGTCATTTAGAATTACTACAAATTGGAATATTCAACAGGAATAAATTATAAATAGTAATTATTTGAGTAAAATGTAAATATATATTAAAGATGAAGTGAGATAAATTAGAACAATGTAATTTCATGAAATCAATGTATTGTAAGGCTCACATGAATGGAAATTTAGATCTACATATTAATCAGAAAAAATAAAAGAAAAAAATTGAGAAAATGGGCAAAATTGTATGAAAAGTTGCATTCGAAGACACAAAGGGGATCGAGTGAAAACTATTTGATAAACAAATCACTCATTAATCAAAATTTTTATCAAACTGTGCTAAAAGATTAGAAAAAAAATATTTAAAATTTAAAATTAAATATTTAAACAGATAAAGTATTAATAGCTAAGCCCAACAATGTTTCTTCTCTTTGATCAAACATTGTTTGGATTTTTTATGAATTGCCAATCCAAATAAGCATAATTAATAATAAATTATTATATTCATATTAAGCAAATACTTATTAAAGCACAAATTAGACAAATATAGCAATGTAATATAGCTAAAAAATTGCAAAGTAAAGGTCAAATAAAAGGAGATTTAGAGTTACATAGTAATATAACTAAATTAAAGAGAAAACTTGGAAAATGACATCAATTATATTAGAATATTTCATTTTAAGATACTAAAAAGAATCGACTCATAAAGTGTGGTAAAACCTTAGAAAATAAAATATTTAGGAATATAGAAATGATTATTAAATTTGATAAAGGTTGTAAAGTCGAGTCGAATCTTTATTTCATCTTAATTACACCACATTTTGAATTAAATATGAATAGATAATAAGTTATTATTTCAATATTAAGAAAATATATATTAAAAAATGAGATAAATTGAAGAATTATAGCACAACCAAATTGAAGCAAAGCAAAAATCACAAAAGGGGATATTTAGAGTTATAAAAAATAATAACCAAATAAAAAAATTAAAATTTGAAGAAATAAAATAAATGGTACGTGCAAGTTGCATTCCATGATTTTGAGGAGTCAGTATGTAACATTTAGAATAGTTAAACTAATAGCAAATTGACATATCTCATAATGCATTTTTAAAATTAAAGAAAAAAATTTTAAAAATATAGATATTTAGTTTGATAAAGCTCATAAAATCAAGTGTAACGATGCTTGTTTCACCTTACTTAGACTTTATTTGTAATTACTATGAATTATTAAAGTAATTGATATAGATAATATTAAGTAATTACTTTTACATTATATAAATTTGTACCAAAAGTTAAATAAGTAATATACTATAATCAAATCAAAATGATGAAAGGGTCACACTAAAGCAGAGTTAAAGTTTACAACATAACCCAAAAAAGAGAAATATTTAATGACTTTAGGTAAATTATAAGTGAAAGTTGTTTTACAAAATGCAAATTTTAACTTTGATATCCTCAACCATCAAACCAAGTACAAATTAAAATTTCTCTTAAAAGGTGCCAAAACTCGAAAAAATAAAATATATAAAAATATAAAAGTGAATCTTTAATTGTGTAGATCTCTTCAGAATAAGTCAAAGACATTTGTTTTCTCTCACTAGACCTTTGTTAGCATTATTATCAATCACCAATGTAAATGAGATTAAATAATAAGAAACCTTTTTTCAATATAAAGTACATATATTTTAAAATTGAGATAAGATAAATTCAACATGTTATGCAACAAAATCTTAGTTAGAACTCATTAAGACAAGTGTAATGACATTTCTTTCATCTCAATTAAACCTCCATTGGAATTACTTAACATAATAAAAGTAACCCTAAATAATAGTAAATTATTTTCTTAACATTAAGTAAAAATAAATTTAAGTTGAAATAAGATAAATTATAAAAATATAATATAAGAAATCAAAGAAATGTAAAGGTGAGATAAGAGAACACTTAGAATTATATACAGGTGTATGAAAGTTAAGATGAAAAATTAGAAGAAATGAGATAACTTTTATCGGAAAACTACATTCCAATGTACTAATATGATCAAGTTTAACATCCTCAATCATCATAATCTAGTAGAAATCAAATTTTGTCTAGTAAATATTGCAACCCTAGAAAATAAAATACTTAAAATATAAAAATGAATTTTTATTTGAATAATGCTGATTAAGAATTGTTAAATGATAATTATTTCATCTTATCATCCCACACAATTAATTACTTTAAATTTCTAAAATAAATAAGAACATATAATAATAAGTTTTTATTTTAATATTAATTAAACATATGTTAGAGCTAACTTTTGATAACTTTAAGCAATGTAATACTACCAAAACAAATCAATGTATTCATAATAAGAGATGAGATTTCGAATTTCATTGTAATAGAACTAAGTAAGATTGAAAAATATGTTGAAATGTGATAAAATGTATCAAAAAGTTGCACTCCAAGATATTAAGGAGATCAAGTATAATATCATCAATCATCAGATAAGGTACAAAGCAAAAAAAAATGTCACACAAGAAAGAATTTTATTTTCATAGTGATCTATCCAAAAGAAAGTGAAACATTCGAATTAATAAGATAATTTGTATGGGAAATGTTCATTCAAAGATATTAAGAAGATAGAGTGTAATATCTTCTCTTACCAAACTAGAAAAAAATTAAAATGTCCAACAAAGCATGCGTAAGCCCAACTCAAATAAAATATTTAAAAATATAAAAAATGATTATTTAATTAGAAGAGCTTTTTCAGACAAGTCTAAAAGTTTATGTTTTATCTTGATCAGACAAAGTTTGAAATTTCTATAATTTATCGAAATAAACGAATGTAATTAATAAGATATTATTATTTCAATAATGAGAAAATTTATACAATAATGGAAATGAGATAAAGTGAATAACGTAACTTAACCAAAACAAAAAACATTTATAGAAATTAGATAGATAATTATAGAAAGTTTTAACCATAAATGTTAATGAGATTGAGTGTACTATCCTTAATTATTAATTCAAGTAAACATAAAATTAAGTAGTAAAGTAAGCCAAAATGATAGAAAATTAATATTTAAAACAATTAAAATAAATATGTAATCAGATAGA
The DNA here is from genome assembly GCA_023846275.1 of Vanilla planifolia. NCBI lineage: Eukaryota > Viridiplantae > Streptophyta > Magnoliopsida > Asparagales > Orchidaceae > Vanilla > Vanilla planifolia. Next base: position 111,525 of record JAIUJO010000620.1, on the reverse strand, counting down.
GCTCATCAAGATAAGTGTAACGACATTTGTTTTTGTTTTATTTGAATAGTTCTAACTTGAGAGTACATTTACAATTGCATAGCAATATAACAAGACAAAAAAAATTTAAATAAGTGTGATAAATTGTAAAGAAAAGTAAAATTCCAAAATTCAAAAGAGATTGAGTGAAAGATCCTTGATTGCAAAATAAGGTACAAATTAAAATGACTTGTAAAGGGTGACAAAATACATGGAAATAAAATATTTAAAATTATTAAAAAAATTTTAATTATTTAGAACTCATCAATTTGAATCCAATTACAATTGTGTAATCTCGATCGGCCATTTATTGGAATTACTATCAATTATAAAAATATGCTATAAATAGTAACAATTTTCTATTATTTTAGTATTAATTAAATGTTAGTTAAAGATTGGATGAGACAAACTAAATAAATATACTATGAAAAGATTGAAGCAATGTAAACATCATAAGAGATGGGATTTAGATTTGTATTATAATATATATAAATAAAAAATAAATATTTAAGGAAATAAGAAAAATTACATAGGAAAGCTACATCCCAAATTACTAAGAAAATTAAGTGTAACATCTCCAACCAGCAATTGAGAAAAGAAACAAAATATCTCACAAATTATTGTAAAACTAAAGAAAATAAAATAGTTTAAAATATATAAAAACATTCATTTCAATAGTTATTGTCGTGATTAGTCAAATGACTTTTGTTTTATCCAAACAAGAGCTCGACAAAAGTTTCTATAAATCATAATAGTGAATAAGCATAAATAACAGTAAATTATATCCATTAATATTAAAAAATTAAATATTAGATTTAAATTGAGATAAGTTGAAGAAAAGTATTATAAATAAACAAAAGTGATGAAAAGTTCACATGAAAAGTGATTTATAGTGAAATTGTAACATAACAAGTCAAAGTGAAAATGTTTAATTGATGAGATAAATTGCATAAAAAAGTTACAATTAAAATTAGTGAGGAGATTGATTGTAACATCAACTATTGCCAAATTAAGTATAAATCAAAAAGTCTCATAAGATACAATAGATCTATATGAAAAAAATATTTAAAAATAAAAAAGAATAATTAATTAAATAGAGCTCTTTGAGGTGGGTCCTATGATGTTTCGTTCAACTCAATTGGATCTTACTTATAATTACTACAAATTAATAAAGAAAATAAGAATAAATCATAAACTAATTATTGTTTTAATATTAAGTAAATATATGTTAAAATTGAAACAAGATAAATTGAAATCATGTAATACAAAAAATCAAGATGATGTAAAGGTCACGTAATAGAAGATTTAGAGTTAGATAGTAACATAACCAAATCAAAAGAAAAAATGGATAAAATGAGTTAAACTATTTAGAAAAATTTCATTAAAAAATACTAAAGTTGTTGCATCTATTATTCTTGGTCATTAATTTAGCTAAGGATCTAAATGCCTCTAAAAGTACACCAAAACAAAAGAAAATAAAATTTTCAAAAATATAAAATAAAACACTTAGTTGGATCAAATTCGTGGAGACTAGTCAAATGACAATTCATTCATTTAAATTGGGCATCCTTTGGATTAGCTTTGAATTACAAAAAGAAATAAATAATAATAAATTATAATTTTGATTCTATGTAAATATATATTAAACTTAAAATTAGACAAATTATAACAATATAATATATCAAAAAAATTGCAAAGTCAAGCTCACACAAGAGGAGACTTAGAGATACATAATATGAAATCAAAGCAAAAACTTTGAAGAAATTAGAAAAATAATTTGGTAAAGTTGTATTTTAAGATACTAAACAATTATAATTGTTTTGCTAGTCAAGTTAGTTGTGTCTCATTGAATCTTAAAACATATTAGAATAATGGTAAATAAAATAATTAAAAATCTAAATTTAAATATCTAATTAGATAGTGCTTACATTTGTATTGTCCACATTACCATAAATAATAATAAATTATTATTTTAATATTAAGTAAATGTATATTAAAATAAATATTTGGTAAGTATAAATAATGTAACACAACAAAATCCAAGTGATGTAAATATGCTTGGAACGAGATTTAGAGTAATATAAAAATATAATACAAACAAAGAAAAAAATTTGCAAAAATGAGTTAAATTGTACAAAAAAGAACGATCTTGAATGATAAGAAAATGGAGTGAAAATGTTCGATCGTCAAATTAGATATGAGTCAAAAAATCTTTTAAAGAGGGAAAAATCACAAATACTAAAATATTTAAAAATATAAAAAATAAATATTTTGTTCAATGGAGCTCGTGGAGAAGAGTCCAAAGTCTTTTTTATATCAATTTTATGTCACTTGGATTTACTATGAATTACAAATATAAACAGTCATAAATAATATTAAAATTTCTTTTATTATTATGTTAATATCTGTTTAACCGCATGGAGCTTAACTAGATAAGACCAATGGCATTTGTTTCATCCCGATTAGACATCTGTTATAATTATTATGAATTAATAAAGCTAGGAAGTCTAAATAATAATAAATTATTATTTTAATATTTTGTAAAATGTATAATAAAGTTGAAATAAGATAAAGTTAAGCAAAATAAGATAATCAATTTTGTGTGAAGACTGGTCACATGTGTGTAATGTTGGAGTTTTATGTTAATATACAAAACTAATAGTGAAAATTTTAATTAAATGAGATTAATTATAATTGAAGCTACATTCCAATATACAATAGAGATTCAGTATAACATCCTTGATCATCAAATCAAGGTTAAAAAAATATCTTGTATAGTGTGCAAAAATTATAATCATAATTTTTTTTAAATTTAAAAAATATATATTTAATTAGAGATTGCTCATTAAAACAAGAGCAATGATACATCATATAGTTCCATTAAACCTCCTTTGGAATTCCTTAACATACAAGAAATAAATAAGTATAAATAATGATAAATTATTTTACTAATAATAAATAAATATATTTTTCAGCTAAAAATGTGATTATTTAATGTAATATAATATAACCAAATCAAAGTGATGTGAAGGTCACAAGGGAGGAGAGTTAAAGTACCATAGCATTATGATGAAATAAGAGAAAACAATTTGAAGAAATGAAATCAATTATTTAGAAAAGTTGTGCTACAAGATTTCAGGAAAATCGAGTGCCACATCCATGATAATCAAATTAGTTGCAAATTTAAATCACTCATAAAGAATGCCAAACCATAAAAATTATAATATTTAAAAAATAAAAAATGAATATTTACCTGGCTGGAGCTCATGGAGATAAATCAAATGATATATGTTTAAAGCAAATCAAACCTCATTTATAATTATTACAAATTATAATATTAACTATCTCCAATAATAATTAGTTATTATTTTAATACTATATAAATATTTGTTAAAGCTAAAATGAGGTGAATTAAAGAAATTTAATATAACCAAATATAAATGATGTATAAGTTATAGAGATGAGATTTATGTTATAATGTAAAATAACTAAATCAAAGAAAAAATTTAAAGAAACAGACAAATTATGAGGCGAAGATGCAATCCAAGATACTATGAAAATCAAATGTAATATCCTTGATCATCAAATCAAGTGCAAATCAAAATATCTTATAAAGCTTAGAAAAACTATGCAAAAGGATTATTAAAATATAAAATTGAATATTTATTTTGGCAAAGATTAGGAGAAGAGACTAATGAAATTTTATTCATATCGATTAGATCTCATTCAAAATATTTTTAGTTATAAATTAAATAAACATAAATCAATGGTAATTACTATTATAATTTTAAGTAAAAATATATTAAAGATAAAATGATATACATTGATGCAACAAAATATTAAGAAAGCAAAGTAATAAAAAAGTCAGAGTGCAGATTTTGTGTGATATAGTAATATAACCAAATCGATGCAAAAAAGATACAAAAATTGAAAACATTTTGCACAAAATTGATCTTTTTTAGACAAGTCCAACATTGTTTTCTTTATGACAATTGATCTTTCTTTAGTTATTATTAATTAAAAAATTGAATAAGCATAAAGAATATTAAATTAACTTTGTAATATTAAGAAAATAAAAAATTTTGAGTAAAAATTAAATAAATTGAACAATTATGATATAACTAAATGAGATGAAATTGAGAAATACAATGTAATATAACCAAATTATGGAATAAATACAAAAAATAAGATAAATTATTTCGGAAATTTGAGTTAACAAAAACTTAAAAAATCTAATGTAATATCCTCAATCACAAAATTACGACAAATCAAAACACCTTGTACTTGATGTTGAAAACCTAAGAAATAAAATATTCACAAAATAAAGAAATTAATATTAAATTTAAAGTTTTTCATCAAAAAAAGTCTAATGAAGTTTCTTTCATATTGATCAAACCTTCGTTAGAATTAATACAAATTAGCAAAGTAAATATGCGTTAATAATAACACTGTAAAATTTCGATATTAAAGAAATACATATATAAAGCTAAAATGAGATAAATTTGAGTAATATAATATAACTTGTCAATGCGATGTAAAGGTTATCTAAGATGAGAATTATAATAACATAATATTATAAAATAAAAAAAATGAAAAGTCGAGATAAATTATATTAGAAAGCTAATTCTATGGTACTAACAAGAATGGGTGTAACATCGTAAATCATGTAATTGTAGCATTCAAATTTGCCACAAATATGGATGACTCATAAAGTTTGAAAACCCCTAAAATTAACATATTTAAAAAAATATCAAAATGAATATTTAATTTTGCAGAGCTTGATGATATTTGTGTAATGACCTTTTTTTTATTCTAATCAAACCTCATTTGGATTTATCAGGAATTACAAAAACATAAAGATAAATAATAATAAATAATTAGTTTTATTTTAAGTAATCATATATCAAAATATATATTAGATAATTTAAAACAATGAAATTTAATAAAAGCAAAACAAAGAAAGAGTCAAGTGATAGGAGATTAAGTGTTCAATAGTATCATAGGCAAATTAATGTGAACAACTTGAAAAAATTAGATAAATTGTATGGAAAAAGTTGTTTTCTAAGATAGTAAAGATATTAAGTGTAAAATCCATGACCTCAAATTATGTATGAAATACAAGTTCTCATAAAATGTAACAAAACCATTAAAAAAAGAAATTTAAAATATGATGAAGTATATTTAATTTGCAAAAGCTCATAAAGACAAGTCTAAGGACATTTTCTTATTCTTCATTAGGTATCGATTGGCATTACTCCTAATAAATAAATAAAATAAAATAAAATAATACTAAATTTTTATTTTAATATTAAGTAGATGTACATCAAAGTTAAAATAAGATAAATTAAAGGAATGTAATATAATCAAATGGAAGTAATATAAGGATAAAAAAGAAGAGATTTAGTTAGTCTTATTTAAATAACCAAATGAAAGAAAAACATTTGAAGAAATTAGATAAAGTATATGAGGAAATTATATTTAAAGATATTAATTGGAATAAGTGTATCATCAACTATCATCAAATTAGGCACAAATTAAAATCTTTTAGCATGAACTCAAACATTAAAAATTATAATAATTAAAAATATAACATATAATATTTAATTATGAAAAGTTTGTAACATGAGTTCAATGACCTTTCTTTCCTCTTAATTAGACCTTGTTTTTGGTTAATATTAATTAAATAATAAATAATCTTAAATAATAATTTTTTTAATATTATGAAGACATATTAAAACTAAAATGTGATCAATTGAAATAATAAAATATAACCAATTAAAGTAAAAGTAGAGGTCACAAGGGATAAGAATAAGAGGTTCATAGAAATGTAGTTAAAGCAACACAAAAAAATTTCTAAAAACTACATTAATTATATGGAAATTTTGAGTTCCAAAATAATAAAGAGATTCAGTATAACACCCTCGATGTCGAATTAGTCACAACTCAAACTGTCTCTCTAAGGATGCCAAAACCCAACAAATAAATTTTTAGAGTATTAAAATGAATGTTTAATTAGATTGAGCTTATTAAGATGAGTGCAATAAAAATTATTTTATCTTAACTAGACATTAATTTTATTTAAATATATGTCAAATCTAAAAATAAAATAAATTAAAGCAATATAATATAACAAAATGAATGTGAAGTAAAACCCACACGAGTGGAGATTTGAACATTCATTGTAATATAAATAGCTCAAAGCAAAAAAATTTGAATAAACGAGGTAAGTTTTACAAGGATGTTGCATTCAAATATAATAAGAAAATCGAGTGTAGTATCCCTGATTAACAAATCAAGTTTCCATCAAACTACCCCAAAAAGTATGTTAAAGCCCATGTCTAGTTGAACATTAAAAAATACAAAAAAATTAATTAGATTGTGCTTTTCAAGGTAAGTCCAATGACCCTTTTTAATCTCGATCAATGCTCGTTTAGAATTACAATGAATTACAAAATTAAGCATATAAAATAATAATAAATTAAATTTTTTATATTGCGTATATATATAATAAAGCTAAAATGAGTTTAATTGAATTAATGTCATGTGCCCAAATCTATATAATGAAAAGGTCATATAAATGAAGAATTAGAGTCTCATATTAATTAACCAATTCAAAGCAAAAACTTTGATAAAATGAGATTCCTTTTGGAGAAAAGTTGCATTCCAGGATAGTAATGAGATTGAGTTTGAGATCCTCTATCGTCAAATGAGGTATGATTCAAATTTTCTAATACTGTGTGTTCAATCCTTAGAAACTTAGCATTTGAAATCATATAAAAAAGAATAATTAATTGGATAAAACACAACAACAATAATCAAGTTACATTGTCTTGATTGGGCATCATATGGAGTTTTTTAAAATTAAAAGAATAAATAAGAATAATGTTGACTATCTCTAGTTTTTTTAATAACAAATTAGAAGATTTTCTAGAAGCAATATGGATGTAGGTACTTTCTAATATTAAATAAATATATTTCAAAATGGAAATTAGTTCAACTAAATCAAAGTAATAAAATAAAATCAAAACGAAATAAAATCCTCAAAAGAAGAAAATTAGCATTTTATAGTAATATGCTAAGAAAAAGAAAAAATGTTGAACACGTGACAAAAATTGCATAAGAAAGTTGCATTGAAACATAATGAAAAAATTGACTGAAATATCAAATAAGGTGCACATCAAAATATTGTATAAAGTGTGTGAAAACTTAGTCATATAGAATATTTGTAGTAATAAAAATGAATATTTAATATGATGGAGTTCCTCGTGATGAGTTCAATGACAATTTTCATCTAGGCCACACATCATTTTTAATACTGCAAATTACAAAATTAACTAACTATTAATAATGATAAATTATTAACTTAATATTATTTAAATAAATATTAGGACTAAAATGAGGAGAATTGAAGCTATTTAACACAACCAAATCAATGAAATTTAAAGGAAATATAAGAGAAGATTTAGACTTATAAGATAGTATAAGCACATCAAAGAAAAAAATTCAAAAGAATTATGTAAATTTCATAAGTAGAATTCCAAGATCCCAAGCTAATCGAGTGCGAGGTCCTCAATTATTAGATCTAGTACAATTGAAAGTCTCTCATGAGAAGTATAAAAAACATAAGAAAATAAAATATTTAAAAAATATTAAAATAATTAATCGATTGGATCACTTCAAGACACATCTAATGATCTGGGTTCTGTCTCGCTCGGTCGTCACTTTGAGTACTAAAAATTACAAATTCAAAAAAGCATACATAATAACATGTTTTAATATTAAGTAATTTCATATTAAAACTAAAATAAGATAAAATGATGTAATATATAATTTCCAAATGAAAGTGATTTAAAACGCACGGTTGTTGAGAATTATGTTACATTGTATAATAAAATTAATAGCTATTTAGAAGCATCCATCATCAAAATAAGGTAAGAATCTAAATGTCATGCAAATCATGCAAAAATATTTGAAAATAAAATATTTAAAATTAAAATATTTAAAATTAAAATATTTAAAATTAAAATATTTATAAGTAAAATATTTAATAATAAAATATTTAAAAATATAAAAAATATTTTTTTAATTAAATAAAACACATCTAAAGTTGTCAAATTGATTTTCTTTCTTCAAAATCAAACCTCATTTAGAATAACTACGAGATATACAAGTAAATCTTCAAAAACAAGTATAAGTTATTATTTTAATATTATGTGAATATATATCAAATGTAAAATGAGATAAAATAAAATAATGGTTGAAAAAATCAAAGTCGTTTAATTGTCACCTTGGAGGACATTTATTGTCACATAGCACTACAACAAATCAAAAACAAAATATTTGAACAAATGAACACTTATAAAAGGAAGTTGTAGTATAAGAAACTTACAGTATAAGACACTAAAGATATTTAGTGTAAAAGTCTTGATTGTAAATCCAAGTACAAATAAAAATACTACTTAAACCATGACTAAACTAAAGAAGAGAAAATTTGAAAACATTTAAAAAATTGTATTTAAAAGGAAAGAGGTTGTCATAATGACTCAAATGCCATTGTTTTTTCTTGAAAAAACCTTATTTGAAAGTACTATTAATTAAAAAATTAAATAAGCTTAATAATATTGATTTCTTGTTTTCATACTAACTAAATTTTTCTTAATATTAATGAGATGAATTAAAATAATTTAAAATTATAAAATGAAGGAAATGTAAAGGTCAAATGAGTGGAGATATAGAGTTACATAGTAATATAAGTAATTAAAAGCAAAAAATTGGAAAAAAAGTGATAAATTATTGAAGAATATTACATTCTAAGATACTATAATGAAGTGCAACGTCCTACATCATGAAATCACGCACAAATAAAAATAACTTCTAAATGATATTAAAATTTAAGAAAATAAATATTTATGAATTTAAAATACATATTTAATTGATTAAGCTTATCAACATGAGTCCGTCAAATTTTTTTTGTCTCAATCACACCTAATTTAAATTACTATGATTTACTAAATTAAATAAACATAAATGAAATAATATGCTTTTTAAGCATATATAAATAAATAATTAAATTATGCTGTGATAAATTGAAGCATTGTAATATAACCAAACCAAAGTGATCTAAAGTTTACATGAAATAGAATAAGATTTTTCTCATAATATTACCAAATAAAAAGAAATGAGAACAAAAGTGATTAATTGTGTGGAAAGTTAAAATTTTAACACATTAAGGTATTTGAGTTCAACATCCATGATAGTCAAATAAATTATGAATCAAAAAATCTCATAAATCTTGTAGAAAATAGAAAAAAAATATTTAAAAGGATAGAGCCCGTGAGGTCGAGTCCAACGACAATTATTTTGCCTTAATTTGGTCAGCTTAGAATATCATGATTCACCGAAGAAAGTACGAGTAATTAATAATAAATTATTATTTTAATATTAAGTAATTTTATATCAAAGTAGAATTGAGATAATTTGACAGAATGTAAAAAAATAAAATCAAAGTGACAAATTTAATGAAATTAGACATATTGTAAGTGAATGTTGCAATCCAAGATTATAAAGTGATGGAGTGTAATACCCTCAATTATCAAATTAGGTATAAAACAAAATAACAAATAAAATATAAAAAAACTAGAAATAAAAATTACAAATATATAAAAATTAATATTTAATTATATCGATAACATTAGAATGGTTTATTTTAGTTATATTACACATATGAGTTTATCTTATTTTTTGCTTTAATATTATTTACTTCAAATTAAAATGATAATTGTTTATTATAAATACTTCATTAGTTTGACAATTCATAGTAATCCCAGATGAGTTTTGATCAATATGAACCAAGTGCCATTATCGTTATCTCAATGAGTTCTTTCAAATTAAATATTTAAGTTTATATTTTTAAATATTTTTAAATATTTTTAATATATGATTTTGGCATGCTTTACATGACATTTTGATTTGCATCTAATTTGTTGATTAAAGATATAACACTTGATCTGCTTTATATCTTGGAGTATAATTTTTCCGTAAAAGTTATCTCATCTCATCAATTTTGTTGCTTTAATTTGATCATATTACTATTTAACTCTAAATCTCTTCTAGTGTGACCTTTTGCATTACTTTGATTAGGAAATATTGTATTGCTTTAATTTATATAGCTTTTACATTAGTATATATATATACTAAAATTAATTTACTAATCAAATTTTATTTATGCTTTTTTACATTGATATTTATAGTAATTTTGTATCATTTTCTAACTTTTAAATTAGTATAATTTCGTTCCGTTATAGTTTTTTAATTTTTCTCATTTTAGCTTCATTGTATTTCTTCTTCAAATTAAAATGATAGTTTATTATTAGTTTTGCTTATTTAGTTTTGTAATTTGTAGTTATTAAGAAAAAGGTCTTATCAAGGCAAAACAAATCTTTTTAGACATATCACAATGAGCTCTGTCTCATTTAATATTAATTTTAAAATTTTTAAAATATTTTTAGTATTTTTCCATGCTTTAATAGACATCTCAATTCAAACTGAACTAAACTATTGACAATGTCACACCTAATGTCCTTAGTATCTTTGATTAAAAATTTCCAATGCAATTAGTGCCATTTCTAAAATATTTTCAATTTACTTTTTATGTATTACTATAACAAAATAACTTTAACTCTTAGGTGACCTTAAAATCATCATATTTTTTTATACTATATTGTACAAATTTATCTCTCTGCATCTTAGTTAAATTTTGTTTTTTTGAAGTAACTATATGCAAGGTTCGAGTGAATGGCACAAATTTTGCTGGAATCATCTTCACTCACACCACCAAATTAGGTAGTTATTTTTATATTCTTATTTTTTATTTTATAAAGATTTGGCTTACTTTATAAGACATTTGGTTTCATACTTGATTTGATGATTAAGAATATTATTCTTGATCTACACTACATCTTAGACAATAACCTTCCCATAAATTTATCTAATTTTCATAAGTAATTTTCTTTAACGTCCTTGTGTTCTCCTATTTTAATTTTAGGTGCCATTGATTATCTTACATTAATTTATTTAATTTATTTTATTTGTATTAACACTAATTTTGTACTTTTAAAATAATAATATATTTTTTAATTTACTAAACTAATTAATCCACAATAAAACAAAATGTGTTCTGATTGAGACAAAATTAACAATGTTGGACTCAAATAGATTTGTGCTATCAAATTAAATATTCAAATTTTATATTTTAATTTCTTTATTTTTGATGTTTTTAACATGTTTTAATAGACATTTTGGCTCGTACATTATTAGATTGTTGAGGTTGTTACACTTAAACTCCTTAGTATCATGGAATGCCTTGTAGTTTGCTATATTTCTACAACTATTTTGCATTAGTTTTGTTATATTATTAGCAAACTCGTGTTCTCCTCAAGTGTGCCCTTATGTTGCTATGATTTGGTTATATTAATATGCTTCAATTTCATCTCATTTTTCCAATAACATGTGATTTCTTATATTAAAATAACAATTTATTATTATTTAACTTATTTAATTAGAAAACTCATAATAATTCCAAACATTTTATGTTGAAAAAAAATAAACATCATTGCACTTGTTTTAATGTGCTCTAAACAAATAAGATATATTAAATTTGAAATAAATGTCAAAGAAATTTTCTTGATGAGGTTAAGCAAATTAAATACTACTTTTTATATTTTTCAAAAAAAATTTAGAATTTTTTATGCATTTTGAGACTTTTTGATTGATACTTGTTTTGATGATCGAGGAAGTTATATTTGATTATTATAGCATCTATAATTGCAACTTAATAATATATTTTATCCCATTTGTTAAAACTTTTGGCTTTGGTTAATGTGTAATAATATAAAAATCTTAATATTCTTGGATGTTATCTTTAAATCACTTTGATATGTTTTTATTAGATTTCTTTAATTTATTTCATTTTAGCTTCATCATATATTTATAAAATATTTCGATAATAATTTATTATTGTTATTCTTTTTCTTTTATAATTTGTAGTAATTCTAAATGACCACTGATCAAGATGAAGTAAGCATCGTTTGACTCATCTTGATGAGCATTATCTATTTTCATAATAATTTTTAAATTTCTAAATATTTTATTTTCTAGAGTATTTGCATGCTTTACTTCATTTTGAGTATTCTAAATTTGATGACTAGGTATATTACATGTGATCTTCTTAGTCTCTTGGAATGCAACTTCCTAAAATTTATTACTATAATTTGGTTATACAACTCTCTAACTCTAAACCATATATCATTTGACTTATACATTTTTTTTTATTTTGTTATGTTTCATTGCTTCAATTTAGCTTATTTGAATGTTAATATTTATTTACTTGATATTAAAATTAAAGTCACTATTATTTATACTTATTTTCATTAGTAATTCATAGTAATTCCAAAACTTGTTTGATTAAGATAAAACAGATGTCATTGGACTCATCTAAATAAGCTCTATACAATTAAATATTAATTTTGTATATGTTCTAAGATTTTGGTATTCTTTATAAGTTATTATTTGTACATTATTTAGTCAACAAGGAGTCTATACTCAATCTTCTTAATGTATTGGTGTTCAACTATCCCATAAGATTAATATAATTTCATTAAATATTTTGCAATGATTTGGTGAGATTACTATATAACACAAACTTATTTCATTTTACCTCTGCAATTATTTGATTTGGTTATATTGTATTCATTCAATTTATTTCATTTTTACACACACACCCACACACAAAAACACACGCACACACACAAATATATATATATACAATTAAAAAATTATTTATTATTATTTGTTCTTATTTAATTAAATAATTCCTAGCAATTTCAAGTGGCATCTCATTGGGAAAACAAACATCACTTGACTGCTATAGAAAGTAATTTTTCATATAACTTATTCCATTTCTTCAAATGTGTCACTTTAATTTGATTATATTACTTTGTTACATGAAATCTCTCATTGTGTGGTCTTTACATCACTTTGATTCAATTAGATTTCACTGTTTCAACTTATCTTATTTTAGTACAAACATATATTTATTTAACTTAAAAAAACATTATTGCTAATTATACATACTTTTGTTAATTTAAATAGTTACAAATGAGATTGGATTGGGATGAAACAAATATTATTGGACTCATCTCCATGACCTCCATCCAATTAACTAAAAAATTATATATTTTAAACCAATTTATTTTAGAGTATTTTGGTATGTTTTAGAAGACATTTCGATTTGTATCTAATTTTATAGTAAAGAATGTCAAACATAATTTATTTATCATTTCGAAAAACAACTTTTAGTGTTATTTTTCTCATTTGATTTGGTTCTATTTTTTCTTAACTCTAAATCTACACTTTCTATAGCATTTCAATTTCATTTTTATTGTATTACATTATTTTTATTTATGTCATTTTAAGTTTAAGTTATATTTACTTGATATTAAAATGATAATTTATTATTATTTACACAAATTTATTTTGAAAATTCATAAATAATCCAATTCATGTCTAATCATGATGAAAAAAATTTATTTGTAATGATCCTAATAAGGTCTATCAAGTTACATTTTTTATATTTTAAAACATTTTATTTTTTAGGGTTTTGGTACACTTTGTTAGACATTTTTATTTGTGTCATATTTAAAGGTTAAGGTTGTTGTTTTCAATCACCCTAGTTTCTTGTAATGCAACTTTTTCATATGATTTATGTCACTTCAAATTTGTCATTGTGATAATTTTATATTAAAATGTTACTCTAAATCTCCTCTCATTTGATAATTATATCATTCTTAATTTGTTATATTATTTTTCTTAATTTGTCACGTTTTAGCTTTAATTTATATTTTCTTAATGCTTAGATAATAATTTATTTCTGTTTATAATCACTTTATAATTAGTAGAAATTCTAAGGGATGTTCTATTGAGATGAAACAAGCAAATCACCTCAATAAGCCCCATATCAATATTCATTTTCTATTTTTAAATGTTTTATTTTTTAGAGCTTTTTACACTTCTTAAGAAACTTCATTTAATTTTAATATGATGATTAAATGCACTATGCTTGATCTCCTTAATACCTTGAATGCAACTTTCTTGTACAATTTATCTTATTTTTTTAATCTTTTTGTTTTGAAAATGTTTATTACTATGAAACTCTAATTGTCTTACCATGTTACCGTTACATTGCTTTCATTTGATTATATTGCATTATTTCAATTTGTTTAATTTGAGTTTTTAAATATATTTACTTAATATTAAATTAAATATCATTATTTATGATGATAGTTTTTTAGTAAAACATAAAAAATTCCCAGCAAAGTTTGATAAAGACAACACAAATGTCATTAGAATTGTATGGCTTAGCTATATTAAATTAAATATTTATTTTCATATTTTTATATTTTGTATTTTTGAGTTTTTTATCATTGTTTATGTGTTATTACTATGTAACTCCTTGGAATATTATAATGTAACATTTTTGTACAATTGATAAAATTTCATAAAATTTTTTGCATTCATTTGGTTATATTACTATGTAACTCTAAATCTCTTCTTGTGTAACCTTTACAACACTTTTAATTTACTGTAATACTTTGATTTATTTTTTCTCATTTAAGTTTTAATGAATATTAACCTAATTTAAAAATAATAATTTAGTAATATTTATGCTTATTTTCATTATCAAATCATAGTAGTTTCACATGTTACCCAATTAAGAAGAAAATAACATTGTGTGAACTGTGTCGTTGACCATTGTTAACCTAAACATTCTTTTCTCTATCTCTTAGTATTTTATTTTGTATGGTTTTTAAATTCCTTGGGAGAATGTTTTAATCTTACTTTTTTTTATAATCAAAGTTATTGCATTAGATTCCTTTAGTATCTTCGAACGTATCGTTCCTATTAATTTTATCTCATTTCATCAATTATTTTATTTAATTTTGTTATATTACTATGTAACTCTAAATCTCATCACATGTGAGTTTTACGCTTCTATTTTTGTAGTGTTATATTACTCCAATTTATCTCTTTTCAATTTTAATTTATATTTTCTTAATACTAAAATCATAATTTATTATTGTTTATGCATATTTAATATTGCAATTAACATTAATTTAGATTGAAGCTTTCTCAAGAAGCAACAAATGCTAGTGAACTGACCTCGATATGCTCTATGCAATTTAATATTAATTTGTACTTATTTAAATTTTATATTTTCTATAATTTCTGTATGTTCTACATTCTATGTTTTCTCCTCTCCTATGATTTAGATCGTGCCTCATTGTTTTATATTGCATCATTTTATTTTATTAAAGTTTAGATTTTTTTATATTTGGTAAATATTAAAATAATAACTTATAATAATTTATATTTATTTTGTTAGTAGTTTAAAATAATTCCAACTAAGTTTCAATTGCGATGAAACAAATGTCATTTGGCTTATCTCGACAAGTTTCCTACAATTATATATTTAATTTTATACATATTTAAATATTTAATATTTTAGTGACTTGGAAAATTTTACGAGACATTTTAATTTATATCCAATTTAATAATCAAGACTATTGCACTCTGTTTCTTTAATATCTTGAAATGTAAAATTCCCATACAATTTTTCTTAGTTCTTTCAATCTTTTTTAATTTAGATAAATTACGATGAAACTCTAACTATCCTCTCTTGTGACCTTTACTTCACTTACCTTTTGTTATATTACATTTGCTCAATCGATCTCATTTTAGCTTCACTATCTATTTACTAAATTTTTATGATATTTTAACTTGTTAATTCATACTAATTCAAAGAGATGTCTAATTAAAACAAAACAAATGCCATTTGGCTCATCTTAAGAAAATCTCTCCACTTAGGTATTCAATTTGAAATATTTTTTATATTTTAATTTTAAGTGTTTGCCATGTTTTATGTGTTATTTTGATAGCTACCTAATTTAACTATCAATGATGTTTCAATAGATTTTATTAGCACACTTTAATGGTACTTTCTTATACAAGTTATCACATTTTATTAAACTTGTTTCCTTTGATTTGTTATATTAAAGTGCAACTCAAAATCTTTTGTTATTTTTCCTTTACATTGATTTGACTATGTATATTATATTCTTTCAACAACTCCCATTTCACCTTTAATTTATGTTTACTTAAAATTTAAACAATAATTTTCTTTTATTTTTTGCTCATTGAATTTGCTAATTTTGATTACCTTAGAAGAGGTCTAATCATGATGAAATAAACTTCGTTATGCATATCTTGATAAACTTTATCCAATTAACTTTTTTGTTTTATAAATATTTTGATATTTTATTTTCTGGTGTGTGGTATAAATTACTCTACAATTTTATTAATAGTGTGCTTTGACGAGTGAGGATTCTACAAGTGATCCCTTTAATGACTTCGAATAATGCTTTGCCATATAGTATATGTAATTATTCAAATTTTTTGTTATGATTTAGTTATAATATTTTGTAATTATAAATCTGATCTCATGTGATCTGTACATTACTTTTATTTAGTTATATTACAATGCTTCAATTTAACTTATTTTAGCTCTAAATATCTTTAATTAAAGTAAAATAATAGTTATTTATTTTTTTATTCCTATTTATTTTGATAATTCATGATAATTCCTAATGTAGTCTTATTAAGATAAAAACAAATGTCGTTGGAATTTCCTTAAATAGATCTATGCAATTAAATATTTCTTTTAAAATTTTAAATAATTTTCTATCTATGATATTTTCAAACTTTATGAGATATTTTTTTTTCTTCATGATTGAACGGTCAAGAATATTACACTAAATCTCCCTAATAATTTGGAATGCAAATTTACCTTTAAATATATCTAATTTGTAAATTTTTCCATTTTGATTTTGTTATATTACAATGAAACTCTAATTCTTCTCTCATGTGACCTTTACATTACATTGATTTGGTTGTATTAAATTTCTTTACTTTATCTCATTTCAACATTTTTATATATTTACTCATTTTTTGAAAAATATTTACTATAATTTATGAATATTTATTCTTGTAACTTTTAGGAATTCCAAGCGAGATCGACTTGAGATAATACATACATCATTGCACTCATCTTAACATGCTCTAAATAATTTAATGTTCATTTCTGAATTTTTTAATATTTAATTTTTTATATATCTGGCCTGTTTTATGAGACATTTGAATTCATAGCTAATTTTCTTATCTAGGATGTTATAGTTAGTTAGCTTTACAAGTTTTTTAGTTTGTAGTTGATTTTGCTTTTGAGGAAGTTACCTTAAAAACTTTAGATTCTTGAATTGTTATTTTCTTATACAATATATCTTATTTCTTCAACTTTTTCACTTTGATTTGGTTATATTGCTATGCCACACAACATGTTCTCTAAGGTTGACTTTACATCATTTTTATTTAACCATATTATAATTTATCTATTTGTCTCTTTTCAACTTTAATATATATTTACTTAATATTAAAATAATATTTTATTATTATTATCCATATTTACCTGGGTAATTTGCACTTTATGATCTTTAAAATACTTAATCTTACTCTCCAAACATGGTACTTTTTCCTTCTCTTATAATCATACGTATATGATCAATGTCTGTGGTAGCTATTCTATCAAGTTTTACTTGAATGTACTCTCTACTTTCGATAGCAATGTGAATGTACCCTAGTGTGATTATTAGCATGTTTTTTCCTATTCACAACTTCATTTTTTTATGGCAAATCACATCACCTTATGTATGCTGGTTAAACTTTACAGTTTCAATTCACTACAAAATGTAACCAAAGTTAATGATCACATAACTATTTTTCTTATATCTTAGCAAAGTTGTACTTGTATAAAAATGATTTAATATTTTATCCTTTTCACACTTGCATTCCAAGTGCTATTTTGATAAGATTATGTTGTACATTTGATTAAAATCATGATGTCCAAATTTTGTAATCAAGACTTTATACTAGTTTCTTAAATAATCACATCACACAATTTGACTTTCATATTGCATGATAACATATAACAACAATGGTCTAACTTTTTTACTTGAATTTTATAAGCATTTAATGGAAAGAATAAAATGGGAATAATATACATTGGCTATAAATTTTATAGGTGTAGCAATATGGATGTGTTTATATGTAATTAGATTGGCATCATTATATGCTCTTCTTCAATGTACATATAGAACATCTTTTTGAAAACATTTTGTGGTGAATAGATTTTCTAATTTTTTTGACAAGATGGAACCAACAATGCCAACAGACTAGGATAACCATCACATGGATGCTCGACATAAGGCAAGAAAAATAATGAAAGGTTTTGATTTATACAAAAATAAGAGATTTAGAAAGTCCGATGAAAGAAAAACAAAGATGAAATCCAAAGGAATTTATTAGGTTGACACTTTTCTTACTAAACCTAATACTTGCTGGAAATCAATCCATCTTTGCAAATAGGCCCAAAAATGTTGATGATATGATAGAATTGACAAAAGTGCTGGTAGATATTAATAGAATTTCTAGTTTGGTTTTTTGAAGCCTAATCACAAGAAGGTAGACTTTTTAGAGGGTCAAAGAATGATTTAGGGAATTGGTGAGACACGAGGCACAAAAGAAGGATAGCCTCTAATATACACACTCACTTAATAGTAGGCTATGGAGTCATAAATGTCATTACTCATATGATTTTATTCATTTATGTATGAAATTGCATAGGAGAACGTTAGTGGTGATAAAGGCCAATTGCATTTTCCTTTGATGGTGAGGTTGCCCTTTATGGAAATTCTATCTAGTCTTTGAGTTAGAGGTGATAATGCTGTTCTCAATCATTTTTAGATGAACTTATTTAATTATTCTTATGGAATTTAAAATCATGTTAGGCATGGAATTCATGACCAAATGTGGGATGTTGATCAATTCCTAGGAGGCAAAGGTGCACATGACAAATTAGGTGACCTTCTATAATTTTTAGTTAACTACTACACTATGATATGACCTTCTATAATTTTTAGTTTTATCATATTTCATTCCTTACTTATGACAAAAACGCTATTGAATACCCTTCCAGCAAGGGATTATCCAAACATTTTCTATAAGACTTTCTTGGCTTGCCACTAGTATGATTGTTAGAGTTTTCTATTGATTTGATGAATGGAGCCACTCTTATTACATAGGCATCATATTGATGTTATGAGTCCAACAATGTTTGTTTCATCTTGATGAAACTTAATTTTAAATGACTATGATTTACCAAAGCAAATTGGTATAATTAATAATAAATTATTGTTTAAATACTAGACAATTATATGTTTGAGCTAAAATGAGATTAATTAGTCTAATTCTATATAACAAAATTAAAGCAAATTGAAGGTCACAGGAGAGGAGAGTTAGATCTTTATCAAAATGTATCAAAATTAAATACAAAAAGTTGGAGTTAAATTTTTTGCTAAATTAGCATTCTAAGATGCTAAAAAGTTTGAGTGTAATATCCTCGATGATCAACTCAAGTATAAAATGAAATGTCTAGACAATGGTGCAAACAAATGCAAAATAAAGTATTTCAAAATATAAAAAAAATATTTAATAAGATAAAAGTTATTTTCATGAGTCTAAACATGTTTATTTCATGTCTAATAAACCTCATTTGGAATTATGACAACTTACAAAAAAATAAATAACCATAACTAATAATAAATATTATTTCAATAAAAAATAAATACATTTAAAACTTTAAATTTTTTAAAATAAACACAAAATAATAAAAAAATCAAAGCATAGGTGAATTAGGGTTTTATAGTAATATAAACATATGAATTGAAAATAGTTAAAGAAAAGTAATCAATTAGATTAAAAAGTTCTATTAAAATGCTAAGGAGATTGACTATAACATCTTCGATATTTATATAAAGTGCAAATCAACTTTTCTTATAAAAAGCACCAAAATACAAGAAAATAAAATGTTAAAAATATAAAAATAAATATTTAATTAGATAGATTTCATTGAGACATGTTAATGTTCTTTATTTTACCTCCATCACTCCTCATTTTGAACTACTATAAATTTAAAAATAATTAAACATAAATATCGATAAATTATTAGAATAATGTTATCTAAATATATATTGAATCTAAATATAGGTAAATTTAAGCATATATTGCAACCAAATCAAAAGAACTTTAATGCTAATACTAGACGAGAATTAGGGTTTAAAAGTAATACAATCAAATCAAAGTAAAACTTTAAGTTCTGTGATATATTATATAGAAGCATTGTATTCCAAGACACTGTAAGGATCAACTATAATCTTCTTAATCATCAAATCATTAAGATCAAAGTTGCATTCCAAATGAGGTTCGATTAAGACATAACCAACATCAATTAACCTTTCTTAACAAACTTTTTCAAATTTAAAAATAATTTTTATTTACAAATAAATTTTAGTGTTTTTTCATGCTTTTCGATTCATTATTATTTGTACATGATTTCAATATCAGGGATATTACCCATGAATTTCATAATATATTGGAATATGACTTTCCCATTCAATTTATCTTATTTCCTTAATTTTTTTCTTTGTTTTGGCTATATTTTTATGCAACTAAAATTCTTTTTTATTATGACCATAACAACCTTTGATTTGGCTATGTTACACTACTTCAATTTATCTTACTTTAGTTTAATATATAGTTTCTTAGTATTAAAGAAATAATTTATTCTTATTTATGCTTATCTACTTTTGTAATTTGTAGTTATTAAAAATGAGTTAAGTTGTAGATGAAATAAACATTATTAGATAGATCTTAATCAGCTTTATCAAATTAAAATTTTATTTCTATATTTTTAAGTAATTTATTTACTAGAACTTTCGCATGCATCGTGAGACATTTCAATTTGTACAAAATTTGTGAAGAATGGTAGTACACTTGATCTCCACAAACTCTTTGAATGCAACTTTCTGAAAAAAATTATTTTATCTCAAAAATTTTCTTGCTTTAATTTTGTTATTTTCTTAGTATCACTAAATCTGTTCTCACTTGACAATTAAATCACTTCGATTTCCTTATACCGCATTGTTCCATTTTATCAAAATTTAGTTTTAAAATATATTTCCTTAATACTTAAAAAATAATATTTTATTATTTATTCTTATGTATTTTATTAATAGATAGATATTCAAATCAAGATCAAATTGTGAGGAAACAAGCATCATTGGACACATGTTGATGAGTTCTATTAAATTAAATATTTATTTTTAAATATTTTAAAATTTTAATTTTCGCAGGTTTTAACATTCAAAAATATTTCAAACTTTTTTTTAATTTTGTGATCAGTAAAATTCACTTGATCTACTTAGTATCGTAGAATTCATCTTTGTTTTGATAATTTATCTTTTTTTCAAATATTTTCCTTTGATTTGTTTATATTACTATAAAACTCTAATTATCATTTTCTATGACATTTATATCACTTAGATTTTGATACATTATATCATTTTTATTTATTTTATTTCAAATATAATAAATATTTTTTTTTATTAAATTATCTTTCTGATATTTATTCTTTTTTATTTTCTAGTTAGCTAAATACTTTATAAAATCTAATTGAGATGAGATAAATATTGTTTGAATTTTCTCAATAAATTCTATCAAATTAATTTTTTTATCTTTCTAATATTTTACTATTGGGTTTTATCAACCTTTTTATGTTATTTAAATTCATACATTACTTGGTAATCAGAATTGTTATGCTAATTTTCCTTAGTGTCTATAAATGAATCGTTACTGTAGAAATTGCCATTTTTTAAAATGTTTCTTTCATTTTAATTTTTTAATATGATTTACATTCTTTTGATTTTGTTACACTATATTATTTCAATTTAACTTATTTTAGATTTAATATATGTTAACTTATTACTAAAATAATAATTTAATATTATTTATTTTTGTAATTTCTAGTAAATCTAAATGAGGTGTAATGTGAACAAAACATATGTCATTGGATTAATTTTGATGAGTTCTATCAAATTATGTATTCTTTTTCAAAAGATTTTTAATATTTTATTACTTTTAATTTTCTCATGTTTTGTGAGTCATTTAGAATTATACTTGATTTGAAGATTGACGAAGTTATACTCGTTGTCCATATTTTAAGCAATGTGGTTTTAATACATAATTTAACTCATTTCTTAAAATGTTTTTCCTTGATTTGGTTATATTATGATAAAAATCTATATCTTCTCTCATATCACCTTTATATCACTTTTATTTTGGTTATCATACATTATTTTAATTTATCTCTCCTTAGTTTTTATATATTAATCGTTAATTTTAGGTTAATAATTTATTATTATTTATTCTTTTTTTGTAGTTCATAATAATTTGAAAAATGATTCAATGAGGATGAAAAGAAATATTTTTTTATAATTTTAAATATTTTATTTAAAAAGGTTTTAACATGCTTTTTAGGATGACTTGATTTATACAATATTTTATGACAGAGTTTTCTACACTTGATCTCTTTAATGTCTTGGAGTCTAACATTTTCAACTAATTCATCTTATTTCATTAGGTTTTTTGTTCGATTTGATTATATT
The DNA here is from genome assembly GCA_023846275.1 of Vanilla planifolia. Taxonomy (NCBI): domain Eukaryota; kingdom Viridiplantae; phylum Streptophyta; class Magnoliopsida; order Asparagales; family Orchidaceae; genus Vanilla; species Vanilla planifolia. Next base: position 88,840 of record JAIUJO010000620.1, on the reverse strand, counting down.
ATAATGTAACTCCGAACCTCCTCTCTAATGACTTTTACATCACTTTGATTTGATTACAAGAAATTTTTTCAATTTTTCTCATTTTAGTGAAATTAATTTTTTAATATTAAAATATTAAGTTATTATTATATATGCTTTTTACTATGCTGGCTTAAAATTATTATAATGAAGTCTAAAATGAGATGAAAAAATGTCATATATGTTTCGTTGAACAGCTTTATCTACTTAAATGACATTTTTATATTTTTAAACAGTTTTTCTTTTAGATGTTGGCTTGCTTTACATGGTATTTCAATTCATACACGATTTAATGATTGAGGATATTACACTAAATCCCATTAGTATTTTGGAATGTAACTTTCAAACATAATTTGTCTCATTTCTTCAATTTTTTGTTTTGAAGTTTGTATTTCATTATAATTCTAAAACAATTGTTGCATGATCCAAATATGTCTACATTTTTGTTATATTAAATTTCTTCAATTTAACTAATTTAACCTTTAATCATATTAATTTAATATTTAATTAAAATTATATTATTATTTATGATTATTAGCTTTAGTAATTTGGAGTAATTCTAAAACAGATCTAGTAAATATAAAATGAATGTCATGGATTTTTATTATCAGGCTCTATATGATTAAATTTTCATTTTTATATTATTAACTTTTTTTATATGGTATTTGCACTATATATGAGATATTTATTCCAAACTGATTTATTGAATGAAGATGTTATGCTCGATCACCTCAGTATCTTGGAATGTAACTTTCTTATACAATTTACCTTATTTATTCAAATGTTTTTCTCTAATTTTGTTATATAATTATGAAACTCTAATCCTTGTCCTTTAAGGCCAATACATCATTTTGATTTCATAATATTATGTTACCTCGATTCATCTAATTTCAAATTTAATATATCTTTTCATAATATTAAAAACTAATTTTTTTTATTAACTAACCTTTTTAAATTTTAGCATTTGTGAGAAATTCTAAATGCGCTCTCATTGATGAAAAAGGTCATTAAAGTCATCCAAATGTGCTCAACCAATTAAATATTAAACTTTTTTTATTTTAAATATCTTATTTTTTAGGCTTTTGACATTCTTTGTAAGACAAATGGACTCGTTCCTTATTTAATAATCAAAGTTGCAACGCTTGAACCCTTTAGTATCTTGTAATGCAATTTTTCATAACAAGTTATCTCATTTCCTCTACTTTTTTATTTTAATATACTCTTATGCAACTTAAAATGTTCTTTAAAATAACCTTTAAATTAGTATAATTTGGTACCATTATAGTTTTTAAATTTCTCTCATTTTACCTTTAATATATGTTTTATTCAAATTAAATTTATAATTTAATACTAGTTTTACTTATTAAATTTTGTAAATTGTAGTTATCAAGAACTATGTCTGATAAAGGCAAAACAAATCTTTTTAGACAATTCACGATAAGTTCTATCTCATTAACTATTAATTTTAAAATTTTAAAATTTGTTTTAGAAGTTTTGCATGCTTTATTTGACATCTTAATCCTTACTCAACTTAACAATTGATAATGTTACACTTATTATCCTTAGTGTCTTTGATTAAAAATTTACCATACAGTTAGTGTCATTTCTAAAATACTTTCATTCTACGTTTTATGTATTACCATGAACAAATATCTCTCCTCTCAGGTGAACTTAAAATCACTACAATTTCTTTATATTATATTGTAGAAATTTATTTCGTTTCATCTTTGTTAATTTTTTTTTATTTTTTTGTAGTAACTATATGCAAGGTTAGAGTGAGATGATAAAAACTTTTGTTGGAATCATCTTGACTAGCATTACCAGATTAGGTCATTTTTTTAATATTTCTTTTTTTTTAAAATTTTATTAAGATTTGGCTTACATAATAAGACATTTGGATTCACACTTGTTTTGCCAAGATGAGATGCCACTTGAAATAATTTATTTATTTTTTGTTCATTAAATTTGTTAATCCATAATAAAACAAAATGAGTTCTGATTGAGAAAAAAAACATTGTTGGACTCATCTAGAAGAGTGCAATAAAATTAAATATTGAAGTTTACCTTTTAATTACTTTATTTTCCATGTTTTTAGCATGTTTTAAGAGACATTTTGATTCGTATATTATTATATAGTTAACGATGTCATACTTAAACTCCTTAGTATCTTACAATGCCATGTTGTTCGCCATATTTCTACAAATGTTTTCAATAAATTTTGTTATATTATTGTCAAAGTCTCATTCTCCTCAAGTGTGGGGTTTATGTCGATATCATTTGGTTATATTTTAATGCTTTAGTTTCACCTCATTTTCCATTAATATATGATTTGTTATATTAAAATAATAATAAATTATTATTTATGGTTATTCGAAACATTTTTACTGCAAAAAAATAGACATCATTGTACATATTTTAATGAGCTCCAAACAAATGGGATATATTAAAGATGAAATAAATGTCATAGAAATTTTCCTGATGTGGTCAACCCAATTAAATAATACTTTGTATATTTTTTGAAATTTCATTTATAATTTTTTATGCTTTTCGTGATATTTTGATTGATACTTGATTTTATGATCGAAGATGTTACATTTGAATATCTTAGCATCTAAGGATGCAACTTCATAATAAATTTAATCCCATTTGTTAAAATTTTTAGCTTAGGTTATATTGTAACAACATAAAAATTTTAGTATTCATGCATGTTATCTTTTTCGATATGGTTTTATTAGATTCCTTTGATTTCTTTTATTTTAGCATCATCATATATTTACAGAATATTTAATTAATAATTTATTTTTATTTTTATTTATTTTTTGTAATTTATAGTAATTCTAAATAACCTCTTATCAAGTTAAAATAAGCATCTTTTAACTCATCCTTATGAGCTCTATCTTGTTTCATATTAATTTTTAAATTTCAAAATATTTTATTTTCTAGTGTATTTGCATGCATTTGTGTCATTTTGAGTCTTACTAGATTTGATGATTAGATATAATGCATGTGATCTCATTGGTGTCTTCGAATGCAACTTTATTGTATAATTTATTTCAATATCTAAAATTTATTGCTTTAGTTTTGTTATACTACTATCTAACTCTAAACCTTATATCATTTCACTTATACATTGCTTTGATTTTGTTATGTTACAATGCTTCAATTTAGCTCATTTCCACATTATCATTTATTTACATAAAATTAAACATAAAAAGTTACTATTATTTATGCCTATTTTCATTATTAATTCATAATAATTCTAAATCTTGTTTGATTAAGATGACAAAGATGTCATTGGACTCATCGAAATAAGCTCTATATAATTAAATATCCATTTTTTATACTTTTAGATATTTTATGTTCTAGGGTTTTGGCATGCTTTACAAGACATTTTTATTTGCACATGATTTAGTGATCGAGGAGGCTACACCTAATCTCCTTAATATTTTGGTATTCGACTATCCCACTAAATTAATATCATTTCTTTAAATATTTTGCATTGATGTGGTTAGGTTACTACATAACACAAACTTATTTCCTATGACCTTTACAATGATTTGATTTTGTGATTAATATTCCTTAAATTTATTTTATTTTTATACATACACACACACATACCCACACACACACAAAAATATAATATATATATACTATTAAAAAATTTATTTATTATTATTTGTTCTTATTTAATTCAATAATTCTTGGTAGTTCTAAGTGGCATCTCATCTTGGCAAAACAAACATCACTGGACTGCTATAGAAAGTAATTTTTCATATAATTTATTCAATTTCTTCGTATGCCTCGCTTTAATTTTGTTATATTACTATGTTACATGAAATCTCTCATTGTGTAGTCTTTACATCACTTTCATTGAATTACATTTCATTGTTTCAACTTATCTTATTTTGGCATTAATGTATATTTATTTAAGTTTAAAAAAAATTATTGTTAATTATGCATACTTTTGGTAATTTCCATAGTTACAAATGAGGTTCGATTGGGATGAAACAAATATTGTTGGACTCATCTCAATGACCGCTATCTAATAAATGAAAAGTTTTATTTTTTAAAACAATGTATTTAAGAGTATTTTTGTATGTTTTCAAAGACATTTTGATTTGTACCTAATTTAATAATCAAGAATGTCATACTCAATTTATATGGCATTTTCGAAAATATCTTTCACTATTGTTTTTCTCATTTGATTTGTTTATATTTCTTCTTAACTTTAATTCTACACTTGTATAACATTTAAATTTCATTGTTATTGCATTACATTGTTTCAATTTGTGTCATTTTAACTTTAAGTTATATTTACCTGATATTAAAATAATCATTTATTATTATTTAGGCTAAGTTTTTTTTGGAAATTCATAATAATTCAAAATTAAATCAAATCAACATGAAGATAATTTATTTGCAATCATCCTAATGAGGACTACCAAGTTTTTTTTATAGTTTAAAAAATTTAATTTTCTAGGTTTTTGGAACACTATCTTAAACATTTTGATTCATGTCATATTTAAAGATTGAGTCCGTTACACTCAATCTCCCTAGTATCATGTAGTGCAACTTTCTCATATGATTTATGTCACTTGAAATTTTTCATTGTGATAAGGTTATATTAAAATGTTACTCTAAATCTCCTCTGATCTGGTAATTACATTATTTTTATTTTGTAATACTATCTTGCTTAAATATGTTACATTTCAGCTTTAATTTATAGTTTCTTAATGTTTAGATAATAATTTATTATTTTTTATATTCACTTTATAATATGTAGAAATTCAAAATGAGGTCCTAATTAGACAAAACAAGCAACTGGCCTCAAAAGTTCCATATCAAAATTGATTTTCTATTTTTAAATATTTTATTTTTTAGGGTTTTTTACACTTCTTAAGAAACTTCAATTAATTTTGATTTGAAGATTGAATGTACTATGCTTGATCTCCTTAGTATCTTCAATGCGACTTTCACGTACAATTTATCTCATTTTTTCAATGTTTTTATTTTGATTATGTTTTACTACTATGAAACTCTAGTTGTCTTATTATGTTACCATTGCATCGTCGTAATTTTGTTATGTTGTATTATTACAATTTGTCTAATTTTAGTTTTTTTAATATATTTACTTAATATTAGATTTAATATCATTATTTATGATGATAGTTTTTTAGTGAAACAGAGAAATTCCCAACAAAGCCTAATAAAGAAAACGTAATCGTCGTAATACTTGTATGGCTTAGTTTTATCCAATAAATATTCATTTTCATATTTTTATATGTTTTATTTTTTAGTGTTTTATCATGCTTTATGAGCTATTTTAATTTCTTTCATATTTAATGATCACGGAGGTTAACCTTAATCTCCTAAGGGGATTTAAACTCTAAATCTCTTCTCACATGACCTTTGCATTGCTATAAATTAGTAATTATAATATTGCATCAATTTATCTGATTTTGGTATTATTAAATATCGATTTGAGGATTAAAACAAAAACTTACTATTATTATATGCTTATTTGAATTATTAATTTTTTTTATCTCTAAATGTGGTCTAATGGGGATGAAAAAAATATTGTTGCAGTTATCTTAATGAGTATTTTTTAATTTTTAATTTTTTATTATTTTAGAAATTCCTTTTTTTATTGTTTTTTTGGACCTTATGAGATATTATAATTTGTATCATATTTAATGATTAAGGATGAACTACTTGGAAAACCTAGTATAATATATTATAATGTTTTATGAAATTTATCTTCTTTTTAATTAAGATTTTTTTTGAATTTCTTATAGTACAATGTAACTAAAACTCTCCTCTAGTTTGACCTTTACATTGCTTCATTTTTGATAGATTACATTGCCCTAATTTATCTAACTTCTATGTGTTTTATATACTTACTTAGTATCAAATAAAAAATTTATTCTTAATTATTCTTATTTACTTTAAAAATTTATAGTAATTCTGAATGATGTCCAATCTAGATAAAAGAAAATCATTGAACATGTCTCAATTAGCTCCATTGTATTAAAGAATCATTTTCAAATTCCAAGGAATTTTATTTTCTACCACCTTGGTACAACTTATAAAATTTTTTTATTTATACCTAATTTCATGAACAAGAATATAACATTTGATCTCTATAATATTTGAAAGGAATGTTTCTCATAGAATTTATCCCATATCTTCAAATTTTTCACTTTAATTTTGTTAGTTGTAATTAAACTCAAATATTTTTTTGTGTGACCTATATATTACTTTTATTTGTTATATTATATTTTCTTAATTTATCTCATTTAAGCTTTATATTAATATACTTAATGATATCATAATTATTTAGTATTCTTTGTTCTTATATACTTATGTAATTCGTTGCAATTTTAATTGAGGTACAATAAAGACAAACTAAATGTCCTTAGATTCATCTTGGTGCAGAGTATTCAATTAGATATTCAATTAAATATATATTTAATTTTTTTTATTTTTTAGTGATTTGGAATGTTTTAAGACATTTTAATTTTTATTTGGTTTGATGTTTGATGTAGTTATACTTATCGTTCGACGCAAATTTCACATAAAATTTTTCTTATTTTTTTTAATTTTTCCTTTCTTTTGGCTATATTATAATTAAATTATAATTCTATGTGACCTTTATATTTCTTAGCTTTTCTTATATTATAGTTGTTCAATCGATAACATTTCAGATGTATTATATATTTACATAATATTAAAAAACATACTTTTGCTTGTGCTTATTTATTATGGTAATTTTGAATAATTTAAAATTAGGATCAATGGAATCGAAATAAACTTTATTATGCTCATCATGTTCGCTCTATCCAATTAAATATTAATTTTTTTAAGATATTTTATTTTCTAAGATTTGGCATGCTTTACCCTCAACCTTTTTATATCCTAGAATGCAACCTTAACTCATAAATTTTTCAATTTCTTCATGTTTTTTAGTTTGGTTTGATTTTGTTCTAATGTAGCATTACATCATTTATTGTGTGGCCTCCATAAGATTTTCATTTGGTTTTGCTATATTACATCACTTAATCTCTTTTAAGCATTAATATAAGTTTACATAATATTATAATAAAAATTTATTGACATTGATGCTTATTAACTTTGGTAATTTATAAAACTTCAAGAGTTTGTTTGATCAAGACAAAATAGACATAGTTGGAATCGTCTCCATGAGCTCTATCAAATTAAAAATTCTTTTTAATATTTTCTAATATTTTAGTTTTAGTATTTTTTCATACTTTATGGGTCTTTTCAATTTAGTCTTGATTTTACAATTGAGGATGCTACATTTGATCTCCTTAATATCTTGGAATGTAACTTCCTCATAAGGTTTATATAGTTTCATCGAATCTTTCCCTTTTATTTGGTTATAAAAGTATATAAATCTAAATTTTGTCTCATGTGACCTATACATCACTTTGAACTAATTATATAATATTACTTTAATTCATCTTGTTATAATTATAATATATGTTTACTTGATATTAAATTGTTTATTTTTTCTTTCTATATGCTAACTTACTTTTGTTATCTACAGTAATTTCCAATGAAGTATTATTGTGATGACAAACATCATTAAATGAGCTTGAAAGGCTCTATGGCTATGATATGAATTATGATACATTTCAATTTGTGCCAATTTTCGTCGATATTGTCACACTTGATCCCCTTAGTCTTTAAATGTATCTTACATGTTCATTTTACGGTATTTATTGAAATTGTTTGGTTTAATTTGATTACATTACAAAGAAACTTTATTTATCCCCACTTTTGTCCTTTACATTTGTTCAATTTATCTTTTTTAAGCTTATTATATGTTCAATTAATATTAAAATAGTAATTTGTTAATATTTAAGCTGATTTACTTTACATACATGAAGTGATTAGAAAGAATATGAGCCTTAGACGAAACAAACATTGTTGTAATCTCTTAGATACGTTATATAAAATTAAATATTCATTTTGTATCAAAAAATATATTATTTTCTATATATTTGGTATATTTTACAATATGATTCAAATCTTATTTGATTAGATGGTTAAGGATGTTACTTCATATCTCGCTAGTATTTCAAAAAACTACATTTTTCATACAAATCAATTTATTTCTTCAAATTGTTTACTTTAAATTAGTTATGTTGCAATAAAACACTAATTCAAACCTCTTGTTACCTTTACATTATTGTTATTTGATTTTTTTTAAGTTTCTTTAATTTATCTCATTTATGCTTAAATATATAATCCGATAACATTATATTATTAATATATTACTACTTATATTTATTCACTTTTTGTAATTTGAATCAACTCTAAATAAGGACCAATCGAGACTAACAATCATCATTTGACTCATGTTGAAGAGCTCTATCTAATTAAATATTCATTTTTTATGTTTTCAATAATTTGTTTTAATGGTATTGTTATGCTTAACAAGTTATCACGAATGATACAAGATTTCATTAATGAGGATGTTACTCTAACTCTCTTTAGTATGCTTCAATTCTATATTCCAATATAACTTATGCTATTTCTTCAAATTATTTTCTTTAATTTTGATATATTACTACTAAACTCAAAATCCTTTATTTTTTTGCCTTTAAATCAGTAAAATTTAGTTATTTTATTTTACTTCAATTATTCTCTTTTTATCTCTAATACATAATTACAAAACAATAACACCAAAAGTTTTTATTATTTAAGTCTATTTATTTTATTAATTCAAAATAAATCTAATCTTCCACCATGTGTCCTTACATCAATTTGACATGCATCATAAGTCATTTTAGATTTTTCCTTATTTGATGATTGAGGCTACTATACCTCATATCCTTAGTATCTTGGTATGCAGCTTTCTGTTATAAAATTTAATTCATTTCTCCAAATTTTTTTTTTGATTTGGTTTATGTAAATTTAAATCTCCTTACATATGACATTTACATGTCTTTAATTTTTCTCACATTATATTTCATAAATTTATCTCTTTTAAGCTTTAATAAATATATGCTTAATGTTAAAAAAATATTTTTTATGTTTATTTTGTTTGAAAGTTGCAATTATTTCAATTAGGCCAAATTTGGAGAAAGTTATATCATCTACCTTGTCTCAATACAATCTCTCCAATTAAATAATCTTTTTTTGCACTTGTTTAGATTTTGTTTTTATATAGCTTAGGCTTACATTATGAGACAATTCAATCTGAACCATATTTAATGATAAGCATATTATTGAAAATCTTTTTAGAATACTAGAATGTAACATTTTTGTGCAATTTATTAAATTTCATAAAATAGTTTTGTTTCATTTTGTTATATTACTATGTAACTCTAAATCTTGTGTAACCTTTACAACACTTATTTTGTTGCAATACTTTTACTTATTTTTTCTCATTTAAGTTTTAATGAATATCAACCATTTTTAAAAATAATAATTTAGTATTATTTATGCTTATTTACTTTGTGAAATCATAGAACTTTCACATGCTACCCAATTAAGAAGAAAATAACATTGTCTGAGTTGTGTCGATGACCCTTATCCACATAAACATTCTTTTCTCTATTTCTTAGTATTTTATTTTGTAATGTTTTGACATTCTTTGGGAGAATGTTTTAATCTTACACTTTCTAATGATCAAAGTTGTTACACTAGATTTTTTTAGTACCTTTGAATCAAACATGCCTATAAAATTTATCTCATTTCATAAATTATTTCTTTTAATTTTGTCATATTACTATGTAACCCTAAATCTAATCACATGTGACCTTTATGCTTCTATTTTGGTCTTGTTATATTACTTGAATTTATCTCTTTCCAACTTTAATTTATATTTAATTAATACTACAATAATAATTTATTGTTGTTTATGCTTATTTAATTTTGTAATTCACCTTAATTTCGAATGAGGTCTTTCCAAGAAGCAATAAATGCCAATGGATTGACTCGATATGCTCTTTCCAGTTTAACATTAATTTGTATTTATTTAAATATATTTATTTTTTATAGTTTTTGCATGTTCCATTTTCTATATTTGATAATGAATGCTATTACAATTGATCTACCTAGCATCTTTTATTACAACTTTCTTATATGATTTATTTTATTTCTATGAATGTTTTGTTTTGTTTTATTTATAATACTATGAAACTATAACTCTCCTCTAATGTGTTTTTAATCGTGCTTTATTGTTTTATATTACATCACTTTGTTTTATTTAATTTTATTATTTTTTAATATTTACTTAATATTAAAATAATAAATTATTATTATTTCTATTTTTTTTCTTATTAAATTAAAAATAATTAAAAACTGAGTTTTGATTGATATGAAACAAATGTCAGTGACTCGTCTTGACACGTTCTCTTCAATTAACCGTTCAATTATATACATATTTAAATATTTTATATTTTGGTGACTTGGAAAAGTTTATGAGACATTTTAACTTATACCTTATTTGATAATCAAGACTATTACACTCCATCTCTTTAATATCTTGGAATGTACACTCCCCATGCAATTTTTCTTAATTCTTTCAATATTTTTTAACTTTGATATATTACAATGAAACTCTAATTATTCTCTCTTTTAACATTTACATCAGTTATCTTTTGTTATGTTACAATTTCTCAATTTATCTTAACTCACCTTCACTATATATTTATTAAATTTTTATGATTATTTAAGTTGGTAATTCAGACTAATTCAACGAGATGTCTGGTTAAAAAAACAAATGTCACTTGACTCATTTTAAGAAGATCTATCCAATTAAGCTATCAATATGATATATTTTTTTATATTTTATTTTTAAGGGTTTGTTATGTTTTATTCATTATTTTGACATGCACCTAATTTAACTATGAATGATGCTACAATAGATCTTATTAGCACCCTTTAATAGTACTTTCTTATACAAGTTATCTCATTTTGTTAAACATTTTTCCTTTGATTATGTTATATTACAATGCAACTCTAAATCTTTTATTATTTTGCCTTTACATTGCCTTGACTTTGTATATTATATTATTTCAATAATTCTAAATCACCATTAATTTATATTTATTTAAAATTTAAACAACAATTTGTTTATTTTCTTATTTGAATTGCTAATTTGGATTACCTTAAAAAAGGTCTAATCAAGATGAAACAAACTTCTTTAGGGATGTCTTGATAAGCCCTATCCAATTAAATCTTTTGTTTAATAAATATTTAGATATTTTATTTTCTAGTGTGTGATATTGATTAATTGACAATTTTATTGATTACCTACTTTGACGAGTGAGAATTCTACACATGATCCCATTAGTATATTAGAATACAACTTTTCCATATAATTTATGTAATTTCTTCAAGTTTTTTTATTATGATTTGGTTATAATACTATAAAATTATAAATCTAATCTCATGCGACCTATACATCATTTTTATTTAGTTATTTTATAATGCTTCAATTTAACTCATTTTAGCTCCAAATAGCTTTAAAAAAATAGAAATAATAATTTATTTATTTTTATCCTATTTACACTAATAATTCATGGTAATTCCAAACATGGTCTGATCAAGATGAAACAAATATTTTTGGAATTCCCTCAAAGAGTTCTATGCAATTAAATATTTGCTTTAAAATTTTAAATAATTTTCTATCTATGACATTTTCAACTTTATGGGATATTTCGTTTTCTTCATAATTGAATGGTAGAGAATATTACACTAAATCTCCTTAATAATTTGGAATGCAACTTTGCCTTAAATTATATCTAGTTTGTAAACGTTTTCATTTTGATTTCGTTATATTACAATGAAACTCTAATTTTTCTCTTATGTGACCTTTACATTACATTGATTTTTTTGCATTAAAATTCTTTAGTTTATCTCATTTCAACATTTTTATATATTTACACATTTATGAATAATAATTTATTGTTATTTATGATTATTTTATTTTGTAATTTTTAGAAATTCAAAACGGGATCTACTTGAGATAGTAAATACATTATTGCACTCACGTTAACATGCTCCATATAATTTAATGTTCATTTCTAAATTTGCAATATTTTATTTTTTATATATCTTGTATGTTTTATGAGACATTTTAATTCGTAGCTAATTTTATTATCTAGGATGTTATAATTAGTTAGCTTTGCAAGTATTTCAATTTGTACTTGATTTAGCTTTTGAGTAAGTTACCTTACATTCTTTAGGTTCATGAAATGTTATTTTCCTACACAATATATCTTATTTCTCCAACTTTTTCCACTTTGATTTGGTTATATTACTATGCCTCACAAAATGTTCTCTAAGTTTTACTTTACAACATTTTGATTTAATCATATTATAATTTATCTATTTTCCTCTTTTCAACTTTAATATATATTTTCTTAATATTACGACAATAATTTATTATTATCCATATTTACTTGGTTAATTTGCACTTTATGATCTTTAAAATACCTAATGTTACTCTCCAAACATAGTACTTTTTCCTTCTCTTATAAAAATAAGCCTATGATCGATGTATTTGGTAGCTGTTCTATCAAATTTACTTGAATGTACTCTCTACATTTTATACTAATGTCCATGTACCCTAATTTGAGTACTAGCATGTTTTTCTTTCCAATTCACAACTTCATATTTTTATAGTAAATCACATCACCTTATATATGGTGGTCAAGCTTTACAATTTGAATTCAGTACCAAATGTAACCAAACTTAATGATCACATAACTTGTATAAAAATTATTTACTCTTTTAGATTTTTCACACTTGCATCCCAAGTGCTTTTTCTATAAAATTATATAATACATTTGACAAAAATCATGACGTTCAAATTTTGTAATCAAGACTTTCTACTAGTTTCTTACATAATCACATCATACAATTCGAGTTTCATATTACATGTCTCTCATAACACATAATAAGAAATGGTCTAACTTTTTTACTTGAATTTATCAAGCATTTAATCAAAAGAACAAAATGGGAAAAATACACATTGGCTATAAATTTTTTAGGTGTAGCAATATGCATATGTTCTTATGAAATTAGAGTGGCATCATTATATGCTCTTCTTGGATGTACATATAGACCATTGCTTTGAAAACATTTCATGGTGAATAGATTTTCTAGTTTTTTTGACAAGATGGAACCAGTAATGCCAATAGACTTGGATAGTATCACATGGATGGTTGACATGAGGCAAGAAAAATAATGAAAAGTTTTAATTCATACAAAAATAAGAGATTTAGAAAGTCCGATGAAAGAAAAACAAAGACGAAATCTAAAGGAATTTATTAGGTCGACACTTTTCGTACTAAACCTAATCGTTCCTGGAAATCAATCTATCTTAGGAAATAGGCCCAAAAATGTTGACAATGTGATAGGATGCACAATGGTGCTAATACATATTAAGAGAATGTTTACTTTGGTTTTTTGAAACCTAATAAGAAGAAAGTAGATTTTTTAGAGGGTGAAGAAATGATTTAGGGAATTAGTGAGGCACGATCCACAAAATGAGGCTAGCCATTAATATATGCACTCACTTAATAGTAGGCTATGGAGTCATCAATGTCATTACTCATATGCTTTTATTCATTTATGTATGAAATTGCATAGGAGAGAGTTAGTCAAATTGCATTTTCCTTTGATGTTGAGGTTGCTCTTTATGAAAATTCTATCTAGCCTTTGAATCAGAAGTGATCATGTTGTTCTCAATCATTTTTATATGAATAGATTATGATATTACCAACCCTTTACAATTTACTTTTAATTTGTAAAAGCTACATTGGTTGGTTAGAATTCGTATTCAATTCCTTACTTATGACACAAATGGAATATAATACCCATTGAGTGAATCATTACCCCAACATTTTCCATAAGACTTTCTTGGTTTATCGCTAGCAACATTGTTAGTGTTTTCTATTAACTTGAAGAAAGGAGCCACTCTTATTAGAAAGGCATTGTATTGATGTGATGAGTACAACAATATTTGTTTCATCTTCATGAAACTTCATTTTAAATTACTATGATTTACCTAAGCAAATTGGCATAATTAATAATTAATTATTATTTAAATGCTAGACAATTATATGTTTAAGCTAAATTGAGATTAACTAATCTAATCCTATATAACCAAATTAAAGTGAACTAAATGTTATAAGAGGGAAGAATTAGAGATTTATCGTAATGTATCCAAATCAAATACAAAAAGTTCAAGTGAGGTAAATTGTTTGGTAAAATAAAATTCTAAGATGATAAAAAGATCAAGTGTAATATCCTCGATCATCAAATCAAGTACAATATGAAATGTCTATTTAATGGTGCAAAGAAATACAAAATAAAGTATTTCAAAATATAAAAATAAATATTTAATAAGATAAAGCTCATTTTGATGTGTCTAACGACATTTATTTGTGTCCAATAAACCTCATTTGGAATTATGATAACTTACAAAAAAAACAAACAACAACAACTAATAAGAAATATTATTTCAAAATAAAATAAATATATTTTAAACTTTAATTGATATAAATGAAGCACAACAATATAACAAAGTCAAAGCATAAGTGAATTAGTGTTTTACAGTAATATAAACAAATCAATTTAAGATAGTTAAGGAAAAGTAATCAATTAGATGGAAAAGTTTTATTCTATGACGCTAAGGAGATCAACTATAACATCCTCTATCTTTATATCAAGTGTGAACAAAAGTTTCTTATAAAATGTGCAAAAATATAACAAAAAAAGTTAAAAATATAAAAATAAATGTTTAGTTAGATTAATCTCATTAAGACATGTTAAATGTTCGTTATTTTGCTTCCATCACTCCTCATTTGGAATTACTATAAATTAAAAAGTAATTAAATATAACTAATGATAATTTATTATAATAATGTTAAGTAAATATATATTGAAGCTAAAAAGAGATAAATTTATCTTGTATAATGTAACGAAATCAAAAGAACTTTAATGCTAGTACTAAAAAAGAATTAGAGTTTAAAAGTAATTTAACCAAATAAAAGTAAAATCTTATAGTTATGTGATAAATTATATCAAAGCTTTGTATTCCAAGTTGCCTTAAACATCAATTGTAATCTTCTTGATCATCAAATCATTAAGATCAAGGGTTACATTCCAAATGAGGCTCGATTAGGACATAACCAATGTCATTTGGCCTTTCTTAATGAACTTTTCCAAACTAAAAATTTATTTTTATTTACAAAAATTTTTAGTGTTTTTTCATGCTTTTTGATTCATTATTATTTGTACATAATTTGAAGATCGAGGATGTTATACATGATCTCCTTAATATTTTGGAATGTGACTTTTCCATTACATTTATCATATTTTGTTAATTGTTTTGCCTAAATTTGGTTATAATTTGATGCATCTAAAATTCTCATTTATTATGACAATAAAATCCTTTGATTTTTTTATATTACACTACTTCAATTTATCTTACTTTAGCTATAATATATATTTTCTTAGTATTAGAATAACAATTTATTCTTATTTATGCTTATTTACTTTGGAAATTCATAGTTATTAAAAATTAGTTAAGATCATGATGAAATAAACATTGTTGGATAGGTCTCAATGTGCTTGATTAAATTATAAATTGATTTTTATACTTTTAAATGCTTTATTTACTTGAACTTTTGCATTCTTAGTGAGACATTTTGATTTTTAACAAATTTGTGAAGAATGGTAGTACGCTCGATCTCCTTAGACTGTTTTAATGTAACTTTCTCCAAAAATTATTTTATCTCAAAAATTTTTTTGCTTTGATTTAGTTATTTTGTAAGTATCACTGAATCTCTTCTCATTTGACAATTAAATCATTTTAATTTGGTTATACTAGATTGTTCCATTTTATTTAAATTTAGCTTTAGCATATATGTCCTTAATATTAAAAGAATATTTTTTATCATTTATGCTTATCTATTTTAGTAATTGATAGATATTCCAATCAAGATCAAACTATGACGAAACAAGCATCATTGAACACATCGCGATGAGCTTTATTAAATTAAATATTTATTTTTATATTTTTAAAAGCTAGTATTTCTTAAGATTTCAATGATCTTTTAAAGATATTTCAAACTCTTTTTTTCTAATTTTTTTATTTTTAATATTTCACTTGATCCTCTTAGTACCTTGGAATTTACATTTTCGGATAATTTATCATATTTTTTTCAAATATTTTCCTTTGATTTGTTTATATTACTATGAAACTCTCATTCTCTTTTCTTATGACATTTACATCACTTACACTTGTAAACATAAGATCACTTTAATTTGTTTCATTGAAAATTTAATAAATGCTTTTTAATATTAAATCAATTTTATTAATGTTTATGTTCTTTTTCGTTTTCTAGTTAGCAAACATTCTTTATGAAATTGATTTTGATGAAATAAACATTGTTAGAATTTTCTCAATAAATTCCAAAAAATTAAATTTTTTTATCTTTTTAATATTTTATTATAGGGTTTTGTCAACTTTATGAGTCATTGAAATTACTACATGAATAAGTAATAAGAATTGTTACAGAGATTGTCCATAATATCTAGCAATGAATCGTTATCGTAGAAATTGTTGTTTTTTGAAACCTTTTCTTTCATTTTATTTTTTTAATATGATTTATGCTCCTTTGGTTTTTGTTACAATGTATTATTTGAATTTAACTTATTTTAGATTTAATATACGTTCACTTCTTACTAAAATAATAATTTAATATTCTTTATTTTCGTAATTTCTAGTAATTCTAATTGAGGTTTAATGGGAATAAAACATATGTCATTGGATTAGTTTTGTTGAGTTCTATCAAACTACATATTCTTTTTCAAAAAAAAATTAAATATTTTATTTTTTTAATTTTGTCAAGTTTTATGGGCCATTTAGACTATGCTTGATTTGATGATCGATGGTGTTATACTCATTGTCCATATTTTTTAGCAATGCAGTTTTAGTACATAATTTATCTTCTCTAATATGGCCTTTATATCACTTTTATTTGGTTATGTTATGTTATTTTAATTTATCTCTTTTTTGTTTTAATATATTTTTAGTTAATCTAATGTTAATAATATATTATTATTTATTCTTTTTTTGGTATTTCATCATAATTCCAAATGAGATTCAATAAGGATAAAACAAGAATGAAAAGACTAGTCTACTTGAGCTCCATCACAACAAAAATTTATTTTCGTAATTTTAAATATTTTATTTAAAAGGTTTTAACTAGTTATTTAGTATGACTTAATTTATACATTATTTGATAATAAAGAATATTACATTTTATCTCTTTAATGTCATGGAATGTAACTTTTTCAATCAATTCATCTTATTTCTTGTAGGTTTTTTGTTTGATTTGGTTATATTACAATGTAACTCTAAACCTCTACTCTAATGACCTTTACATCAGTGTTATTCAATTATAATAAATTATTTCAATTTTTTTCATTTTAGTGAAATTATTTTTTAAACATTAAGATATTCATTTATTATTATTTATGCTTTTTCACTATAATGGTTTAAAGTTATTTTAATAAAGTTTCCTGTTAGATGAAACAAATGTCATTTATGTTTTGTTGAAGAGATTTATCTAGTTAAATAACATTTCCATATTTTTATACATTTTTTTCTTTAAAGTGTTGGCTTGCCTTGAATGGTATTTCAATACATACATGTTTTGTTGGTTAATGCTATTACACTTGATCCAATTAGTATTTTGGAATGCAACTTTCAAACATAATTTTCTTCATTTTTTCAATTTTTTTGTTTTGATGTTTATATTTCATTGTAATTCAAAATCATTAATTGCATGACCAACATATGTCAAAACATTTGTTACATCGCATTTCCTCAACTTATCTTATTTAACTTTTAATATATATTAATTAAATATTTAAATAATAAATTATTATTATTTATGATTATTAGCTTTAGTAATTTTCAGTAATTCTAAATCAAATCTAGTCAATATAAAATGATTGTCATGGATTTCTGTTATCAATCTCTATGTGATTAAATTTTAATTTTATATTATTTAAGTTTTTATTTTCTATGGTATTGGCACTCTATATGAGATATTTATTCCAAACAAATTTATTATTTGTGGATGTTACACTCAATCTCCTCAGTATCTTGGAATGTAACCTCCTTAAAAAAGTTATCTTATTTCTTAAAATGTTTTTGTCTAATTTTGTTATATGATTATGAAGCTCTAATTCTTCTCCTTTAAGACCATTACATCATTTATATTTGCTTATATTACATTATTTTGATTCATCAAATTCAGTATTTAATATATCTTTTTGTAATATTAAAATTTTTTTGATAACTCGGCTCTTCTAAATGTTTAGGAGAAATTCTAAACAAGCTCTGATTGAAAAAAAAAGGTCATTAAACTCATCCAAATGAGCTCTACCAATTAAATATTAATTTTTTTATTTTAAATATTTTTTTTAGGATTTTAACATTCTTTGTAAAACAATTGGATTCATTCCTTATTTGATGATCAAAGATGTTATGCTTGAACCCCTTAGTACATTGGAATGAAATTTTTCATAACTGGTTATCTGATATCATTTCTTGAAAATTTCCTTAAAATGACCCTTAAATTAATATAATTTTTTTCTATTATGGGTTTATAATTTTTCTCAATATTGCTTTAATATATTTTTTTCTTCAAATTAAAATAATAGTTCAATATTAATTTTGTCTAGTTAGTTTTGTAACTTGTAGTGTTTAAGAACAAGGTTTGATGAAGGCAAAAAAAATCCTTTGGGACATATCAAGATGAGCTCTATCTTATTTTATATTACTTTTAAAATTTTTTAATATTATTATAGTATTTTTGCATGCTTTATTAGATATCTTGATTCATATTTAACTTAATAATTTACAATGTGACACTTAATTTCCTTAGTATCTTTGATTAAAAATTTCTTATGTAATTAGTTTTGTTTCTAAAATACTTTCATTTTGCTCTTATTGTATTACTATGAAAAAAAAAAGTCTCCTCATAGGTGACCTTAAAATCACAACAATTTCTTTATACTATATTACAAAATTTTATCTTATTTCATCTTTATTAAATTTTCTTTTTATGTTTTTCCAGTAACTATATGCAAGGCTCGAGTGAAATGATTCAATTTTTGTTCGAGTCATCTTGACTAGCACTACCAAATTACATAATTATTTTTGTATTCTTATTTTTTAATTTTATGAAATTTTGGAGACCTGGATTCATACTTGATTTCATGATAAAGAATATTATTCTTGGTCTACTTTTGATCTTAGATAAAAACCTTCCCAAAACTTTATCGAATTTTCTTAAGCAATTTTTTTTGATGTCCTTGTGTTCTCTTATTTGAATTTTATGTGTCATTGATTATGTTATATTATATAATTTTAATTTATTTTTTTTTGTATTAACATCAATTTTTTTAATTTTAAAATAACAATTTTTTTATTTTTTTGTTTATAAAATTAGTTATCCATAATAAAAAAATGAGTTTTGATCGAGACAAAACGGATGTGATTGGACTCATCTAGATGAGTGCTATCAAATTAAATATTTAATTTAATATTTTACATACTTTATTTTGCATTTTTTTAGTATTTTTTAAGAGACATTTTGATTTGTACTTGATTAGATAGCTGAGGATGTTACACTTAAACTTCTTAGTATCATGGAATGCCATGTAGTTTGCCATATTTCTACAAATGTTTTGCATTAATTTCATTATGTTATTACGAAACTCTCATTCTCCTTAAGAGCAGGCTTTATGTCTCTATGAGTTTTTATATTATAAAGGTTTAATTCCACCTTATTTTTATTTAATATATGATTTATTTTATTAAAATAATAATTTATCATTATTTATGTTTATTTATTTAGAAAGCTCATGGTAATTCCAAACATTTTTTGTTGCAAAAAAATAGACATCATTGTACTTATTTTAATGAGCTCTAATAAAATGAGATATATTAAAAATAAAATAAATGTCATTAAAATTATCTTGATGAGGGTAAACAAATTAAATATTAATTTGTATATTTTTAGAAATTTATTTTATAATTTTTTACGTCTTTTGAGTAATTTTGGTTGATACTTGATTTGATGATCACGGGTGTTATATTTGATTATCTTAATTTTTAGGAATGCAACTTCATAATATATTTTACCCCATTTGTTAAAAAGTTTAGCTTTGGTTATCTTGTAATAATATAAAAATTTGATTATTCGTGCATGTTATGTTTAAATCACTTTAATATAGTTTTATTAGATTTCTTTATTTTGTTTTATATGAACTTCATCATATATTTACAAAATATTTAAATTATAATTTATTATTATTGTTGATTTAATTTAATAATTTATAGTAATTAAAAATAACCTCTGATCAAGATAAAATAAGCATCTTTTTAATTATCTTGATGAGCTCTTTCTGGTTTTATATTATTTTTTAAATTAGTAAATATTTTAATTTTCTAGGGTATTTGCATGCTTTAGCGTTATTTTGAGTTTTACTAGATTTGTTTATTCAGTATATTACATTGGAGCTCCTTAGTATCTTCGAATGCAACTTTCTTGTATAATTAATTTGAGAACCTAAAATTTATTAATTTAATTTGGTTATACTACACTATAACTCTAAACCTTATATCATTTGATTTATACATTGATTTGATTTTGTTGTGTTACATTACTTCAATTTAGCTCACTTCAACATTAACATTTATTTACTTAATATTAAAATAAAAAGTTACTATTATTTTTGCTTATTTTCATTAGAAATTCATAGTAATTCCAAATCATGTTTGATTAAGATGAAACAGATGTCATTAGACTCATCTTAATAAGCTCCATACATTTAAATTACCATTTTTTTATACTTTTCGATATTTTATTTTTTAAGGTTTTGGTATGCTTTACAAGTTATTTTTATTTGTACATGATTTAGTTATCAAAAAGGTTGCACCATATCTCCTTAATATTTTGGCATTCAACTGTCCCACAAAATTAATGTCATTTCTTTAAACAAAGATTTGGTTAGATTACTATATAACACAAACTTATTTCATATGACATTTACAATGATTTGATTTGGTTATATTATATTTCTTCAATTTATTTTTTTTACACACACATGCACACAGAGAGACACATATACACAAAGACAGATATATAAATATATATACATATATATATATATATATATATATATATATATATATATATATATATATATATATATATATACATATTTAAAAAAATAACTTATTAATATTTGTTGTTATTTAATTCAATAATTTTTGGTAATTCTAAGTGGTGTCTCGTCTTGGCAAAACAAACATCACTGGACTATTATACAAAATAATTTTTCATATAATTTATCCCATTTCTTCAAATGCTTCACTTTAATTTGGTTATGTTATTATCTTACGTGAAATCTATCATAACTCTAAAACAAATCTTATGTACCTCTAATTTGGTTAATATTTGATGATGGATACGAAACTTGGTTAATGATCATATAAGGTTGATCACACTACTAAAATGGTAATTGAATAATAGAATAAACATAATTTGAGATTGGGAAAATATTCTTAGTTTAGTTAGCTCATGAGAGCTTGTACACAAAATAATATGATAAGTACATTTGAATAAGTATGATTAAGCTAATGGAATCATTGGACATTTGATTTATTACATAATAATAGGTGACTTTAGTGAACAATGTATCATACTTGTATAAATATTAGATTGCATAATTAAGATCTAAAGAATTATTAATAAAAAAATGGGTTTGTCTTATCTTATAATACAATTTAACTATAGTACTAGTATGGTAAAAAGTTGTTGAATAATTGACTATAACTACAAAAATAAATTATTAGTCCAATATTATGCAAATATTTATTAAAACTAAAATGAGATAAGTTGATGCAAAAGTAAAATAACAAAATTAATATGATGTAAAAGTCACACGATAGAAGATTTAGAGTTTTCAAATAATATAACGAAATAAAAGTGAAAAATTTTAACAAATGAGATAAGTAATAGATAAAAGTTGTTTTTTTAGATATCAAGTAAATCAAGTCTAAAATCCTTGATTATCAAGTCAAGTATGCATCAAAAAGACTTGAAACCTATGCCAAACAAATAAACTCTGAGTACTTTTAACTATAAAAAAATTTATTATGCATAGTTAATATTAAAATAATAATTTATTATTATTTAGCTTGGTAATTTGTAACTTTTTAAATGTGGTCTAATGAGTTGAAATAAATATTATTAGAGTCATCTCAATGTGCTTTTTGAAATTAAATACTGATTTTTAATTTTTTAAAAATTTTATTTTCTAGAATTTTGGCATAATATATAAGGTATTTTAAAATATGCATGAATTGTTCATTGATGACATTACACTTCATCTTCTTAGTATCTTTAAATGCAATGTTACTATACAATTTACCTTATACTTATTTACATTATTTAGTCATAGTCATCCCTAACATTTTTTGATCAAATGAAACAAATATCTTTGGACTTGCTTAGACAAGCTCAATCTAATTAAATAATTATTTCTTAATATTTTTCAAAAGTTTTAATTTTGAGAATTTTGAAATGATTTATATAGCATTTTGACTTATGCTTCATTTGATGATCGAAGATATTACAATCATTCTCCTTAGAACATAGCAATGTCGTTATCACATAAGACATCTTATTTATTAAAATGTTTTACTTTGACTTAGTTATATTACAAGGAAACTCTAATTCTCCTGTCATCAATCATTACATTAAATTAACTTAGTAGTATTTGCTTTAAGTTTGCTAATTTTAGCTTTAATATATATTTACTTGATATTAAAATTAAAATTATTGATTATTTAAACTTATTTAATTTGATATTTTATAGTAATTCCAAATAAGGTTTAATGGAGATAAAATAAATGTTGTTTGACTCATCTGAGCACAAAAAAAATAAAAATTTATTTTTTTATTGTATTTAAATATTTCTTCTAGTATTTTAATATTGATTATGAAGTATTACATCTTATACCTGATTTAACACCAAAAGGTTTGACAGTCTATCTCTTTAATATCTTTAGATGCAACTTTCTCGTATAACTTTTTGTCATTTTTCAAATATTTTACTTTGATTTGTTTATAAAACTATGGAACTCTAAATCTCCTCTCCTTTTGCATTTACAATGCTTTTATTTTTTTAATATTATATTGTTTTAAGTTGATCTCATTTTAGCATAAACAAATATTTTCTACATATTAAAAAGGAATTGTACTATTAATTTTTCTTATTTAATTTTTGTAATTCACAACTATTTTCAAAAGTGTTTGATCAAAATGAAATGTCTTGTTGGACTTATCTTTCCAAGATCTATCTGTTGAAATATTAATTTTTTTAACTTTTTAAATATTTAATTCTCTAATATTTTATAGAATTGTATGAAACATATTTATTTGTATTTTTTTAATGATCAAGAATGTTCATTACATCTCCTTGTTAGCTAAGAATGTAACTTCACCATGATATTTTTCTCTTTTTTTCAAGTTATTGGCTTTGATTTGGATATATTATATTGAAACACAAAATCTCCATTCAATTAACCATTAAATTGATTTGATTTTGCTATATCATATTTCATATATTTATCTTATTTCACTTTTTATTTATTTTTTCTAAATATTAAATAATTGTTTATTAAAAATAATTTTTATTTACTTTGGCAATTCGTGTTACTACTAATTTAGTTCTGATCGAGATGAAAATAATATCATTGGACTCATCCCTTTCAGCTTTATAAAATTAAATATTCATTTATAAGTAAGGATTCATAAAGCATGTCAAAATAGTGTATATATATATATATATATATATATATATATATATATATATATATATATATATATATATATATATATATATATATATATATATATATAAATATATATATACTATTTTGACATGCTTTATGAATCCTTTGGACTAGTGCTTGATTTTATTGTCGATGATGTCATAGTCAATTCTCTTTATATTTTGGAAAGAAACTATCTATAAAATTTATCTCTTATAATCAATTGTTTGAGTTTTATTTGGCTATACTATAATAAAACTCTTACTCTCCTCTTATTAGACCATTACATCGTTTTGATTTAGTTATATTACATTACTTTAATTTATTTCATAAAAAAAATTGTTGATTTTTTTTTGTTTGTTTAAATTGATAATTCATAATAATTCCAAAAAACGTTTATTAGTGATAAAAGAAACTATTAGACTTACCAAGGTTAGCTTGATTTAGTTAAATATTCATTTTTTTATATTTTTAAATATTTTTTCTAATAATTTTTGCTAATTTTAAGATACCTAATTTGATGAGTGAGAATGTCACACTCAATCTTTGCAGTATCTTAAAATGCAAACTTTCCTTATAATTTATGTTATTATTTTATTTTTAAAATTTATTTATAAAACTATGTAATTTTAAATCTCCTCTCGTGTGACGTTTAAAATGCATTGATTTGGTTACATTGCATTTTTTATTTATCCCATTTTAACATTAATATATCATTTTTATATTAAAATAAATTTTTTGTTTTATTTTTTTCTTTTTTAATTTGGTAATTGATAATTGCTCTAAATGGGGATTAATTGAGAGAAAACAACCATCATTGGACCTACCTTGTTCAGATCTATCTATAGAAATATTCATTATTAAATTTTTAAGAAAAAATTAGACAAATCGAAGTAAAATATTCTAGAGAAATAAAAGCAATATAAAAATCACAAGAGAGAAAAATTATTATTTCATATTAACATAACAAAACTAAAGAAAAAAATTAAAGAAATTAGATAAGTAATATAAGAAGAATACACTACAAAATTCGACAAAGATCAAATGCAATATCTTTTATCAAAAAATTAGGAATAAAACAAAATGTGTTATAAATCATATAAAAACATTCTGACATAAAATTAAAAAATATATACTTAATTTTATAGAGTTTCCTTATTTATGCCCAATAACATTTATTTCATTACCATCAAACCATGTTTGGAATTACCATAAATTACCAAACCAAACAAATGTAAATAATAATAAAGAATTATTTTAATATAAAGAAAAATGCATATAAGCTAAAATAAGACAAATTAATTCCAATTGATATTACCAAACCAAAGTGATATAGAGATCCAACAAGAGAAGAACTATAGTTTTGTAATAATACAACCAACTCAAATGAAAATATTTAAAAATATTAGATAAATAGTACAATAAAGTTATATTTTAGGATACTATGTAAATCAAGTGTAGCATTCTTGGTTGTAAAACCAGGTACAATTTATCAAGATGATTGCCATTTTGAATTTCTATCAATTTCCAAAAAATAAGCATAAAAAATAATAAATTATTATTTTAATACTAATGATACATATATTGAAATAGAAATGATATAAATTAAAGTAAAATGAAATAACAAATAAAAGGAATTTAAACATCACAAGGGAGAAAATTTATAGTTACATTGTAATATAACCAATTTAAAGTAAAACATTTGGAGAAATAAGATAATTATAAGAAAAAATTACATTCCAAGATACTAAGAAATCAAATGTAACATCTTTAAAATGATGTATGAATTGAAATATCTTATAAAACGTGTCAAAATTTTTAAAACTAAAATATCTGAATAATATAGAAATGAATGTTCAATTGGATAGAGCTCGTTAACATGAGTTCAATGAGATTTTTTTCATCTCCATCAAACCTCATTTGAAATTACAATAGATTAACTAATTAATTAAACACAAATAATAAAATGTGGTGCAATATGAAGTAAATATATATTAAAACTAAACGTTGATAAATTAAAGCAATGCCATATAATAAAGAAAATATGATGTAAAGGTAACATGAGAGAGGAATTAGTGCATCATTGTAACAAAACAAAGTTAGTGAAATTCTTTTTAAATGGGATAAATTTATTTCAAAACGTAGCAATCAAATAAAATGTGTTAATCGAGAGTTAAATTGTTGAACATTAATTTAATTGCAAATAATAGTATTTCACAAAATGCACAAACCCCTAAAAAATAAAACATCTAACAACCTTAAAATTAAGATTTAATTGGATGGAACTTATCAAAGCTAGTGACATAACACTTGCTTCATCAAAATCAAATCTTATATAGAATTATTGTGAATCACTAAATGAAATAAGAATAAATAATAATAAAGAATTATTTTTAAAAATAAGTAAATATATATTAAAGTTAAAATGAGATAATTTGAGGCAATTTAATATAAGAAAATAAAAGTAATGTAAAGTTCATATTAGAAGAAATTTAGAGTCACATAATAATACATTGAAAAAAAAACAATACAACAAATGGCATAAACTATATGGGAAAGTTATATTTCAAGTTATTAAAAAGATCAACTGTAATATCCACTATAACAAGATCAGATGCAAATCAAAATTTCCAAGAAAACTATGACCAAATAGTAAGAAATTACACAAATTAAAAATATAAAAAAGAATTTTTAAAATGATAGAGCATGATCAAACGTGTTCATCAATGTTTGTTCATTAGAGGTAATTTGGACTTTTTATAAATTATTAAAATAAACAAGCTTAAATAATAATAATAATAATAATAATAATAAATGTAGTAATAATAAGTAAATATTTTTTAGAAATGAAATGAGATGAATTGAAGCAATGTAATATAAAAAAATCAAAGTGAAGTAAATGTGAACTCTGGGGAGAACAAGAGTTTCACGTTTTTGTAATGAAATCACATAAATAATTTCCAGAAATTAATTGATTTGTATCTGAAAGTTACATTAAGACATACAAAGGAGATTGATAATAACATTCTCAATTATCAAATTAGGTATGAATCAAAAAATCTTATAAACTACTAAAAAAATCTTAAAAACAATTTTTAATAATAAAAGGGGAATATTTAGTTGAGCATAACTTGTTAAGACAGGTCTAATGATGTTTGATTTGTCTCCATCTAGCCATTTATTTTATCTCTACTAGACCTTGATTTGAATTGCTCTAAATTACAAAAGAATATAAATAAAATTAATAACAAATTATTTCTTTAATATTAAGTAAACATATATTAAAGTTGAAATAAGATAAATTAAACCAAATAATAGAACCAAATCAACATAATCTAACAGTCACAGTAGAATATTTCAAGTTATATTGTAATATAAATAATTCAAATTAAAAAGTTTGATGAAATAAGATAAATTTTGTAGAAAAAATACATTGTAAGATACTAAGGAGATGGAGTGTAATATAATTGATCATAAAATAAAGTATGAATTAACATATCTTATGAAGCAAGTTAAAACCATAAAAGATAAAATATTAAAAACTCTACATAAAATGGACTACTTAATAAAGTTGAGCTTTTTCAGATGAGTCCAATGGTATTTATTTTCCTCCATTAAAACTCATTTCAAATTGATGTGAATTTTAAAACTAATTAAACATAACTAATAATAAATATTATTTAAATATTTAATGAATATATAGAAAAACTAAAATTAGATAACTTGCAGTACTACAATATAACTAAATTAAGGAGGTGTAAAACTTTGAAGAGAAGCAAATTAGAGTTTCATAGTAATATAATCAAATCAAAGAAAAACATTTTAACATATTTGATAAGTTTTACATTAATGCAACATGCCAGGATACTAAGGTGATTGAATGTAACATTTCTAATCATGAAATAAGATATAAATCAAAATGTATTATAAAACATGTAAAAACCTTTGAAAATAAAAAATTTATTGATATAAAAATTAATATTTAATTAGATAGAGCTCATTTAGATGCGTCCAATAACATTTGCAGAGTCTCGATGGAACCTTGTATGGAATTATTATAAATCTCTAGAAAATCAAGCAAAAATAATAATAAACTATTATTTTAATATTATATATATATATATATATATATATATATGTATATATATATATATATATATATATCAAACAACAAATTAGATAAACTAAACTGATGTAATATAACAAAATCAATGTGATAGAGAGATCAAAGAAGTATAGACTTAGAGTTACATAATAATATAACCAAATTAAGGTAAAAAAATTTTAAGAAATGAGATATATTTTTAGAGAAAGATGCATTCAAAAATACTAAGGTTGTAGAATGTAGCATCCTTGATTGTAAGATCATTTATGAATCAAAATTACTCATAAACATTCTATGTCATTTGAAAATAAAATGTTTGAACATATCAAATTGAATATGTAACTGTAGCTCATCAAGAGTGGTGAATTGATGTTTCTTTCACATTAGTTAGACAAAGTTTTTAATTAAAACATAATACCAAAATATGTAAGCATAAATAATAATAATAATAATAATAATAATATTATTATTATTATTATTATTATTAATGATAATAATAATATAATATTAAAAAAATAAATAGTAATACTAAAATGTTGTAAGAGGAAAAAATGTAATGTAAACAAATAAAAGAGATGTAAATGTGAAACGAGATGACTATTAGAGTTTCAAAGTAATTTAACCAAGTTATAGTGAAGAAGTTGAACAAATATCATAATTTGTGTGCAAAAGTTGAACTCCAAGAAACTGAGATGTTTAAGGGTAACATTCATTAATCTTAAGTGATATACGAGCAAAGTGACACATAAAGCTTGCACAAAAACTAAAAGTTTAAACATTAAAAAGTATAAAATAATATTTCATTTAATAGAGCTCAATAACCATTGATGTTTGTTTCGTCTCGATAAAGCCAAATTTGTAATCATTACAAATTATCAAATTAAATAAACATAACTAATAATTATTTATTATTTCTAATCTTAAAACATATATACTAAAACTAAGAAAAGGTAAAGCCAAGCACTTTAATATGACAAAATCTAAGCAATCTAATAGTCACCCTTTAATACATTAGATTATATAGTAACATAACAAAATCAAAGCCAAACTCTAAGAGATATGAGAAAATTGTTAAAAAATTTCTTTTGATGATATTAAGTAGATCTAATTCAACATCCTTGAAAATAAAATTAGCTATGAAATGAGGTTTCGTATAATAATTGCTAAAATTATAAAAATAAAAATTTAGAAATATATAAATTAGTATTTAATTTGATAAAGCTCGTTGAGGCAAATTTAATAATGTTTCTTTCGTCTCGATCAGACTTCATTTTATATTACCATTAATTATTGATGTAACTAATCCTAAATAATAATAAACTATATTTTTAATGTTAAAATAATGTACTTTACAAATAAAAAGAGTTAAATTGAAATAATGTAATACAACAAAATCAATGACATGTAATGGTCACATGATGTGCAAATTAGAGTTATGTAGTAATACAAATAAATAAAAAAATAAAATAAATTAGATAAATTTTAAGGGAATGAGTGAAACAATATTAGAAAATAAAATATTTATAAATTTAATATTTAAATGGATAGAGCTCATTAAGATGCATCCAACGTCATTTGTTTTCTTCAAGTCGAACCACATTAGATATTACTACAAATTACCAATTAAAAAATCATTAAAAAAATTAAATTAATATTTTCTATTTAGTAAAATAATTTATAACATTAAAATTAAATTAATTAAAGCAACCTAATATAAAAATTAAAATTTTGAAAAAATAAAATAATTTATTTACGAAATATGCATTTAAAGAAATTAAGATGATTGATTATAACATTATAGATCAACAAATCATTTATGAATCCAAATATCTCATAAAGTGTATTAAAAAAAGAAGGTAAATATCTCAAAATAATATATATATATATACATATATATATATATATATACATATATATATATATATATATATATATATATATATATATATATATATATATATATATATATATATATATATATATATTATCAAGAAGAGCTTATTGAGAAGAGTCCAACAATGTTTGTCTCACTTCCATCAAACCTCGTTAAAAAATACATCAAATCTAAAAACTAAAAATTCCTAAATAATAATCAACTATTATTAATTATTAATAAAAATAAATTAAATATGAAGTAAGATAAATTGATGCAAAGTAATATAATTAAAAAACATATGAAAGCTCACACAATATGTCATTCCGAGTTACAAATTAATATAACCTAATAAAAATAATCATTTTCAAAATATTGCATAAGTTTCTCAAAAAAGTTTTATTTTATGACATTAACAATATCTATTATAATATTCTTGATCATCAAATTATGTGTCAATTAAAATTTCTCATGAAATGTAAAAAAACCTTATACAATATATTTTTCAAAAAATAGAAAAGGAACACTTAATTGGATAAACCTTATCTAGACAAGTCCTATGACATTTCTTTTACTTGATCAAACATCAATTGGAATTACATGGAATTATAAAACAATAAGCATAAATAATAATAAATTATGATTTTAGTATTAAATAAATATATAAATATGTTTAAATGAGATAAATTGAAGTAATTTAACATAACTTTATAGAAGCCATGTAAATGTCACATGATAAGATTTTTAGTTTTAGTGATATAACGAAAAATTTTAGAAAATAAAAAATTTAAAATTATAAAAAAACAAATATTTAATTCAATAAAGCCCTTTGTGATGAATCTAACAACATTTGTTTCATCTTGATTTAACATCTACTAAAATTTTTACAAATTGAAAAAAAATAGGCATAAATAATAAATAAATATCATTTTTAATAAATCAAATATAAATAAAAGCTAAAGTGAGCCAAATTCAACAAATATAGTACAAAAACTTAAAGCCATGTAAAGGTTTGATGATATGAGATTTAGTGTTACATAGTAATATAGTCTATTAAAAATGAAAAATTAAAAAAAAATTAAAACAAATAGTGTAGGAAAGTTCTATTCCAAATTATTAAGAAGATTAAGTTAAGAATTCCTAATAGTAAAATCAGGTGCAAGTCAATACATTGCAAAACCTGAAAAAACAAAAAAAATAATTTTTTTAAAAATACAAAAATGAATAATCAATTTCATAGAACTTATTGAAGGGAGTATAATGCATTTATTTTATATATATCAAAGGTCGATTATTACTACTATGAATTAGCATAATGAGTAAAAATAAATAGTAAATAATTATGTTTTTAATTTTAATAAAATAAATTTTAAAATTAAAATCTGATAAGTTAAAAAAATGAAATATGTCCAAATGAAATCTTTTTAGAGGTCACTTGATCAAAAATTTATATTTAAAAATACATAACCACATTGAATGAAAAAATTTTAAGTGATGTAAATTACGTGAGAAAGTTGTATTCTAAGATACAATAGAAAATAAAATATTCAAATATATATAAAAAATAACTATATAGTGCTCATTAATGTAAGCCTAATAACATTTGTTTCCTTTCGATCTAACCTCGTTTTCAATAACTTCAAATTAAAAGAGAAAATGAGCACAAATAATAATAAAATATGTATTCATATTATGTAATTATATGTTAAATTTAAAAAGCAATAAACTAAAGTAATGTAATACATTAAAATCAAGGCAATTTAATTATCTCCAAAGAGCAGAATCAAAGTTACATTGTATTATTAAATAATCAAAGTAAAAAATTGTGAAAATAAAAAAAGTGAGTGAAAGTTGTATTCCGTGATACAATGAAGATCGAGGGTAACATCCTCCATCATCAAATTAAGTACGAATTGAAATGACTCTTAAAGTATGAAAAAAAAGAAAAAAAACTAAACTATTTAAAAATACATAAATCAATATTGGATTAAGCTCATAGAGATGAGTTAAATGACATTTTTATGTCAATTTGACATCATTTGAATATACTATGAATTAAAAAATTCAATAGCCAAAAAAATAAATTATTTATTTCATATTAAGAAAATATATAATAAATTTATAATTAGATAAATTATCGCTATGCAATATAACTAAATCAATAAAATCATTGTTTATACTTATGTAGATTTAGAACTACATATTGATATAACCAAATAAAAGCCAAAATTTTGTAAGAAATTAGATAACTTACATAGGAAGTAGCATTCAAAGATACTTAAAAGGTCAATTACAATATAAACAATCACAAAATAAGGTACACATAAAAATGTCTTACAAAGTAAGCTAAGGCCATAAAAAATAAAATATTTAAAAAAAGTATAAAAATTAACATTGTATTAGGTGGAGGTCTTCTAAACGAGTCCAATAGCCTTTCTTTCAGGTCAATACACTCTTATTTAGAGTTACTACAAATTGGAATATTAAATAAAAATAATATTAAAAATTTTATTTAAGTTATATGTAAATACTTATTAAAAATGAAATTAGATAAGTTGAAACAATGTAATATTGCAAAATAAATAAATTGTAAGGATCCCATGATAGGAGATTTAGATCTACATATTAAGAAGAAAAAAATCAAGGCAAATAATTTGAAAAAATTAGTTAAAAAGTATGAAAAAGTTGCATTCAATGACACAAAGTAGATAAAATGAAAACTTTTTCTATCATCAAAACATGCACTAATCAAAATGGCTAGAAAAGTGTAGTAAAACATTAGAAAAAAAATATTTTAAAATAAATATTTAAATTGATAGAGCTTTAATAGATGGCCAATGATGTTTGTTCTTTTGGAAAAAAAAACTTATTTTGATTTTTTATAAATTAAAAATGTAAATAAGCATAATTAACAATACATTACTATATTCATATTAAGTAAATATTTATTATAGCTCAAATTAGATGAATTAAACCAATGCAACATAACTAAATAATTACAAAGCAAAGGTCACATAATAGAAGATTTAGAGTTATATATTAACATAACTAAATCAAAGAGAAAAAACTAAAAAATGACATCAATTATATTAGAGTATTACTTTCTAAGATACTAAAGAGATCAATTATGACATACTCATTTGTCAAATCATGACCTCCCATAAAGTGTTGTAAAACCTTAGAAAATATAATATGTAGAAATATAGAAATGATTATTAAATTGGACAAGGGTTTTAAAATCGAGTCTAACCTCTATTTCTCCAAATTACAAAATTAACTAAGCATAAATAATAATAAGTTATTGTTTCAATATTAAGTAAATATATATTAAAGAAAAAATGAGATAAATTGAAGCAATATAGTATAAACAAATTAAAGCAAAGTAAGAAAATCACAAAAGTGGAAATTTAGTGTTCTAAATAAATATATGAAAAAATTAAAATTTAAGAAATAAAATAATTGGTATGTGAAAATTGCATTCCATTATTTTTAGGTGACGGAGTGTAACATTCAGAATTGTTAAATTGATAGCAAATTAAAATATCTCATAAAGCATTTTAAAATTGAAGAAAAATTATTTTAAAAAATAAACACTTCATTGGATAGAACTCATAAAAGCAACTCCAACGATGTTTGTTTCATCTCAGTTAGACTTTTTTTTAATTACTAAGAATTACCAAAGAAAATAAATATAAAAATAATAAATTATTACTTTTATGTTATATAAATATGTACCAAAAATTAAATAAGTAATATAATATAATCAATTCATAGCGATGAAAGGGTCACACTAAAGTAATGTTAGATTTTTATTATAATATAACCAAAGAAAAGACAAATACTTAATGACTTGAGCTAAATTGTAATTTAAAGTTGTTTTACAAGATGCAAAGGGTATCATCTATAATATCGTAAACCATCAAATGAGTTACAAAATATCTCCAAAAAGGTGCCAAAGCTCAAGAAAATAAAATATATAAAAATATAAAAGTGAATCCTTAATTGGATAAAGCTCTTAAAAATGAGTCAAACCTGTCTTTGTTTTCTTTTGATTAAACCTTGGTTAGGGTTGTTATCAATTACCAAAGTAAATAAGCTTGAATAATAACAAAATGTTTTTTCTAATATAAAGTAGATATATATTAAAACTATATCTTGGATGGAATTCATTGAGACAAGTGTAATGACTTTTCTATCATCTTGATTAAATTTCAATTGGAATTACTTCAAACAAAAAAGTAAGCCTAAACAATAGTAAATTATTTTCTTAACAGTAAGTAAAAGTATATTATTGTTCAACTAAGATGAAATATAATAATGTAATATAATTAAATCCAAGAAATATAAAAGTTGCACGAGAGAACACTTAGAATTACATTCTAGTATGACAAAATAAAGCTGAAAAATTAGAAGAAATGAGATAAATTTTATAGGAAAAATATATTCTAAGATGCTAAAATGATTAAGTTTAACATCCTTGATCATCACAAACTAATACAAATCAAAATGTCTCTAACTTAATGCTGCAAACATAGAAAATAAAATACTTAAATATAAAAATGAATATTTTTTTGAATAATGCCTATTAAGAATTGTTCAATGATAATTATTTCATCTCATCATACCACATTTTGAACTACTTCAAATTTCTAAAATAAATAAGCAAAAATAATTAAAACATATTAGTTTAATATTGCTTAAACTAATGTTAGAGCTAACTTATGATAACTTTAGGCAATATAATACTACCAAAAAAATCAATGTAATCATAACAAGAGATGAGATTTGGAGTTTCATTGTAATAGAACAAAATAAAACTGAAAAAAATGTAGCAATAGGATAACATTTATCAAAAAGTTGCATTCGAAGATGTAAGGAGATCAAATGTAATATTATCAATCATCAGATTAGGCACAAAGAAAGGTAAAGGTTGCATAAGAGAGAATTTGAATTTCATAGTACTATATCGAAATGAAACTAAAATATTGATTAAATAAGGTAAATTATATGTCAAATTTTCATTCCAAGAAATTAAGAAGATAGAATGCAACATCTTCTCTAATCAAACAAGATAAAAATTGGAATGTCCAACAAAGCATGTGAGCCCAAGTCAAATAAAATATTTAAAAATATATAAAATGATTATTTAATTTAAAGAACTTGTTGAGATGTGTCTAAAGTTTATGTTTCATCTCGATCAAATGAAGTTTATAATTATTATGATTTACCAAAACAAATAAATGTAATTAATAACAAGTTATTTCTTTAATTTTAAGAAATTTTATGCCATTGTTTAAATGGGATAAATTGAATAATGTAATTCTAACAAACCAAAAAAAAATATTTATCGAAATTGGATAAAGTATTCTAAAAAGTTGTAATCATAGATGCTAATGAGATTATGTATATTATCCTCAATTGTCAATTCAAGTACACATCAAAATGTCGCATAAAGTAAGCCATAATGAATGAAAAATATTATTATTTAAAACAATAAAAATTAATATTTAATCTGATAAATTTCATCAACATAAGTGCAATGACATTTTTTTGGCTTGATCACAATAGTTTGGACATAAGAGGACAAGTACAATTGCATAGTAACATAACAAGAAAAAAAATTTGAAAAAGTGAGATAAATTGTAAATAAATGTTAAAATTCCAAGATTCAAAAGAGATTCAGTGAAACATTATTGATCACAAAATTAGGTACGAATGTAGATGTCTCGATTATTAGAACTCATCAAGTTGAATGCATTACATTTGTATAGTCTCGATCAATCCTTTATTAGAATTACTATAAATTATAAAACTAAATTATAAATAATAATAATAATTTATAAACTAAAGAGTTTGAACTAAGGAAATATAAAATGAAGAGATTGAAGTAGTGTAAACATCACAAGTGATGAGATTTAGAGTTATGTAATAATATATTTAATAAAAGAGAAAAATGACTTTTGTTTTATGCAAACAAGAGCTCGATTGGAATTGCTGTGAATCATAATAGCGAAAAGCATAAATAATGGAAAATTATTTCATTAATATGAAGAAAATAAATTTTACATTTAAAAAGAGATAAGTTAGAAAAAAGGAATACAAATAAACAAAAAAGTTGTAGAGGTGACACAACAAGTGATTTATAGTTAAATTGTAATATAACCAAATCAAAATAAAATATTAAAGAAATGAGATAAATTGCATCAAAAAGTTACAGTCCAAGATAGTAAGGACAGTGAATGTAACATCATCCATCATCAAATTAAGTATAAGTCAAAAGGTCTCATACAATATAACAAAACTATATGAAACAAGATATTTAAAAATAGAAAAAATGAATTTGATGGGATTCATCAAAGAAAGTCAAGTGATATTTTTTCTTCTCTATCAAACCTTTATTAGAACTGTTAGAAACTATCAAATTAAATAAGGATTAATAAGAACACCTTAAAATTCTAATAGTTAAGATATATATATATATATATATCAAATCCAAAACTAGATAAATTCGAGTAATATAATACAACCTAGTCAATGTGATGTAAAGGTCATATGAGATGAGATTTATAATTACACAATACTATAAAATTAAAAAAAATTCAAAAGTTAAGATAACTTATTTTAGAGTGGTACATTCTAAGACCCTAACAAGACTGGGTGTAACATCATTGATCACCTAATTGGGCATGAATTAAAAAATCTCATAAACATTGCCAAAACCATTAAAAATAAAATATTTAAAATATAAAAATTATTATATGATAACATAGAGTTGATCTCAATGAGTCTAACTATATTTGATTTGTCTAAATCAATTATTCATTTGAATTATTACAAATCACTAAACTAAATTAGCATAAATTATTAAAACTTATTACTTTAATATTAAGAAAATATGTATTGAAGCTAAAATGAGATAATTGAAATAATAAAATAAAGTTGATATTATGTTTAGTGGAACATTATTTTAGAGTTACATTCTCAAATACTAAGTAGATTGAGTGTAGCAATAATGATCATCAGATTAAGTACTAATATGAATGACATGTTAAGTTTGAAAAAACATTATAATTAATATATTTTAAAATAAAAAAATTCATATTTAATTTGGCTGAGATTGACGAGACCTATGCAATGACCTTTGTTTTATTCTAATAAGATTTCATTTGGATTTATCGTGAATTAAAAAAATAATAAGGATAAATAATAATAAATAATTATTTCTTTTTTAGGTAAGCATATATCAAATCATATATTAGATAAATTGAAGTAATGAAATTTAACAAAATCAAAGCAATTCAAGAGTCACATGACAGAAGATTTATAGTTTAATAGTATCATAGGCATATCAATGTGAAGAATTTGAAGAAATTAGATAAATATTATGAAAAAGTTATTTTCCAAGATAATAAAGATATTGAGTAGAACTTCCTTGATTTCAAATTGTGTAACAATTGAAATTTCTTAAAAAGTGTAACAAAACCATAGAAACAAAGAAATTTAAAAAATGAAAATGAATATTTAATTTATATAAGCTCATCAAGACAAGTCCAACGATGTTTTATTATTCTTCATTAGGCATTAATTGGAATTACTGCAAATAACAAAACTAAATAATTATAATAAAAAATAAACAATAATAAATTTTTATTTTAAATATTAAGTAAACATAAATTAATGCTGAAATAAGATAAATTGAAGTACTGCAATACAACAAAATGAAAGAAAAACAAAGAAAAAAAGACTTATTTTTTCTTATTCATACATACAGCCAATTGAAAGCTAAATATTTGAAGAAATTAAGTAAATTATATGAGAAAATTATATTCATAGAAATTAACTCAATTAAGTGTAACATTATCTATCATCAAATCAAAGAGAAATTAAAACTTCTATTAACACGAACAAAAACTCTATAAATTAATGCATTTAAAAATATAAACATGAATATTTAATTAGAAAAAGCTTGTTTAAATTAGTTCGATGATGTTTCTTTCTTCTCGATTAGACCATACTTGATGTTAATGTTAATAAAAAGATAAATAAGCTTAAATAATAAAAAATAAAATTTTAATATTAAGTAGAAATGCAAAAAATAAAATGAGATAAATTGAAGTGTATAACCAATTAACCGAAAAAAGTAAATGTCACATGAGATAAAAATGAGAACTTCATATAAATATAGCTAAATCAGCACAAAAAAGTTCTAAACATTACATTAATCATATGAAAACGTTATGTTCCAAAATACTAAAGTGATTGAGTGTAACACCCTTGATGCTAAATTATGCACAAATCAAAGTGTCTCCTAAGATGCCAAACCCTAAAAATAAAAATATTTAAGAATACTAAAATGAATATTTAATTAGATTGAGCACATTAAGATGAGTCTAATAAAAATTATTTTGTATTAATTAGACCTTAAGTTTATGTCAATATATGTCAAATCTAAAAAATGAAATAAATTGAAGGAATGTAATATATCCAAATTTATTTGAAGTAAAGCTCACATGAGAGGAGAGTTGAATATTCATAGTTATATAAAAATCTTTAAGAAAAAAATTTAAAAAAATTAAAAAATTGTAGAAAAATATTGCATTCCAATATAATAAGAAAATTGAGCATAGCATTCTCGATTAATAAATCAAGTTTACATCAAATGCCCCACAATGTATGATAAAACCATAGTCAATTTTAATATTTAAAAACACAAAAGGAAATATTGATGCCCCATAATGTATGATAAAACCATAGTCAATTTTAATATTTAAAAACACAAAAGGAAATATTTAATCAGATAGAGCTTATTGAGGTATGTCCAATGATGCCTTTTCTATCTCGATCAATGCTCATTTAGAATTCTGATGAATTACTAAAGTAAACATGTATAAAAATAATAAATTATTTTTTATGTTAAATAAATATGTGATAAAGCTAAAATGATTTAAATTGAATTAATGTGATGTGCCCAAATCTAAGCAGATTAATGGTCACACTGATAGAGAATTAGAGTCTCATATTAATATAACCAATTCAAAGTAAAAACTTTGAAGAAATGAGATGCCTTTTATTGCAATTTTGTTTCCAAGATAGTAATGAGATCGAGTTTGAGATCCTTGATCATCAAATTAGGTATGATTCAAATTTTCTAATATTGCATCTCAAATTTTAAGAAACCTAATAAATGTTTTAAATCACAAGAAAAAGAATATTTAACTAGATAGAACACATCAACAATAATCAAATAACATTATCTAGATCGGGCAACATTTGGAGTTATTTCAAATTGAAAGAGTAAATAAGCACAATAATTATAAAGTATTTTTTGATATAAATAAATATATTACGAAATAGAAATTAGTTGAGCTACAGAAATGTAATAAAATAAAATCAAAATGTTGTAAACGTCTTAGAAAAAAAAAATTTTTTGCAATAAAATGCAAAATAAAAGAAAAAATGTTAAACATTTGAGAAAATTTATATAAGAAAGTAGCATTCCAAGATTCTAAAGTGATTGACTGAGAAATCGTAGATCATCATAATAGGTGTAAATCAAAATATCTCATAAAGTGTGTGAAAACCCTAGCTATATAGAATATTTGTAAATATAAAAACGAATATTTAATATGATAGCTTTCCTCGTGATGAGTCCATTGACATTTTTTCAACTAGATCAGACATAATTTTGAATACTACAAATTACAAAATTAAGTAACCATAAATAATGCTAAATTATAATTTTAATATTATTTAAATAAATATTAGTGCAAAAAAGGAAAACTTTAAGTTATTTAACATAACCAAATAAGGGTGATTTAAAGGAAATATAAGAGGGGATTTAGACTTATAAGATAGTCAAACCAAATTAAAGAAATAATTCAAAAGAATGAGATAAATTTTTAAGTAGAATTCCATGATCAAAAGAAAATCGAGTGTGAAATCCTCAATTGTTAAATCAAGTAAAACTCAAAATCCCTTTTAAAGAGCCCCAAAACTTAAGAAAATAAAATATTAAAAAAATTAAATCGATTAGAGCTCTTCAAGACTCATCTAATGACCTAGGTTTCGTCTCGATTAGTCCAAACTTGGAATAATACAAATTATAAAATTAAATAAGCATATATAATAATATTTTTTAAATATTAAGTAATTATATCTTAAAATTGAAATAAGATAAATTGAAGTGATGTAAAAGTTCCAAATGAAAGTAATTTAAATGCCGCAACTAATGAGAATTATGTTACATTGTAATATAACAAAATTAAAACCTATTTTGATGCACTAATCATAAAATAAGTTATGAATCAAAATGTCATGCGAAACATGATAAAATATTGGAAAATAAAATATTTAAAAATAAAATATTTAAAGATAAAATATTTAAAAATAAAATATTTAAATATAAAATATTTAAAAATATTAAAATATGTATTTGATTAAATAAAGCACTTATAAATTATTTAAAAAGCTTTTCTTTCTTCTTAATCAAATCTCATTTGGAATAACTAAAAATTAGAGAAGTAAATTTACATAATTAAGCATAAATTATTTTTTAATATTAAGTGAATATATATTAAAGTTAAAAATATGATAAATTAAAGTAATGATAGAACCAAATCAAAGTAATGTAATTGTCACCGAGAAGGATATTTAGAGTCACATAGCATTACAGCCAAATACTTGAACAAATGAGGCAAATTATACAAGTACAATATAGTATAAGACGCTAAAGATATCAAGTACAACAATCTTTATTGTCAATTCAAGTACAAATCAAAAATATCTCCTAAAGCATGCCAGGAAACCTAGAAAATAAAATTTTAAAACATTTGAAAAAAATTTCAAAGGAAAGAGGTTGTCATGATGAATCAATCATCATTTGTTTTGTCTTAAGCAAACCTTATTTCAAATTACTATTAATTAAATAATTAAATAATTTTATGTTATATTAAATTCTTATTCTCATATTAAGTAAATAATATTAATTTTAAAATGAGATGAATTAAAGTATTATAAAATTACCAAATCCAAGCAATGTAAAGGTCACATGAGAGGATATTTAGAGTTACATAGTAATGTAAGCAACTAAAAGTAAAAAATTTGTGAAAAGAGATAAATTATGCCAGAAAATTATATTCTAAGATACTCCGTAAATGAAATGCAACATTCTACATCATGAAATTAGATACAAATCAAAATAACTTCTAAATCATACTAAAATTTTAAAAAATAAAATATTTAAAAACATGATAGGCATATTTAATTAATTGAACTTGTCGACATGAGTCCATCAAAGTTTGTTTCATTTAGATCAGACCTCGTCTAGAATTACTATGATTTATTAAATTAAATAAGAATAAATAATAATAGCATGCTCTTTTAAGTTTATAAAAATAAATATTAAACTTGTAATCTGATAAATTGAAGTATTATAATATAACCAAACCAAAGTGATCCAAAGATTACATGAAATAGAATAAGTGTTTTCTAGTAATATAACAAAATAAAAAGAAATTAAAATAAAAGTGACTAATTGCTTGGAAAAGTTATATTTTAAGAAATTGTGGTGTTTTAGTGCAATGTCCACACTAATCAAATAAGTTATGAATCAAAATATCTGATATATCATATGAAAAAACAAAAAAATTATTTGAAAATATAAAAGTAAATATTTAAGAGGATAAAGCCCATCAAGTCGAGTCCAACAACAATTATTTTGGCTCGATTTGGTCATGTTTGGAATACTGTGATTCATCAAAGAAAGTAAGCATAAATAATAATAAATTATCATTTTAATATTAAGTTATTTTATATCAAAGTAGAAATGAGATAATTTGAAGCAATGTAAAAAACCAAAAGTAAAGTGACAAATTTAAAGAAATCATTCACATCGTAAGTGAAAGTTGCTCTCCAAGGTTCTAAAATGATGGAGCATAACATTCTAAATTATCAAATTAGATATGAATAAAAATAACTCATAAAATATCTAAAAATCAAAGGAAATAAAAATTATAAATATATAAGAATGTATATTTAATTATATTCATAACATTATAATGCTTTGTTTTAGTTATATTACATAGTTTTAATTTATCTTATTTTTTTCTTTCATATTTTTTCCTTCAAACTAAAAGTATAAAATTTTATTATTAATGCTTAATTAATTTGACAACTCATAGTAATCCGAAATGAGTTTTGATCAATATGAAATAAATGCCATTACGCTTATCTCAATTAGTTCTTTCAAATTAAATATTTATTTTTATGTTTTTAAAATTTTTTGGTATATGGTTTCAACATGCTTTAAATGACATTTTGATTTGTATCTGATCAATTGATGAAAGACATGACAGTTGATCTCCTTTGTATTGTGGAGTAATATTTTCATGTAATATTACATTGATCTTCTTTGATTAGAAAATATTACATTGCTTTAATTTATACCATTTTTACTTCAATGTCTATATATATATATATACACTTAATTTTAAAATAATAATCCATTTTTATTTTAGCTTTTTTACGATGTAATAATAATTCCTACTTTTCATTAATATAAAATAAATGCTGTTGGACTCATCATGGCGAGCATTAGCTAATCAAATATTAATTTTTATATATTTAAATACTTTATTTTCTATCATTTTAACCAATATTAATGGATAATTTGACTTGTATCTAGTATGACGTTCGAGGATGTACACCCAAACTCATTAGTATCTTAGTTTTGTACTCTCATTTAAAATTTCTTTCATTTATTCAAAATTTTAACTTTGATTTTGATAAATTACTTTAAAACTATAAATCACCACTCATATGACCTTTACATTTCCTTAATTTAACTTCTTTTACCTTTAATACTTATTCACTTAACATTAAAGTATCCTGAAATGAGGTATGATTGAGATAAAAATAAAGTCGATTAACTCAACTTTGTTTGCTCCATGTAATATAATATTGAATTTTATATTTCATAATTTTTTATTTGACTTTTATTTTGAAATAATTAATGAGATATTTTATTTCCAACCATATTTGATTATCTAGAATGTTATATGTCCTTAAACTCATTGAATAAATGTTTCTTGTATTATTCTATCATTTGTTCAAAATTATTTTATCTAATTTTGTTATACAACTATAATCATCAAATTCTCTTCTCATGTATCATATGTATTATTTTTAATTGCTATATTATAATACTTCAAGGTATGTCGTTTTAACTTTAATATATTTTTACATATTATTAGAAAATAAATTTGCTATTATTTATTCCTATTTAATTTTTTAAATTTCAATAAGTCCAAAAGAAGTTCGATAGAGTAAACACAAACGTCGTTGGACTAGAATCAAAAAGTTTTGTCTAATTAAATTCTCTTTCATGATCATGGTTGTTATATTTGATTTTTTCAAATAATGTAATGTAGCTTTGCAATAAATTATATCTCATTCCTTCAAATATTTTGCATTAATTTGGATATATTACAATGTAACTCAAAACTATCTCTCAAGTGCCTTTAAAATATTTCTGACATGGTTATTTTATGTTGGCTTAAGTTATCTTACTTTAACTTTGATATATATTTACTTTATGTTAAAATAATAATTAATTGTTGTTTTTTCTTACTTATTTTGGTAAGTTATAATAATTACAAATGAGGTCTGATTGAGATTAAACAAACATGATTGAAGTTCTCTCAATAAGCTCTGTCAATTTAAAATTTATTTTTTATATTTTTAAATATTACTTTTTTTGGGTATTTTAACATTTTTTGCAAGATAATTTCATTAGACCTAGTTTGACTGTTGAAGATAACATAGTCAATCTCGTTATTTTCTTTGAATGAATTTTTCATGTTAAATATATTTTATTTCCTTAATGTTTGTGCTCTAATTTAGTCATATACAATGCATTAAGTTATCGTATTTTATTTACATTACATATTCACTTAAAATTAATATATATATATATATATATATATATATGCTTACTTATGTTAGAAATTTTGAATTAATTTTAAACAAGATTTGATAAAGTTGAAACGGTCAAGATGAGTCTAATGATCTTTATTTAGTCCCTATTTTATCTCATCAAAAATACATGTGAATTAATAAATTAAACAAGTAAGAAAAATTAGAATTGTTATTTAGTAACAAAATCAAAGCAAACATTTTAGAAAGTATGATAAATGTTTTGACAAAGTTGTAGTCCATCTCAATAAGATCATTAAGTGCAACATCCTAGATCACAAAATCCAGTAAAAATCAAAATATCTCATATATGGTGTTAGAACCATTGAAAACAAAATATTTAAAAATATTAAACAAAATAATAAATTAGATAGAGCTCATTGATGAGAGTCAAATGATATTTGTTTCATTTAAATCAAACTAATATAAGAATTATTATAATTTACTAAAAAAAAATAAATAATAATGATAATTTATTTGTTCAAAATTAAAGAAATATATATTAATGAAAAGATAAAATAAGATAAAATTTTGAGAAAGAATATAATTGAATAAAATAAAAGAAAACAATTTGGAAAGCTGAGGCAAATTATATGTAAAAGTTACATTTTGAGGTATTAAGAAGAAT
Organism: Vanilla planifolia; assembly: GCA_023846275.1. Lineage (NCBI taxonomy): Eukaryota > Viridiplantae > Streptophyta > Magnoliopsida > Asparagales > Orchidaceae > Vanilla > Vanilla planifolia. The sequence goes on along the minus strand of JAIUJO010000620.1, from coordinate 44,340 downwards.
AAGTGCAACATCCATAATCATATAATCAAGTTTGTATTTAAAAATAAAAAAATAAATATTTAGTAATTTAGAGCTCATTTAGATGTGTTCAATGTCATTTATTCTATCTAAATCAAACCTCAATTACAATTGTTGTGAATCACTAGAGTAAATTAGAATAAATTAGAGTAAATTATAATAAATTTTAATAAATTATTTATTTAATATTTGGTAAATATATACTAAAATTGAAATAAGATAAGTTGAAGAAAAGTAGTATAATTGAATAAAATTGATATTGAGGGAAGGGAGAGGATATTGAGAATTACATTATAATATAACAAAATTGGAGCTAATATTTAAAAAAATGAGACAAATTCTATAAGAAAGCAACATTACAAGATGCAAAGGAGATCAAGTGGAACCATTGATCAAAAAACAAGAAACAAAAATAAATAATATGCTTAGTGTGCCAAAAAAATAATTAAAAATAAAAAAATGAACATTTAATTAGATAGGATTTGGCAAGATAAGTCTAATGACCTTTGCTTTATTTTAATTTATTCCCATTTGAATTTATTAAGATTTGCAAATTAAATCAACATAAGAAATAATAATTAATTATTTTAATATTAAATAAAAATATGTCAACTTTTATGAGATAAATTAAAGTAATGAATTTTAACCAACTCAAAGTGCAGTAAGAGTCACGAAAGAGGAGATTTAGAATTACGTAATATCTTAGGCAAATCACTGTGAAAATTTTGAAGAAATAAAATAAATTATAAAAAAAAGTTGAATTCTATGGTAATAAAGAGATTGAGTGTAACATCCTCAAAAATTAAATTAGATAAAAAAGTAAATGGCTTATAAAACATACTAAAACATAAGAAATTAAAATTTTTAAAAATATGGAAATTATTATTTAGTTGGAGAAACCACATCAACACGAGTGCAACAACTTTTGTTTGTTCTTGATTGTACTTCATTTGGAACTAATACTAAAAAAATAAAAAATAAAATTAATAATAATAAATTATTAATTTTATATTAAAAATTTTACTAAAGCTACAATAAGATAAATTGAAGTAATGTAATATAAGGAAATGAATGGAATATAACGGTCAAAAGAAAAGAAATTTAATGTTACTTAGTATATGATAAAATAAAAGTGAACATTTTGAAGAAATATGATAAAGTCTATAAGAATGTTGCATTGCAACATTCTAAAAAGATCTAGTGCAACTTCATCAATCATTAAATCAAAAATATATCATAATATCTTGATAAGAAGGACAAAAACCTTTGTAAGAATATTTTAAAAATTTTGAATATTTAATTGGATTGAGCTATTTGAGATGAGTCTAACTACATTTGTTTAGTCTTAATCAAACCTAATTTGCGAATACTACAAACGTTAAAAGTAAGAAAAAACATAAATAGTAATAAAGTTTTATTTTAATATTATGTAAATGTATACCTATGTTGAAATTGGATAAATTTATGAAACGTAAAATGTTAAACTCAAAGCAATGTAAAGGACAATAAAGGGCAAATTAATATTTTTGTATAAATATAATAAAATAAAAAAATTAAAGAAAATGAGATAAATTACAAAAAAAAAAGTTACATTCTAAGATACTAAATGTACTAAGTGAGACATAAACAATCTTTAATTCTTGTGCGAATCAAGAGGTCTCTTAAATGATGCTAATACTCAAGAAAATAAAGTATTTAAAGATAGAAGAATGAATATTTAATTACAAAAGTCTTATCAAAATCTCTTCAATTTCATTTCTTTCCTATCAATTTGACCTCATTTTGGGTTAATATTGATTAAGAAATTAAATATGCTTAAATAATATAAAATATTTTTTTATATTAAGTGGATATAGAATAAAGTTGAAACATAAAAATTAGAGCAATGTAATATAACCAATTAAAAACAATTACATTAATAATATCAAAACTTATAATTCCAAAATACTAAGGAGATCAAGTGTAGCACCCTCGATGTTAAATTTGGTACAAATCAAAATGTTTCTTCAAAATTGCAAAAGCTCTAGAAAAAAATATTTAAGAATAATTAAATTAATATTTAATTATATTAAGCTCATCAAGATAGTCACATAACGTTTTTCCAATTTGATCAGACCTTGATAGATACTACCAAAAAATTACCATAATAAATAAGCATATAGAATAAAAATTTAGTTTTTCGAATTTTGAGTAAATATATATTAAGTCATATAATAAGATAAATTAGAGCAATGTAATATAACCTAATATATGTGAAGTAAAAGTCACACAAGTGGGAGTTAAATATTCATAGTAATATAATAAAATTAACACAAAAACTTTGAATAAATGAAAAAAATATACAATAATGTCTCATTTTAATTTACTAAGGAGATCAAGTGCAACATAATTGATTATCAAATTAAGTTGGAATCAAAATGCCTCATAAAGTAAGCAAAAACCCTTGTCAAATGGAATGTTTAAAAATATAAAAAAAACTAATATTTAATTAAATAAAGCATATATAAGCTAGTATAATGGTACTTTTTTCCTCTTGATCAATCCTCATTTGTTATTAGTACAAGTTACCAATGTAAACAAGCATAAATAATAACAAATTATTATTTTATTATGAATTAAATATATAATAATGCTAAAATGATAAAAATTAAAGCAACGTAACATTCCAAAAAATATATTATAAAGCTCACAAGAGTGGAGAATTAGAACTTCATATTAATACATCCAATTCAAAGTGAAAATTTTGAAGAAATGAGAAGCATTTTATCAAAAAATTGCATTCGAAGACACTAAAGAGATCAAAGTTTTGCATCATCAATCATCAAATTAGGTACCATTCAAATTATCTCAAATCATGCAGAAATTTTATAGAAAGTTAATATTTAAAATTATAAAGAAAGAATATTTATTGGATAGGGCTGATCAAGAATAATATAATGATCATTATGCATCATTTTGAGCTAAAACAAATTTACAATGTAAATGATCATAAATAAAAAAGCTTATTTTAAAATAAAAAATTACATATTAAAATATAAATAGAATGAGTTCAAATAAAATACCAATTTAATATCAAATTAAAGTAAAGGTCACACAAGAAAAGAATTAGACTACCTTGTAACATAACAAAATTACAAAAAAATTTGAAGATTTGATATACATAATATAAGTAAGTTGCATTGCTAGATACTAAAGAAATTGAGTATAACATCCTATATCATCAAATCACATGCAAATAAAAATGTCTAATAAAGTTTGCAAAAAACCTTTCTCATGTAAAATATTCGTAAATATAAAAATTAATATTTAATAAATAGAGCTCCTCAACACTAATCTAATGATTGTTTTTTCATCTTACTCAGATCTCATTTGAAATACTACAAATTTCAAATTAAATAACTATAAAAATTAATTAATTATAATTTTAATATTAATGAAAAAAGATTCATTAATAAAGTTCAAATGAGATAAATTGATGCAATATCATAGAATAAATTCAAAGCAGTATAATGGTCATTAAAGAGGATGTCAGACTCACATAGTACCACAACAAAATCAAAGCAAACAAATTTGATCAAATGAGACAAATTATATAAAAAAATTATCATTTAAGATACTAAGAAGATCTAGTGCAACTATCTCGATTTTTAATTGCATTACAAATCAAAATATCTACTAAAACATTCATAAAAGATGGAAAATGTTTTAAAAATCTAAAAATATATTTGATTGGATTGAGGTTGTTGTGATAGCTCTAACGACATATCTTTCATCTTGGTCAAACAAAATTTTGATTTACTAGAAATTACCAAAAATATGTTTAAATATTATAAAATTATTATTTAATATTGGGTAAATTTTATTTAAAGTTGAAATAAGATATGTTACACCAATGTAATATTATCAAGTCAACATTATGTGAAAGTCACATCAAAGGATAATTAGAGTTACATATTAACGTAACAAAACAAAACTAAAAAGTTTAAAGAGAAAAAATTTTTTTTTCATAATGTTGCACTCCAAGATATGAAGTAGATTAAGTGTAACATCCTAGATCATTAAATTAGGAATGAATCAAAATAACTTGTAAAGTATGTCAAACTTTAAGAAAATAAATTAAAATAAAAATATAAAAATGCATATTTAATTTACAGAGGTTGTGGAGATGAGCCCACCAAAGTTTTTCTCATCTACATGAGATCTCGTTTGAAATTACTATGAATTACTATAATTAATAGACATAAATAATGACAAATTATTTTTTAAGATTAAGTAATTAAAAATTAAACTTACAAAGTGATAATTTGAAGCAATGTAATATAATTGAGCTAAAGTAATGAAAAGATCACATTAGAGAGAATTAAAGTTTTCTAGTAACATAACAAAATAAAAAAAATTAAAAAAAGAGATTATTTTTATAGGGAAGTTATGTTTTAATATACTACGGAGTTCAAGTGTAACAACCTTGAAAGTCAAATATGTTACAAATCCAAATGCCTCATAAAATAGGTATATAACCCTATAAAACATTTAAAAAATACAAAAAATGAATACTTAAATGAATAAAGCATATCAAATTGAGTATAACAGCACTTGCTTCCTCTCTATTTGATAAAGTTTGGAATTATTGTAATTTGCCAAAGAAAAGTCAGCATAAATACAAATAAAGTATTATTTTAATACTAACAAATTTCATATCAAAGTTGGCATGAGACAAAATGAAGTGATTTAAATTAGCCAAATCAAAGTGACAAATTTAAAGAAATGAGACAATTTAAAAGTAAAAGTTGGATTCTATGATTCTAAAGAGATGGAGTATAACTTCTATCATCAAATCAGGTACGAATAGAAATGACACATAAAATTAGCAAAAAAAGCAAGGAAATATGTGTTTTAAATATATAAGAATGAATATTTAATTATAATTAAAATTTTATGATATATTTTTAGTTATATTTACATAGCTTTTATTTATCTTATTTTATCTTTAATATTCTTTAATTAATATTAAAATTATTATTACTATTATTATTATTATTATCATTATTAATGCTTAATTACTTTGATATTTCCTAGTAATCCTTAATGAGGTTTAAGTGAGACTAAATAAAAGTCAATGCACTTGCGTTAATAAGCTATTTCAAATTAAGTATACCTCTTTATGTTTTTGAATATTTTTTATCATGGGTTTACAATGCTTTACATGGCATTTCAATTGATATTTCATTTAATGATTAAGGATATGACACTTGATCTTTTTTATATCTTGGAAATTACAATTTAAGGAAAATTTATTCATTTATTCATGGTTTTTTCTTTGATTTTATTATATTACTATGTAACTCTAAATCTCCTCTTATGTAACCATTATGTCACTTTGATTTAAAAATATTACATTGTATCAATTTATCTTATTTTCTTTAATATATATGTACTTAATATTAAGAAAATAATTTATTTTCTTTTTACTATGATAATTGATAATAATTCAAATGATTTCTAATAGATACAAACCAAATGTTGTTGGACTCATCAAAATGAGTTATATTTAATTAAGTATTTGTTTTTATTTTTTTGAAAATGTTTTAATCATTATAACATAAATTTTGAAATGTTTTGATTTATGTTTAATTTGATAAACAAGGATATATGCTAGAACTAATTAGTATTTTAGATTTCAATTTTTACCATAAAAATGTCTTTCATTCTTCAAATATTTCACTTTGATTTAGACATTTAATAAGTGACTTAGCTCACCTCTAATATGACCATTACTTTATTTCATTCCTTCTCTGAACTTGCTTCAATTTGACACATTAAAGATTTAATATATATTTATTTAATATTAAATTATTTATTTTTATTATTTTACTTATTTACACTAGGAATTCATTGTAATAACAAATTAAATCTGATAGAGATGAAAATAAAGACATTTGAGTCATCTCGATCAGCTCTATCTAATTAAATATTAAATTTCTTATTTTCAAAAGTTTTATTTGATTTATTTTTTTTTTAATTTTATGAGCCATTTAATTTCCTATGAGATTTGATGATTGGCAAACTCAATCTCTTTAGTATCATTGGATACATCTTTCTTTTACTATTCATCCCATGTGTTCAAATTTGTTTCTTTAACTTGGTTATATGATAATATTAATCTAATTCTCTTCTCAAGTGATGCTTACTTTTTTTATTTTGTTATTATATAATTCTTCAATTTATCACATTTCAAGTTCAATATACATTTAGTTTTTATTAAAAAAATAATTTTCTATTCTTTCGATTTATTTAGTTTTGTAATTTCTAATATCCCCCATTGAAGTCTAATCTTAAGAAAGTAAATGTTGTCGAGCTCATATCAATGAGTTTTATATAATTATATATTTATTTGATGATTAAAGATATTACACTTGAACTCTTTTATATCTTGGAATACAACTTTCTCATAAAATATATCGCATTTCTTCAAATTATTTGCTTTCATTTGACTATATTACTATGTAACTCTAAATCTCCACTTAAGTGAACTTAGCATATTATTTATGTGGTTGGATTAAATTTCTTAAATTTATCTTGATTTATATTTAATATAAATTCACATTATTTTAAATAAATAATTATTATAATTTGTTCTTATTTGCTTTTCTAATTTATAGTAATTTCAAATGAAGTCTAATCAAGATAAAACAAACATGATTAGACTCATCTCATAAGACATATTAAATTAAATATATTTTTAATATTTTTAAATACTTTATTTTCTATTTCTTCAGTATTCTGTATAGGATATTTCTATTGTACCTACTTCGATGATCGAAGAAGTCAAACACAATCTTGTTCTTATCTTAGATTTAAATTTCTTTATATATTTTATTTTAATCCTTTAATTTTTTTACCTTGATTTGTTTACATCATACAACATCAATTTATCTAATTTTAGCTATATTATATATTTACTTAATATTAAAATCATGATATTTAATTATTTATAGTTATTTAATTTTTGTAATTTTTAGTAATTCCAATCGATGTTCGATCAAGATGAAATGCTTGAGACAAGTCCAGCGACATGTCTTTATCCCAAAGGTAAAAAAATGAAAGATTTACTAACATAAAAATTATTATTTCTCAAGATAAAGTTCAACTACATGATGCAAATGAAATTTATTTTGTCTCAATCGAACCTTATTTAGAATTACTATAAATTACAAATTAAATAGGCATAAATAATAATAAAATATTAATTTAGTATTAAAAAATACTTTAGCAAAGCATAAATAAGATAAATTATAGAAATGCAACATAATCAAATTAGTGGATTGTTGAAGTTACATGAGAAGTGAGTTTTTCATAGTTATATAATCAAATCTAAGTAAGACATTTCAAGAAATGAGATAAATTATACAAGAAAGTTACATTTCATGATACCTAAGATCAAAAACATAAAAAACATCTTAAAAAATATAAAAATTAGTATTTAATTAGGTAGAGCTCCTTGAACCATTTTTGAAAAATATAAATATAAATAATAATGAATTGTTATTTTAATATTAAGAAAAAATATATTAAAGTTGGAATGAGATAAATTGAAATAATATAACACAACATTATCAAAGTAATATAAAGTTCACAAAAGAGGTGATTTAGAGTTAGATTACTATATGACAACATTAATGTGAAAAATTAGAATTAATGAGATAAGATGTACAAGAATGTTGTATTGCAATCACTATGGAAAACGAGTATAGCATGCTCCATCATCAAATTAGACATGTAGCAAAATAAATCCTAAAGCATACCAAACTCTTAGAAATTATAATACTTCAAAACTTTAAAAAATAATATTTAGTTTTGTTGAGCTCATTGGGATGTGTCCAAGGACATTTTTTCATATCAAAAGGGCAACATTTTGAGTTACTACAAATTAAAAAATTAAAGAAGCATAAATAATAATAAATTAATATTTTCAAATCAAGTATATATACATTAAAGAGAAAATAAGATAAATTGAAGCAACATAATGTAAAAAACCAAATCTAAATGAAAAATGTTAATGAGATAAATTATACTTAAATGTCCATACAAAGATATTAAGGTGATAGACTATAGTAAACTCGAATAAAAAATCAGGTATGCATCAAAATATTTTCTAAATCAAGTCAGAAATCCAAGAAAATATGTGATATTAAAATATAAAAATGATTATTTAATTAGATAGGGCTCATTGAAATAGCTCCAATGATGTTGGCTTCATCACGGATGGACCTCATTTAGAATTATTACAAATTATCATATAAAATAACCATAAAAAAATTAACTATTTTCATATGAAGTAAATATATATTAAAGCTGAAAAAAAATAAAATTGAAGAAATTTAATGTAAACAAATCAAAATGGTGTAATTATCACGTAAAAGGAGAATAATAGTTTTGAAGTAATATAAGCAATTATATTGAATAACTTTGAAAAAGAAAAATAAATTATATGAGAACCTAGCATTCTAAGATACTAAGGAGATTGAGTATAACATTATCAATCATAAAATTAGATATGAATAAAAATGTTTCAAAAACTATGCCAAAAAAATAAAAAAAATACAAAAACATTTACAAATGAATATTTAGTTAACAAAGTTCATTGGGGAAATTATAATGACATTTGTTTTGTGTCAATTACCTGTCATTTGCAACTACTATGAATAACCAAGGAAAAAAGAATAAATAAGAACAAATTATCATTTTACTTTTTAATGAATATAAGATAAACCTAAAATGTGTTAAATTAATGAATTTTTCATATAACTAAGTTAAATTAATGCAAAAGTTCAATAATAGAAAAATTATATTTTAATAGCCATATAACCTAATCAAAACAAAAAAAAATAAGTTAAATTCCCAAAATATATTGAGTATAACATCATTAATCATAAAATTAGATATGAATTAAAATGTGTCATAAAATATTCCAAAAGCCTATTAAGTAAAATCTTCGTAACTATATAATTGAAAATTTAATAAGATTGAAACCATCAAAAAGAGTTGAATGACATTTGCTTTGTCTTATTTGGATGTCAAATATAATTACTATGAATTTCCAAAGTCATTAGACTTAAAAAAATAAAGAAATATTATTTTAAAATTAAGTAAATATATATTAAACTGAAATGAGATTAATTAAAATAATATAATACATCCAAATCAAACTGATGTAAATGTCATATACGAGTATAATAAGAGAATTATATTAATATATTCTAAGAAAAGTGAAAATTGTTTAAAAATAAGGTCAATTATGTCGAAAAGTTAGATTACAATATAATATGAATATTGATTGTAATATTCTTGAATGTCAAATTAGCTACAAATCAAAATATTTTATAAATAATACCAAATCACAGTATTAAAAATATAAAACTAAAAAATTAAATAAATAAATCTCTTTGAGAAGAGTCCAACAACCTCAATTCCACCTTGATTAGATCTCATTTAAAGTTAATAAAAATTAACAAAGAAAAGAAGGAAAATGTTAACAAATATTTATTTTAATATCATGTAAATATACATTAAATCTAAAATGAGATAAATTGAAACAATAATATTTAGCCAAATCACTATGATGTAAATAGTCAACCATAATAGATTCAAAGTATCAAAATGATATAACCAAATCAATGAAAAACTTTTAATGAAAACAGATAAACTATATGGGCAAGTAGGACACAAAAAAACTAAAGAGAATTAGTGCAACATCCTTGATGGTCAAAATTGGTATGAATCTAAATATCTTGTATAAGGCAACAAACTTTTAGGTGGTAAAATATTTAAAAATAAAAATTAAATATTTAATTTGATAGAGCTTGATGTAATGAGTCCAACTATGCTTGTTTCATCTTGTTAGAACTTTATTTTGAATAACTGTGACTTACAATTGAAAATTGATATAACTAATAACAAATTACTATTTAAATATTAAACAATTATATGTTAAAGCTAAAATGAGATTAATTAATCTAATCCTATATAACTAAATTATGGTGAATTGAAGGTCACATAAAATGAGAATAAGAGCTTTATCATAATGTATCCAAATCAAATACAAAAAGTTGAAGTGAGGTAAATTGTATGGTAAATTATCATTCTACGATCCAAAATAGATCGAGGGTAATATCCTTGATTATCAAATCATGTATAAAATGAAATGTCTAGTTAATGATGCAAAAAAAATACAAAATAAAGTATTTAAAAATATAAAAATAACTATTTAATAAGATAAAGCTTATCTTGATGTGTACAAAGATATTTATTTCCATTAAATCTCATTTGGAATTATGGTACCTTACAAAATTAAATAGCCATAACTAATAATAATTTATCATTTGAATATAAAACAAACATATTTATACTTTAAATGATATAAAATGAAGCACAAAAATATAAAAAAATCAAATCATGGTGAATTAGTTTTATATAGTAATATAAACAAATAAATTTAAAACATTTGAAGAAAAATAATCAATTAGATGGCAAAGTTCTTTTCTAAGATAATTGACTATAACACCATCAATATTAATATTAGGTGTGAATCAAATTGTCCCATAAAATGTACTAAAATACAAGAAAATAAAAAGTTAAAAAAGAATAAGTTTTTAATTAGATAGATCTCATTAAAACATGTTAAATGTTCATTCTTTCATCTTTATCACTCCTCATTTGGAATTACTATAAATTGACAAGTAATTAAACATAAATAATGATGAATTATTACAATAATGTTAAGTAATTATATATTAAGCTAAACTAAGATAGATTTTTGCAATATAATGTAACCAAATCAAAAGAATTTCATTGTTAATACTAAAGGAGAATTAGAGTTAAAAAATAACATAACCAAATCAAAATAAAAATTTAAGCAATGTGATAAATTATATGGAAGAGTTGCATTCCAATATGATATAAAGATCAACTGTAATCTTCTTGATCATCAAATCATTAAGATCAATAGTTCCATTCCAAATGATATTCCATTGAGACGTAAATATCGTCGTTTAACTTTTTTAATGAACTTTTTCAAACTAAAAATTCATTCTCTATTTATATATACTTTTTTGTTTTTTTCATTCTTTTTTATTGATTATTATTTATACTTGATTTGGCAATCGAAGATGTTACACATCATCTCCTTAATATATTGGAATCTCACTTTCTCATTTAATTTATCTTATTTCCTTAATTTTTTTCTTTTATTTGGTTATATTTTGAGAAAACTCAAATTCTCATTTACTATGACCATAACATCCTATGATTTGATTATATTACACTACTTCAATTTATCTTATTTTAGCTTTATTATATATTTTCTTAGTATTCAAATAATATTTTATTCATATTTTTTCTTATTTACTTCAGTAATTCATAGTTATTAAAAATGAGCTAAGATCAAGGTGAAATAAACATTGTTCGACACATTTCCGTGAGCTTTATTAAATTAAAAATTTATTTCTATATTTTAAAATACTCCATTTACTAAAACCTTTGCAACTTAGTGAGACATATTGATTTGTAACAAATTTGTGAAGAATGGTAGTAGACTTGATCTCCTTAGACTCTTTTTGAATGCAACTTTCTCAAAAAAATTATCTTAACTCAAAAATAGTTTGGCTTTAATTTTGTATTTTTTTAAGTAACTCTGAATCTCTTCTCATGTCACAATTACGTAACTTGTTTGAGTTATACTACATTTTTCTTATTTATCACATTTTAGCTTTGGAGTATATTTCCTTAATATTAAAAATAATTATTTTTTATATTTATGCTTATTTATTTTAGTAATTGATAGATATTATAAGTAAGGTCAAATCAAGAGGAAACAAATATCATTGACTGATCTCGATGAGTTCTATTAAATTAATTATTATTTTATAAATATTTTTTTAATTTTTTATTTTCTAAGGTTTTAGCATCCTTTTAAAGATATTTTAATTTTTTTTCTTACTTTATGATCGTCAACAGTTCTCTTGATCTTCTTAATATCTTAGAATGCATCATTTTGTCACAATTTGTCATATGTTTTAAATATATTACTTTGTTTTGATTATATTATTATGAAACTCTAATTCTCTATTCTTTTGACTTTTATATCACATAGGCTTGTATAAATTAAGTTGATCACTTGAATTTATACCATTTTAACTTTAATAAATATTTTCTTAATATTAAAATATTTTTTAATATATATGTTTTTTACTTTTTTATTTAACAAAAATTCTTTCTGAAATTTGATTGAAATGAAATAGATACTATTAAAATTTTCTCAATGAATTCTATCAAATAATGCTTTTTAATATTTTACTACAAGGTTTTATAAACTTTTATGAGTCATTTAAATTTGTACATGACTTGCTAATCAAAATTGTTATGCTCAATATCCTTAATATCTAGCATTGAAACTTTATCGTAGAACTTATGACCATTTTTGAAATGTTTTCTTTCATTTTGGTTTATTGATATTATGTACATTCCTTTGATGTTTTTTATAATATATTATTCTGCTTTTTATCATATTTTAAATTTAATATGCATTAACTTAATATTAGAATAAATTTTTTTTATTATTTATTTTAGTCATTCTTTTGTATTTCTAAATGAGGTGTGATGGGAAAAAATATGTCAATGACTTAGTCTTGACGAGATCTATCAAACTATATATTTTTTTCCAAATTTTTTTGATATTTTATTTTTAAAATTTTCTCATGTTTTCTGAGTCATTTAGACATGTGCTTGATTTGATGATCAATTATGTTATAATCAAAGTTCATATTTCTGGCAATATACTTTTTAAACATAATTTATCTCATTTCTTAAAATAGTTTTCCTTCATTCCATTATATTTGTATAAAATGCTATATATTCTATCATGTTTATTTTATATCACTTTTCTTTGGTATATTACATTATTTTAATTTATTAATTTTTACTTTTAATATATTTTTACTTAATATTAACTTAATTATTTTTTATTATTTATTTTGTTTTACTTTTTTATATCATAATAATTCCAAATGAGATTCAATAAGGTTGAAAAGGATTGAAGGACTAGTCTAGATGAGCCCCATAAAAAATATTTACTTTTATAATTTTAAATATTTTATTTAAAAAGTTTTTAACATGTTTTTTAATATGACTTGATTTATACATTATTTGATGTTAAAGAATATTACACTTGATCTCCTTAGTGTCATGGAATGCAAATTTTTCTATCAATTTATCTTATTTCTTAAATGTTTTTACATTGATTTGCCTATAAATCCAAACATCTTCTCTAATAGTATTTACATCACCTTGATTTGATTATAATATATTATTTCTATTTTTATCATTTTAGTAATATTAATTTTTTAACATCAAAAATATTATTTTTTTATTATTTATGCTTCTTTATTATGCTAGTTTAAAGTTAATATAATAGAGTTTAAGTTGAGATGAAACAAATGCCTTTTAAGTTTTATTGAAGAGTTTTATTTAGTTAAATAACATTTTTATATTTTTAAACAATTTTTCTTTAAGGAGTTGACATGCTTTACGAGGTATTTCAATTCATAAATGATTTGATTATCTAGATTGTTAGACTTGATCCCATTAGTATGTTAGAATGCAACGTTCAAATGAAATTTTTCTCATTTCTTAAAATTTTTTGTGTTAAAGTTTATATTCCATTCTAATTCTAAATCTTTTGTTGCATGACCGATATATGTCCAAAATTTTGTTATATTACATTGCTTCAATTTATCTTATTTGACCTTTAAAATATATTTATTTAATATTTAATTAATAAAATATTATTATTTATGCTAGTTAACTTTTGTAATTTTGAATAATTCCAAAACAAATATGGTCAAAATTGAATGAATGTCATGGACTTATCTTGCCAAGCTTTTTATCAAATTTTTATGTTTATATTATTAAATGTTTTATTTTCTATGGTATTAGCACTCGATATCATTTAATTTCTATTTGTAACTAATTTATTGATTGAGGATGATACACTCAATCTCCTCAGTATCTTAGAATGTAACTTTCTTATGCAATTTATATTATTCCTTGAAATGTTTTTCTTTGATTTGGTCATATGGTTACGAAGCTCTAATTCTTCACTTTTAAGACCATTACAACATTTTGATTTGGTTATATTACAATACTTCAATTCACCTAATTTAAAATTTAATATATCTTTTTGTAATATTAAAAAATATTTTTTTTATTAATTATGCTCTTTTAACTTTAGTATTTGGAAGAAATTCTAGATGAGCTCTGATTAAAGAAAAATGGTTATTAAACTCATGAAAATGAGCTCCACCAATTATATGTTAATTTCTATTTTCAAATATTTTCATTTTTTGTGATTTTGAGATTCTTTACTAGACATTTGGTTTCATGACTGAATTGATGATCAAAGATGTTATGCTTGATCCCCTTATTATCTTGGATGTAAATTTTCATAATAATTCATTTCATTTCCTCAATTTTTTTATTTTTTGATATTGTTATGCAACTTCAAATTTACTATAAAATGACCTTTAAATAAGTATAATTTTGTTGAATTACATTTTTCCATTTTTGTCATTTTAAGTTTTAATATATTTTTTCTTCATATTAAAAAATAGTTTAATTTTATTTTTTCTTATTTAGTTTGTAATTCGTAGTTATTATGAACAAGGTTCGATAAAGGTTAAGCAAATCTTATTTCACATATCACTATGAGTTGTATCTCATTAAATATTAACTTAAAAACTTTTAAATATTTTTTAGTATTTTTGCATTCTTTATTATGCATTTTTATTTGTACTTAATAATCAACAATGTTACACTTAATGTCCTTAGTATCTTTGATTAAAAATTTCCCATTCAATTAGTGTCATTTCTAAAATACTTTGATTTTAATTTTTATATATTACAATGAAAAAATAACTCTTTATTGGGTGATTTTAAAATCACTACAATTTTTTTATGTTATATTCAGGAGTTTATCTCATTTTGGCTTTGTTATATTTTGCTTTTTTTGTAGTAACTATATACAAGGTTCGAGTGAGATGATTCAAACTTTTTTGGACTCAACAGGACGAGAACTACCAAAATGTGCCATTATTTTTATATTTGTTTTTTTATTTTATAAGGATTTGGCATACATTATAGGACATTTAGATTCATACTTTATTTGAAGATTAAGAATACTATTCTTGATCTACTTCGTGTCTTAGACAATAACTTTCCCAAAAATTTATCTAATTTTCTAAAGTAATTTTCCTTGATGTTCTTATGTTTCTATGTAACTCTAAAACATCTCTTATTTGAATTTACAGGTTATTGATTATGCTATATCAGATTATTTTAATTTTTTTTTTTTTTAATTAACATTAATTTTATAATTTTAAAATAATAATTTATTTATTTTTTATTAAGTTTAGTAATCCACTATAAACAAAAATAAGTTTTGATCAAGATAAAACAAACCTTATTGAACCAATCTAAATGAGTATTATCAAATTAAATATTCAATTTTATATTTTACTGACTTTATTTTCCATGATTTTAGCATATTTTATAAGTCATTTTGATTTGTACATGTTTAGATAACTCATGATGTTACACTTAAACTCAGTATCTTGGAATGCCATGTAGTTTGCCATATTTCATCAAATGTTTCACATCAATTTTTTATATTGTTATGAAACTATCATTTTCCTCAACTGTGGGCTTTATGTCATTATGATTTCGTTAAATTACAATGCATCAATTTTTTCAACACATTTTTTTAACATATGATTTTTATATTAAACTAATAATTTATTATTATTTGTGTTTATTTATTTAGAAAAGTCATAGTTATTCCAAACATTTTTTTTGGAAAAATAGACATCATTGTACTTGCTTTATTCATCTTTAATCAAATAAGATATAATAAAGATGAAAAAAGTGTCATTGAACACATCTTGATGAGGTCAAATAAATTAAATGCTAATTTATATATTTTTAAAAATTTCTTTTATAATTTTTATGCCTTTTGAGACATTTTGATTGACACTTGATTTAATGATCGAGGATGTCACATTTGATTACTTTAGTATTAAGGAATCAACTTCATAATATAATTTATCCCATTTCTTAAAATTTTTAGCTTTTGTTGACTTGTAATAATATAAAAATCTAAATATTCATGTATGACATCTTGAAATTACTTTGATGTGGTTTTATTAGATTTCTTTAATTTATTTCATTTCAACTTCAACATATATTTACAAAATATTTAAATAATTATTTATTATTTTTTAAAATTTTTTACTTTGATAATTTGTAGTAATTCCAAAAACCTTTGATTAAGAAGAAATAAGCATCTTTTGAGTCATCCTGATGTGCTCTCACTAGTTTTATATTAATTTTTTAATTTGTAAATATTTTATTTTCTGGGGTACTTGAATTCTTTAGTGCCATTTTGAGCCTTACAATATTTGACTATTAAGTATATTACATTTGATCTCCTGAGTATCTTGAAATGCAACTTTCTTATATAATTTATTTCAGTACTTCAAATTTATGGTTTTTGTTTGGTTACCCTATTATCTAACTCTAAAGCTCATATCATGTTACTTGTACATTGCTTCAATTTTTTTATTTTACATTACTTTAATATTGCTCATTTTATGCTAAAATATACTTAATATTAAAATAAAAAGTTATTATTATTTATGCTTAGTTTCAATAGTAATTTATTATAATTCCAAATCGTGTTTGATTAAGATGAAATAGATGTCATTGGACTCATCTAAACAAGCTCCATATAATTAAATATTTATTTTCTATACTTCTAGATATTTTATGTTCTAGGGTTTTGGCATGTTTTACAAGTCATTTTTATTTGTACATGTTTTAGAGATTGAGGTGGTCACACCCAATCTTGTTAATATCATAGAACTGAATTATCCCATACATTCGCTACATTTCTTTAAATATTTTGCAATTATTCGTTTAGATTACTATATAACACATAAAGTGCTTTTATATGGCTTTTATAATGATTTCATTTCATTATATTATATTTATTCAATTTATCTCATTTTCACACACACAAATATATATATATATATATATTCTTAATATTTTTAAAAATAATTTATTATTGTTTGTTCTTATTAATTCAATAATTCTTAGTAATTCCAAGTGATGTCTAATCATGGCAAAACAAACATCGTTGGACTGCTATAAAATGCAATTTTTCATATATTTTGTCCCATTTCTTCAAATGCTTTACTTTAGTTTTGATATATTACTATGTTACATGAAATCTCTTATTTGTGTGGCCCTTATATCACTTTGATTCAATTACATTTCATTGTTTCAAGAGATATTATGATTCTTACCTAATTTGTTGATCGAGTACGTGACACTTGATCTCCCTTTCATCGTGGATTGTAACTTTTGACTTCAATTTTTGCCAATTTTCAAATTTTTTGAATTAATTTGATTATATGACTATGTTACTCTAAATCATGTCTCTTGTGAACTTTACTTTATTTTTAATTTATTTTACTATTTCTATAGTTTATTGCTTTTTAGTATTAAAATATATTTATTTAATATTAAAAGAGTAATATATTGTTATTAATGGATATTTACTTTCTTAAACTCCCATAATTTTAAATAATGTCCCATTGAGATGAAAAAAACGTCATTAGACTCTTCATGATAAGCTATATCCTATTAAATATTTATTTTTAAAATTGCAAATATTTAATTTTTTGGTTTTTGGTACATTTTGATTCATTTTATTTTTTAGTTTTTACTCTATTTGATGATAAAGTATGCTACACACGAACTCCTTAGTATCATGGTTTGCAAATTCTCATATAGTTTATCTCATTTTACAAAGTTTTTTTCTTTTTTTTAGTAACATTAAATTGCTTTTATTTACTTTATTTAACTCTAACTACATTTCTTCAAATTTAAAAAGTAATTTATTATTATTCATGCTTATTTACTTTGCTAAATAACCATAATTCCAAAAGTGTTATGATTTAAACGAATTTTTTCTTATACTCTTATTAATGAACTCTATCCAAACAAATATTCATTTTATATATTTTAAAAATTTTTAATAGTTTACTTATGTTTTATGAACTATTTTGACATGTACCTAATTTGATGATCGTGGATGTTACACCCAATTTCTTTAGTATTTTAGAATGCTATTTTTTGTATCATTAATTTTATTACTTCAACTCATTTTCATTTGGTTGTATTATTTTGTTTCAATTTATCTCTTTTTCATCACTAATAAATTCTTACTTTTTAAAATAACATATTATTTTTGTTATTTGTTCTTATTTATTTATGTAATTTATAATTATTTTAAATGAGTTCTTATAGAAGTGAAACAAACATCATTGGAGTCATCTTAATGATCTCTATCAAATTAAATATTCATTTCGATATTTCTAAGTTTTTTCTTTCATGGGTTTTGGTATGAGTTTTTTGTGATTTTGATTTGTACATTATTTGACAATATAGAATATTACACTTCATCTCTTTATCATCATTGAATTCAACCATTTAACACAATTTATTATGTAACTTTACATACCCTCTCAAGTGTCCTTTACGCAACCATTATTTGTTTATATGAGTTCAGTTTAGTTATATAATTTAAATTCTAATATTTATTTCATTAAATAAAAAACTATAATTTATTATTACTTATGCTTAATTACTTGCAATTAAAAAAATATTTAATTATCATTTATGCTTATTTTTAATAGGTCAAAGTAATTAAAAATGAGATCTATTCATGAATAAACAAGCATTATTGGACTAGTCTAGATGGCCTCTATCAAAAAAATAATTAATCTCTTTAATTTTAAAACTTTATTTTTTAGTTTTGCAAGCTTTGTAAGATATTTTGATTCAAACTTGATTTAATGATCAAGGATGTCACACCTGATCTCTTTATTAGATTTGATTAAAATGCTCCCATGTAATTTATCTAATTTCTATTTATATTTTACTTTGATTGGATATATTACTATGTAACTCTAGATCTCTTTTAATGTGACATTTATATCACTTTCATTTGATTATCTTACTTTGATTGAATTTATCTAATTTATTGATCAAAATAATGTTTACATAATACTAAAATAATACTATAATTATAGATTTTAATATTTATTTTATTTCACTATAATTTGAAATGAGGTCCATTCAAAATGAAACAAATATTATTTTACTTCTCTCGAACAATCTTTATCTAATCAAACATTCATTTCTATATTTTCTTAAAAATATTTTATACTCTAGTTTTTTTTCTTTATGAGAATTTTTAATTTGCATCAAATTTGATGATTTTGGATAACACAATCAACATCCTTTATTTTTTGAAATACAACTTTCTCATACAATTTATCTGATCTCATCAAATCTTGCATTTTGTTTTGCTTTATATTATAATGTAACATTAAAACTCCTCTTGTGTGATATTTTTATTGCTTAGATTTAGTTATATAATATTGCTTCAATTTATATGATTTAGCTTTAATATATATTTACTTCACATTAAAAATTAATTATTAATATTACTATTTTTTGGTGATTCATAATTATTTAAAATGAGATTTGTTCAAAAGGAAGAAAACTACATATGGCATGTTTCAATTAGCTTTATCTTACACAACGTTCATTTCTATATTTTTAATATTTTATTTTCAATATTGTTGTTAAGGTTTATGAGAAATTTTAATTTTAACCAAAGTTGATGATTGTTTATGTTACACTAGATCACTTTAGTAAATTATAATGCAATGTTGGCGTGCAATTTATCTCATTTTTTTAATTCTTTTTTTACGTTATATTACTATGAAACTCTAAGTTTATTCTCATGCAACAAGTACATCTCTTTGATTTTGTAGTATTACATTGTTTTAATTTATCTTATTCATCTTTAAAATAAATTTAGTTAATATAAAAATAATATGTTTATTATTATTTATGCTTATTTATTATTGTAATTAGAAGTAATTCCAAATGAGATCTTATTGAATGAGAAAATAATTGTTGGCCTCATCTCAATGAGCTTTATCTAATTAAATAGTCATTTTTATATTTTAAAGTATTTATTTTCATGAGTTTTAACTCATTTTATGAGACATTTTGAGTGTATTTTCTATGATGATTGAAGTTGTTATACTTGATCTTTTAGTATTCTTGGAATGCGGGTTTTTCTTATATTTTATCTCATTTCTTCAAACGTTTAACATTGATTTGATTATATCACTATGAAACATTTACATTGCTTTGATTAAGTTTTAAGATAGGGTTTCACTATTCATTTTAAACATTCATATATATTTAAATATTATTATATTAGCAATTTGTTATTATCCATACTTATTTACTTTAATAATCTATAACAATTATATAAAAGTTTAGTTTAAGGAGAAAAAAGGTTTATTTTCAAGGGTTTCACATGCTTTAACATTATTTTGATTCCTACCTAATTTGATGATTAAGGATTTTAAATTTGATGTCCTTAGTATCTTAGATTATTGATTTCTTATATAACTAAAATCATTTCCTCAAATTTTTCTTTCATTAGGTTATTTTTTATTTAGCTTTATATCTTCCCTCGTGCGAGCAATGCATAAGTTTTGTTTGATTACACTACATTACTTTAGTTTATGTCGTTTTAGCTTTAATACATATTTAATTAATATTGAAATAATAATTTTTTTTTTATGATATTTACATTAGTAAATTGGAATAATTCAAAACCAAGTCTAACACAGAGCAATTGAATGTTGAGGACTAGTCCATATGAGTTTTATCCTTCTAGTTATACATTTTTAGATTTTTAAACTCGATCACCATACTATCTTGCAATGTAAATTTCCCAAACAATTTATCTCATTTCTTATAATATTTTGTTCTGATTTGGTAATAATACTACCCAACACTAAATCTCTTCTCATACATCCTTTATGTTATTATGATTTTGATATATTATATTGATTTATTTTATCTTATTTTAGCTTTAATATATGCACTTTTATATTAAAATAATAATTTGTTGTTATTTAAGCTTATCTACTTTGATTGTTTGTAGTAATTTCAAATTGGACCTAACCAAGAAGTAATAAATATCATTAGATCCATCTCAAAAGATTATATATTTTAATATTTTTAAACATTATATTTTTTATGGATTTTTTATATTTTATGAAACATTTTAATTTATACCTAATTTTTGTTCGAAAATCGTACACTCAATTTTCTAAGTGTATTGGAATATAACTTTGTCATAAAATTTATTTTACTTCTTGAAATTTACTAAGGACTTAGCTGTCTTAAATTGCTTCAATTTTTCACATTCAAACTTAACATATTACAAAATAATATTTAAATAATAATTTATTATTATTTCTGCATACATATTTTGATAATTTGTAGTAACTCCAAATGTGGTCTATAAGAATGAAACTTTGTTTGACTCTCTCTTTGAACTCTATGAAACTAAAATTCATATCTAAATTTTCAAAAGTTTTATTTTCAATGGTTTTGACTTCTTTTAAGAGGCATTTTAATTTGTACTTCGTTTAACAAATAAGAATGCTATATTCAATCTCATCAATATCATTAATTTATAATGATGTTCTATTAACATGAAACAAATATCATTTGATTATGTCAAAGAAATCTATGCAAGTAATGTTATTTTCCTCTACTTTGAATATTTCTTTCTATAGTTTTGGCAAGATTCATGAGACATTTTAATTTGTAGCAAATTTAACAATTGTGCAGGTTACACTCATGCTCCTTAGAATCTTGGAATGTAACTTTCCTATATGACTATTTTATCTTTGATGTTTTTTCTTTCATTTTGTCCTATTACTATATAACTTTAAATTTCTTATTATGTGGCCTTTATCTCAGATTGATTTGGTTAAATTACTTTACTTCAATTTATATAATTTAAGCTTAAATATGTGTTTTTTTAATATTAAATTAAAACTTTACCATTTTTCAAAATTTAATTTGTAATTCATAGTAACTACAAATGAGGTCCATTCAAGATGAAATAAATGTCAATGGGCTAACCTTGATAAACCAGGTCCAATTAATTATTCCTTATAATTTCTTTAATTATTTTATTCCCTAAATTATCCACATATTTAATGAGATAATTCAATTTAAACATGATTAGATGATTAATGATATTACATTCAATCTCTTTTAGTACATTTGATTATAACTTTCTTATATAATTTGTCTCAATTCTTTCAACTTTTTCTTTTAAACTTTGGTGCCAATTTATTTTTATTTGTGCTTATTTAATTTTGTAATTCATAGTTATCCTAATTGATGTCCAATTGAGGTAAAATAAATATCAAACGACTTTTCTTGACGAGCTCTATCTAATTAAAAAATATTTAATATTTTTTTAAATATTGTTTTTGGGAGTTGGCAAGCTTTACAAGGCATCTCAGTTGATAAATTACTTCGACTTTGTTCTGATACATTGCTTCAAACTATGTTATTTCAACTTTATAATATATTTAATTAATGTTAAAAAATAATTTTTTATTATATAAATTATTTGATTTGGTAATTCATAGTAATTTAAAATGAGCTCCATTTAAAACAAAATAACCATCATTACAATCATCTTAATAAGCTTTCTTTATTTAATGTTCATTTTTATATTTTAAATTATTTAATTTTCTATTGCTTTGGAACATTTTATATTTCATTTTAATTTGTACCAGATTTGATGATCGATAATAATACACATGATCTCCTTTATATCTTAAAATGCAACCTTGGTATACAAGTTATCATATTTCTTTAAATTTTTTTCTTTTATTTTGGCAAATTATGATGAAACGTTCATTCTCCTCTAGTGTTATTTTTACATTGCTTTGATTTAATTATAATACATTATTTTAATTTATCTCATTTTTAATTTTAATATATATTTCATTAATATCTTTATAATTATTGGTTATACTTATTTAATTTTATAATTTGTAGTAAATCCAATTGAGGTCTCATCAAGATCAAACAAATATTGTTGGACACTTGTTGATGAGTTCTATTGAATGAAATATTCATCTTTTATATTTTTTAAATATTTTTTATGCTTTTTTGCATGCTTTATAAGATATTTTGATTCATATATTATTTGATGACTTTATTTGTTGCACTCAATATCCTTAATATCTTTAATTATAACTTTCTCATATATTTTATCTCATTTTTTCTAACATTATGTCTTGAATTTTAATATTATTGTAAAACTCTATTTCTCATCTCATTTGATCTTGACAACATTTAGACTTGGTTAAATTACATTCCTTTGATTTTCTTATTTCAACTTTACCATAAATTTATTGAATATCAAAATATTATTTTATTATTATTTTAATTTTTTGTAAATTTTTTATTTCATTGTAATTATAAAAAAGGTCATCTTGAGATGAAATAAACATCATTGAGCTTGTCTTAATGAGCTCTATCTAATTAAACATATATATTATATCTTTAAACATTCTATATTATAAGGTTTTGGTCCATTTTATATGTCATTTTGAGTCATATCTTATTTAATGATTAAGGATGTTGCACATGATCAACCTAGAGCCTTGGAATTCAACTTTCATGTACAATTTATCTCATTTATTCAAAATTTGAAAGCAATTTTTTTAATATTTAAGTTTAAAACCTCTTATTTTGTGATGTTCACTTTTTTCTGATTTAGTTATGTTACGTTGCTCTAATTTATCTCATTTTAGCTTTGGAAAATATTTTCTTAATAGTAAAATAATAATTTGCTATTATTTTTGCCTTTTATCATAGCAACTCAAAATAATTCCAAATGAGATTTGAATGAACCAAAACTTACATCATTACTCTTGCCTCGAAGAACACTATCCTTTTTAAAATGTTTTTTATGTTTTTATGTAATTATTTTATATTATTTTTTAATGTTTTATGAGGTATTTTAATTCAAATCTACTTTGATGATTGAAGATGTTACGTTCAATTTCTTTAGTATTTTGGAATGAAATCTTCAAATAAAACTTATCTTATTTTTTTAAACTTTTCCTTGATTTTGTTATATTATTATTTTGCTCAAATTCACCACTCATGTGGTTTTATATCTTTCATTTGGTTATATAATAGTGCTTCAATTTATATCATTTTAACTTCAATATATATTTACTAAATTTCCAAATAACAGTTTTTTAGTATTTATGCTTAGTTTCTTTAGAAACTAATAACAATACCAAATGAGCCTGATCATGATGAAATTAACATCATTTGACTCATCTAGATTGGCTATATCCATTTAAATATCGATTTTAATATTCTGAGGACTTAGTTTTTATGATTTTTGCATGTTTTATGACATATTTTAATTTATATCTTATTTTCTAATTGAGAATGTTACACTTAATCCCCATAGTATCTTTGAATTAAACTTTCTCGCATAATGTATGTCATTTATTATAATGTTTTTCTTTGATTTGGTTATATTACTATGAAACTCTAATTCTCCTCTCGTTTGACCTTATAATGTTTTTTTGTTGCATTACATTATTTCAATTTATCTATTCATAGCTTTAATATATTTTTCTTTATTATTAAAATAATACTTTATTGGTGTTAATATTTTTTTATTTTCATTATTTTTAGTAACTATAACTATGGTTAGATGGAGATGAAAACATCTTTGTACTCATCTTAAAGAGCTCCATCTCATTAATTATTTTTTTATCTTTTTTAAATATTTAATTTTAAACCATGCTGGCATGTTTAAATACACATTTCCTTTCATATTGGATTTGAGGATCGAGGATGTTACAGTCAATGTCCTTAACATCTTGGAATGAAATTTTCTCATAACATTTATCTAATTTCTCAATATGTTTCACTTTTTTTTGTTTTATTACTATGTAAATCTAAATCTCATCTCGTGTGCCCTTTATGTCAAATTGATTTTGTTATATTATATTTTTTTAATTTATCACATTTTAGCTTTATTATATTTTACGTAATGTTACAATAATTGTTTTTTATTTTTATTGTTAATTTATTTGGTAATTTTATGTAACTCCAAACATCATGTGATCGAGATGTAATTAACATTTTGGACTCATCTTGATGAGCTTTATCAAAATAAATATTTATGTTTTATATTTTTAATATTTTTATTTTCTATTTTTTTGTATTCTTTATTAGATATTTTAATTAATACGTCATTTAACAATCCATGATGTCACACTTGAACTCCTAATATCTCAAAATATAATTATCTTAAACCATTTATATAATTTCATCAAATTTTTTCTTCAATTGGATATATCCTATGAATCTCTAAATCTTTTATCCTTTGCCTTATGTTACAATACTTTTCTTGAATTCATTTCATTTCAAATTTAGTATATACTTGCTTATTATCAAAAGAATAATTTTTTATTATTTATAGTTTTTTATTTTAGTGAATTTTAGTAATTCCAAATGAGTTCTCATAAAGATAAAGAAAATGTCTTTGGACTCTTCCTAATGAGCTCTTTCAAAATAATTGTTCATTGTTATATTTTTAAATATTTTATTTTCAATGGTGTTGATATGTTTTATGTAATATTTTAGTATATGCTTGATTTAAAAATTGCAAATGTCACAGTCGATCACCTTAATATCTTTGAACACAACTGTCTCGTACAATTTATTTTTTTCTAAAATTTTTCATTTTTTATTTTTTATATTATACTGAATCTATTATTGTCCTCTTGTGTTACCTTTATAACTCTTTGATTTGGTTATATTATATTACATCAATTTATCTTATTTTTGTTTTATTATATATTTACTAAGAAAACAATTAGTTTCTTAGTAATTATTCTTATTTACTTATTGTAATCCTTGGTATATTCAAATAATGATTGATTTAGTTGAAATAAATTTATCTCATTTTTTCAAATTACTTTTCTTGATGTTACTTTAAATCTCTTATAGAATGAAGTTTACATTGCTTTGATTTAGTTACTTTACTTTGCTTCAAAGCTTCTCATTTTAGCTTCAATATATATCCACAAAATGTTACAACAATAATTTTTATTATTTATGATTTTTTCTATGATTCTTTGCAGTTATTCCAAGAACAGTCTAATGAATGAGAAGAAAATATCATTGCACTCATCATGATGAGCTCTATCAAATTAAATATTCATTTTTATATTTTTTAAATATTTAACTTTTTAACATTTGGTAATTCTTTACAATGCTTTTTTTTCATAGCTAATTTGATGGTCAAATTCATTAGACTTAATCTCCTTATTATCTTGGAATGTAACCACTCCACACAATTTATCTCACTTCTTCAAATTTCTCACTTCTAATTGCCTATAAAACTCTAATTCTCATCTCTTGTGAAATTTACATCTTTTCATAGAGTTATATTACCTTACATCAAATTATCTCTTTTTAGATTAATTTTATATTTATTGAATTTAAAATTAATAATTTATCATTATTCATGTCTATTTAAATTTGTTTTTCATAGTATTTCCAAACGAGTCTGATTGATAAGAAACAAAGATCTTTTAACTCACCTCATTGATCTCTATTTAATGAATTATTCACTTTTATATTTTAAAATATTTATTTTCTTGTTTTTTTGCTTGAATTATAAAATATTTGGTTCTATATCTAATTTTATTATCAAGGTTATTGCACTAGATATCCTTAGTATCTTGGAATGCAACTTTCCCATTAAATTTATATAATTTCTTCAAGCATTTTGTTTTAATTTGGTTATATTACAATGTTACTCTAACTTTTATGTCATGTGACCTTTAGATCATTTTGAATGGTAAATTATATTATTCAATTTACCTTATTTTGACTTTGATAAATTCTTACTTTTATTTAAAATAATAACTTATTTTTATTTATTCTTATTTAAATTAGAACTTCACAATAATTCCAACCAAGTTATTATCACACAAAACGAATTACTTTGGAGTCATCTAAATGAGTTAAATCCAATTAAAAATTGATTTTTATATTTTTAAATATTTTATGGATATTTCAATTCATAACTAATTTTATGATTAAGGATGTAACATTTGATCTACTTAATATATTGGAAAATAGCTTTATTATTAAATTTATCTCATTATTTTAAATTTTTCACATTTATTTGCTTATAGTTCTATGAAGCTCTAATTCTTCTCTTAAGTGACATTTACATGGTTTTGACTTGGTTATATCACACTAAATATATTTATCTTAATTAAACTTTATCATTTATTTACTAAATAATTGAGTAATAATTTATTATTATTTATGCTTATTTAACTTATTAATTCATAGTAGTTTTAATTGAGGACTTATCGAGTTGAAACAAACATTATTGGAATGATCTTAATAAGCTCTATCAAGATAAATATTTTTTACATTTATAAATGTAATATTATATGTACTTCATATTCTTTGCAAGACATTCCAAGTTTAGCCAAATTTAATAATTGAGGACGTTACACATGATCTCTTTAGTGACTTGGAATGCAACTTTGCTTAGCAATTTCTCATTTTCTCAAACTTTTCATTTATGTTTGGTAAGTTAAACTGTAACTAAAAAATGCTTCTCATAAGACCATTACATTGCTCTAATTTGTTTATATTATATTACTTTAGTTTATGTCATTTTAGCTTCAAAATATTTATAATAATTATTAAAAAATAATTTATTATTAAAAATTATTATTTATAAAATTTTTTATTTTGTATTTGTTTTGAATGAGTTTCAACTTAAAATGAAACAAATATTTTTTGACTTATCTCGAACTCCATAGCATTTTGGGAAACATGTTTCATGAACAATTTATATGATTTTTTGAAATTTTTTCTATAGTTTTGTTATATTACTATGTAACTGAAAACTTTTATAGTGTTATCCTTATATCAGTATAATTTAGTTATATTAAATTTCTTTAATTTAACTGATTTAAATTTAATTTTATATTTTAATTAATATCAAAATGTTAATTTATTATTATTTATGTTTTTGTAATTTTTAAATTCATATTAATTCTAAATGTGGTCCAATCAATTGGAAGAAATGTCATTGTACTCATCTTGTAAAGCTTTATTTAATAAAACATTCATTTTTAATTTTAAAATGTATTTTTTTCTAGAGTCTTTTTAATGTGTTGAGATATTTTGATTCATACCTAATTCATTATTGAGAATGTTGCACTTAATCTCATTAATATCTTAGAATACAACTTTTTCTTGCAAATTATCTAATTTTCACAACTGTTTTTTTTTGTTACATTACTATTAAATTCTAATTCTTTACTCATGTCAATTTTGCATTACTTTAATTTATTTATATTACAAACTTTTAATTTTATCTCATATGAGTTTTAAATAGTATTTAGTTATATTACTATTATTATTACTTTTGGTTAATTTGGTAAATCATTGTAATTACAAATGTGGCTCAAATGAGAGGAAACAAATGTTGGTGGACTCCTCCCAATGGGATTTTCTAATTAAATATTCATTTTTTTACTTTTAAATATTTTATATGTTTTTATTTTCGCATACTTTATGAGACTTTTTTATTTTTACTTAATTTGATAGTTGAGTTTAAAAGACTTAACCTTTTTATTATCTTGGAATGCAACTCGCTCATATAATCTATCTCATTTCTTCAAGTGTTATGCTTGGAAATGGTTATCTTGCTATGAAACTCTAAGTTTACTTTCTTGTGAACTTTACACAACCTTTATTTGGCTATATTACATTATTTCAATTTTTATCACTTAATCCTTAATATATATTTACTTAATATTAAAATAATAATTTAATCTCATCTATGCTTATTTAAAATAATTATTTTTATTAACTTTGAATGAGGTCTAATCAAGATGAAATAAATATTATTAGACTTATCTTGATAATCTCTGTCTAATTAAACAATAACTTTATATTTTAATGCTCTTTATTTTCTAGAGTTTTAGCATAATTTATGACACATTTTAATTCAAATTTTATTTGACAATCATGCATATTGCACTCAATCTTTTTAAAATAGTGAAATTCAATTTTGTTATGCAATTTATATCATTTATGAAGATTTTTTAACCTTGATTTAGTTATTTTCGTATGTAACTCTAAGTGCTCTATCATGTGACACTTAACATTATTTTATTGGGTTATATTACATTGCTTTAATTTACCTTATTTTAACTTTAATATATATTACATTAATATTAAAATAATAATTTTCATTTATTTATGTCTTTTTTCTATAGTAATTTGTAGTAATTTAAAATGAAGTGTAATCAAGATGAAACAAATGACCTTATAATAATCTTAATTATCTCAATCGAATTAAATCTTTATTTCAATTTAATTAGTGTTAATATTAATCTTTTTTTACATTATAAAAAATAATTATTTAATACTATATATGCTTATCAAGTTTGTTAATTTGTAATAATTATGAATTAGGTCTTATCGAGATGAAATAAGCATTATTGGGCTAGTTTGGACAAGTACTATTGAATTAGATATTCATTTCATATTTTTAAAAGTTTTATTTTCTATAATTTTTGCTCCCTTTATGAGACTTTTTTACTTGTTCTTGACTTGATATTTGATGATGTTGCACTGTATCTCTTTAGCATATTGGAAAGAAGTTTAAAAAAATATTTTATCTTGTTTCTTTAATTTTTTTACTTTGATTTCATTATATTACTATAAATCTGCTATAGTATGACCTTTACATCAATTTGATTTAATTATATTATATTTCCTCAAATTATCTTTTTTTTCTTAAATATATACTAGTAAATAATAAAAAAATAATTTATTAATATTTTTGTTTATTTTCTTTGATAAGGTATAATAAATTAAAGCATGGTTTGATAGAGACAAAGTAAACATCATTGGACTCCTCTCAATGAGCTCTACAAATTGAATATTTATTTCAATATTTTTAAATATTTTATTTTCTTAAGTTTTTTAATGCTTTATGACTGTTTTTTTATTTAACTTGATTGAGTTTGTCACACTCGATCTCCTTATTATTTGAGAATACAACTTTCCCACATAATGCATCTCATTTATTCAAATTTCCCACTTTGAATTTGTTATATTACCATAAAAATCTAACTTTTTATATTACATTACTTCAATTAATTTCATTTTAGATTTATTAGATATTAAAGTAATATGTTTTTATTATTTATGCTTGATTTGTATTTTATGGTAATTCGCTTTATTTAATTAATTATTTTTTTTATATTTTTTTTAAAAAAATTTTGTGTATAGCATGTTTCATGAGATATTTTGGCTTGTACCTAATTTCATAATGGAGAATGTTACACATGATATCCTTTATATATTTGAATGAAAGTTTCATTGTAATTATCTGATATCTTGAAATGTGCTGCTTCGATTTTGTTATATCATAATGTTATGCTAAACCTACTATCATATGACCATTATAACTCTTTGATTTGGCAATGCTACATTAATTAACCTCATCTCATTAATTTCGTTTATATATATTTACTTAAGATTAAAATGTTACTTTATTTTTAATTATGCTTATTTACAATGATAATCAATAGTAATTTAAATCGATCTTTGATCAAGACTAAACATATGTCTTTGGACTCATTTCAATGATCTCCATCCAAATATGAGTTCATTTATATGTTTCTAATATATATATATATATATATATATATATATATATATATATATATATATATATATATATATATATATATATATATATATATATATATATATATATATTCAAGCATTTTGGGGTAGTTTATGATACATTTTTATTCATGCTAGATTTTATGATCGACGATGTTACATTTCAACTCCTTAGTTCTTTAAAAGTAACTTCCCTAAATAATTTCTCATTCTTTTCAAAATTTTCACTTTAATTTCTTTATATTACTATCAAACTCAAATAATGTTCTCATGTGATAATAATGTCCTTTTGCTTTGGTTATATTACACTAATTTAGTTTAGCTCATTTAAGATTTCTTATATATTTACTTTTTTAATGCAATGTTTTCTAATAATTAATTTCTTTCTAAACTATTTTCCTTTTGTTTTATTATGTAAATTTGAGTCTCTATATCACCTCTTCAATGGCCTTACATAGTTTTGATTTGGTTATATAATAATACTTCAATTGTTTCTCATTTTAGTTTCAACATATGCTTATAGATTATTAAAAAAATAATTTATTATTAGTTATTATTATTTTCATTAGTTCTGAATGAGGTCCAATCAATATGAAATTAATATCATTGGACACATCTCAATATGTTCTATCTAATTAAATATTTATTTTATAATTAAAAATTTTTATTTTTTATTAATAATTAACAATGCTACACTTGATCTGCTCAGAATCAAGGAAAGACATTTTTATGAACAATTTATATTATTATTTCAAATTTGTTTGCTTTAATTTAGTTATTTGATTGTGTAAATCCAAATAACATATAATGTGAATTTTACATCTGTCTAATTTTGTTATATTATATTACTTTAGTTTTTCTCATTTAAATTTTGTTATATATTTAATTAATATTAAAATAATAAGTTTTATTATTTCTACTTATTTAATTTACTAACTAATATCAATTTTAATAGAGGTCCGATCAAAATGAAACAAACTTAATTAGACTCTTCTCAACGAGCTCTATTAAATTAAATATTTATTTGTAAATTTTGAAATTTTTTTTGAGTTTTGAAGTATTTTATGAGATATTTTGATTTATACTTGATTTGACGATCATGAATATTACACTCGATCTCATAAAATCATGGAATACAACTTTTCGGAATGAATTAATTAATTTATTTGCACAAATTGTTTTTTGATTTATGTTTTATTGCTATGAAACTCTCTAATTCTCTATTTGTGTGATCTTTACATGACTCTGATTTATTTATACTATGAAGCTTCACTTTATCTCATCTATATTTTAATATATATTTAGTAAATAAAAATATTATTTTTTATGCTTATTTAGTTTGTTAATTTATTGTAATTCTAAATGAGGTCAAATTAAGACTAACAAATGTCATTAAACTCATCCCAGTGAGCTCTATCAAATTAAATATTTATTTTAATATTTGAAAATAATTTTTTGGCTATGCATTTGGCCCACTTTATTAGACATTTTTATTTGTACCAATTGTGATGATCAAGTTTATTACACTTGTTCTCTTTATTATCTTGTAGTGTAATTCTCTTATATAACTTATTTTGTTTCTTCCATCTTGTGATGTTTATGTTATTTTTATTTTGTTATATTACATCACTACAATTTTACTTAGTTCTTTATTTTTATGTATTTACCATATGTTAAAAATGTAATTTATTTTTATTTATGCTTATGACATTTTTTCATATTATTTCAAAATGAGGTCCAATCAAGATGACATAAAACTCATTAAACTCATCTTGAAGAGTGTCATCTAGTTAAATATTTTCATTTAAATTTTAAAATATTTTATTTTCTAGTGTTAGCATATGTTATGAAATATTTTGATTTATACTTAATTTGGTAATTGAGGATGTTATCCTTGTTTTCCATAGAATTATGGAAAGAAACTTTCCTTACTAATTTATTAAAAAATTTTACTATGATTTGGTTATTTTAATATGCAACTTTAAATATCATCTAATGTGATATTTGCTTCTCTTTGATATGGCTACATTACATCGTTTCAATTTTTCTTATTTTAGCTTTAAAATAAAGTTATTTAAGACTAAAATATATTTTTTTATTTATGCTTTTTTACTATAGTGAATTTTTGTAATTCTAAAGAAGGATTGATGTTGACAAAACTAATGTCCTTATACTCATCTTGATGGCAACCATCCAATTAGATATCATTTAATTAAATATAAATGTCTCATTTTCTATGGCTTTTGTATTCTTTATGTGATATTTCAATTTATCTTTGACTTGGTAAACAAGGATGTCATGATCAATCTCCTTAGTATCTTAGAATGTAACTTCCACATTTTTTAAAATCATTTTTTATTTTTTGACTTTATTTTAATATATTTCTATTTAACTCTAGTTCTCCTTTTTTTGTCTGTAAAATATCTTTTATTTTGTTATATTTGTGTATTTCAATTAATTCATTTTTGTCGTAATATACATTTACATAATATGAAAATAATAATTTATTATTAGTTACACTTTTTGTTTTTTTCACTCATTGTAATTTCATACATGGTCTGATAGATAGAATGCAAAGGTCTTTGGACTCATCTGAACTTGCTCTATCGAATTAGATAATAGTTTTAAATTTCTAAAAGTTTTGTTTTCTCTTATTTTTGCAAACTTTTCAAGACATTTTGATTTATACTTTATTTGATAATAGAGGTTATTGTGTTTGATCTCCATAGTGTTTTGGAAAGTAATTTTTCCAAATACTTTTTCTCATTTGTTCAATTTTTTTAATTTGATTTGTTTATTTTGGTATGTTTCTCTAAATCTCATATAACCATACATTATTAATGCTTTGACTTGGTTATATCATATTACATTTAATTATCTTATCTCAACATTAATATATATATATATATATACACACAATATTGCAATTATAATTTATTATTATTTATGTTTATTTACTCTCTAATTTATAGTAATATAAAAGTTTTTTCAAATGATGTGAGGTAAGCATCGTTGGACTCGTCTCAATAAGCTCTATCAAATTAAATATTTAATTTTATGTTTTTAAAAAAATGTTACCCTTTTAGATTTTGGATTCATTATGAGGTGTTTTAATTCACGCTTAATTTGATAATCAAGTTTTGTTATACTCAATCTCTTTGTTATCTTAGAATGTATCTTTCTTTAAATTAATAATATTACTATGAAACTCTAATTCTTCTATCTTGTGACATTTGCATTATTTTAATTTTGCTATTTTTAATTGCTTCAAATTGTCTCATGATAGGCTTATTTAATATTTACTAGACATTAAAATAGAAATTTATTGTTTTTTTTGCATATTTAAATTACTTTTTCATAATAATTCCAAAAAAAGGTTCAATCATGATGAAACAAATACTGCTTAACTCACATGATTTCTATCAAATTAATAATTTACTTTAATATTTTTTACTTTTGTTTTATTATATTACTTTATTTTAATTTTTCTCATTTCTATTTCAATATATATTTAGTTCACATAAAATAATATTTGTTATTATTTTTACTTCTTTAATATAGTAATTCATAATATATTTAAATGGGGTCTTACGGAGACAAGGCAAACATCTTTATACTATTCACAAAATATTAATTCTTATATTTTTAGAATATTTTACTTTTTATGGTCATGAAATGATTCATAAGATATTTTAATTCAGACCCAATTATATGAATGTGATTATTACATTCATCTCCTTAGTATGTTGAACTACAACTTTCTCATACATCTTATCTCATTTTTTTAATGTTTTTAAAATTTTTTATGTTACTATGATTCTCAAATTCGTCTCTAATGTTTTATTTTCCTTATATAATAGAGATTTAATTTATCTCTTTTAAGCTTTGTTATATATTTACTAGATTTCTAAATAATAATTTATTATTCATTATAATTAGTTAATTAAGTAATTCATAACAATGTTATTTGAGGTTTGATTGACACAAAATAAATATAATTATAATCCTCTTAATAAACCTTATCAAATTAAATATTCAACTTTTTCCCATTTAAATAAATCTTCTCTAGAGTTTTTGCATACTTTGTGACACATTTTAGCTTGCACCTAATTTGATGATCAAGATTTCTATTCTTCAACACCTTAATATCATGAAATATAGCTTTCCCTTTCTATTATCTCATTTTGCCAAAAATTTTAGTTTGGTTTGGCTATGTTGATATGTACCTAAAAATCTCATCTCATGTGATATTTATATCACATTGATTTAACTATATTTTATTGCTTCAATTTATCTCATTTTAGCTTCAAAAATAATTACTTAATATTAAAATAATAATTTTATTAATTATTATTATTTAAATTTACATTTCACAGTAATTCTATACATGGTTTAATCGAGACGAAACAAACATTGTCGGACTTCTCTCGACAAGCTCTATCTAGTTCAACATAAACTTTTATATCTTTAAATATTTCTTTTTTAGGTATTTAACATTGTTTAACGGGTATTTGGAATTTTTTCTCATTATATTATTATGAATGTTATACTTAATTTCTTAATTATTTTGAATGAAGCATTCCCATATAATTTATCTTATTCTTAAAGTTTTTATTTTGATTATATTATATTATTTTGAAACTCTAATTCTTCTCTTATTTAACCTTAGCATCACTTTTATTTTATTATATTAAAATTTTCTTGAAATTACAAAATTTATAAAATTTTTTTGTTATTTTATTTGGTAGTTTGTACAAATTCTAAATATTTGATAGAGTCCAAAAAAATTACATTAGACTTGTCTCAATGAGCTCCATCAAATTAAATATTCAATCTTATTTCTTTCTGTTTTGATATGTTTTACAGGATATTTTGATCTATTGTTTACTTCATGACCAAGGATGTTATATTTGATCTTAATATCTTGGAACACAATTTTCTTTTATAATTATCTCCTCTCTTAAAATATTTTTTATTGATTTGGTTATATTAATATAATACCATAAATATGTTTTCATGTGATATTTACCCAGCTTTAATTTGGTTATATTACATTGCTTCCATTTATATAATTTTAGCTTTAATACATATTTAGATAACATTAAAATAATAATTTATTACTTTTATAATTACTTAGTTTGTTAATTTGTAGTAGTCCTAAAAGGGCTCTAATCAAGAAGAAGCAAGTCTTATTATACTTGTCTTAACAAGCCCTATCCAAATACATATCATTTTAATAATTTTAAATTATTTAGTTTTTAAGATATTGGCACATTTTATGAGACATTTTGCATTGTACTTGATTTGATAGATGAAGATGTTACATTAAATTTTCTTAGTATCTTATAATACAACTTTCTGACACGTGTCTTATTTATTCAAAAGCTTTTCTTTGACCTGGTTATGAGTTCATATAAGTGCAAATGTTTTATTGTGTAACCATTACAATGCTATAATTTGGTTATATTATATTACTTCAATTTTTCTCATCATATATTTTTTTAATATTTGAAATTCAAAGCAACATTTTTATACTTATTTAGATTAGTAATTTTTAGTAATTCAAAATTAAGTTTGATCAAATTAAAACAAATGTAGCTTGATTCGTCTAGGCAAGCCTTGTGTTATCAACATATTACAAGACATTTAAATATTTAGTCGATTTGATAATTATTGATGTTATAGTTAATCTATTTTGAATCTTGGAATCAAATGTTTTCATATAATTTATCTCATTTGTTCAGATATTTTTCTTTTATTTGGATATATTACTACAAAATTTTAATTCTTCACCCTTGTGACCAATGCATTATTTTTATTTGGATATATTACATTGCTTTTATTTATCTCACTTCATATTTATTAGGTCTTTATAAATTATTTAAAAACAAATTTATTATTATTTATGATTATTTAATTATTTAAATTTTAGTAATTATAAACTTAATCTAGTTGATATAACACAAACATCATTGGATTCATTTTAATGATCTATATTAACTAAATATTAATTTTTTTCATTTTTAAAGAATTTCTTGGATTATGGAATGGATTATATGATACTAAAAATAATAATTGATTTAATGATTAATGTTGTACTCGATCTTCTTAATATTTTTCAGTGTGACTTTCTTATAAAAATTATCTCATTTCTTTAATTTATTGTTTTTTATTTAATTATATTATTATGAAACTTTACTTCTCCATTGATGTGACCTATACATTGCTTTGATTTGGCTATATTATATTTTATTTTATTTTTCTCATCATAATTTTAATATATGTTTTCTTAATACAAATATAGAAGAAGAAGAAGAGAAGGAAGAAGAAGAATAATAAAAAGAAGATGTTTATGATGATGATGATGATAAAGTATAAGAAGAAGGAGGAGAAGAAGAAGAAGCATTAGCAGTAATAGAGAAAGTAGAGGAAAAGGAAGAAGAAGAAGATGCAGGGGGGATGAAGAAATAGAATGAGAAGAAGATGAAGAAGTTGTAGTGCAAGAAGAAGTAGAGGAAGAAGAAGAAGAAGAGGAAGAAGAGCAAGAAGAAGAGAAGAGACAAGAAGATTAACAAGAAGAAGAAGAAGAAGATGTAGTAGACAAAGAAGAAGAAGAAGAAGAAGAAGAAGAAAAAAGTAGTAGTAGTAGAAGAAGAAGAAGAAGAAGAAGAAGAGAATGAAGAAAAAGAAGAAGAAAAGGAAGAAGACGAAAGAGAAGAAGAAGAAGAATAAGAAGAAGAACAAGAAGAAGAAGAAGAAGAGGAGGAAGAAGAAGAACGAGAAAAAGAAGAAGTTAAGGAAGTAGGAGAAGAAGAAGTGAAACAAGAAGATGGAGACGAAAGGAAAGAAGAAGAAGAAGAAAATGTGGAAGGAGAAGAAGATGGTAAAGAAGAAGAAAAAGAAGTAAAAGGAGATGAAGAAGAATCAAGATAAGAAGAAGAAGAAGTAGAAGAAAAAGAAGAAGAAGAAGAAGAAGAAGTACAAGAAGTAGAAGGAGAGGAAGGAGAAGAAGATGAAGAAGAAGAAGATGAAGAACAAGAAGAAGAAGAAGTCATTGATGAAGAAGAAAGAGGATGAGAAGAAGAAGAAGAAGAAGAAGAAAAAGAAGTATAAGAAGAAGAAGAAGAAGAAGAAGTAGAAGAAGTAGAAATGAATGAAGAAAAAGAAGATTAAAAGGAAAAAGAAAAAGGTGAACAACATGAAGAAGAAGAAGAAGGCGAAGAAGAAGAAGATGAAGATGAAAAAGAAGGAGAAGAAGAAGTAGAAAAAGAAGAAGAAGAAGAAGAAGAATACAGGAAAAGAAAGAAGCAAAAGAAGAAGAACAGGAAGAAGAAGGAAAAGAAGAAGGATAATAAGAAGGAGAAGTAGAGGAAAGAGTAGAAGAAGAAGAAGAGGAAGGAGAAGAAGACCATAAAGAAGAAGATGAAGAGGTAGATATAGACGAAGAAGAAAAAGGAGAAAAGGAAAAAGAAGAAGAAGAAGATGATGATGAGGAGGAATAAGAAGAAGAAGAAGAAGAAGAAGTAGAAGTGGAAGGAGAAGAAGATGGAGGAGAAGAAGAAGAAGAAGGTGACGAAGAAGAAGAAGGAGAAGAAGAATAAGAAGAAGAAGAATAATAATAATAAGAACAACAAGAAGTAGTATTAGTAGTAGTAGTAGAAGAAGAAGATGATGATGATGAAGAAGAAGAAGGAGAAGAAATAAATGAAGAAGCAGAAGAGGAAGAAGATGAAGAAGAAGAAGAAGAAAATGGTGAAGAAGGACAAGGATAAAATGAAGGAAAAAGACTACATGGCAAAGAAGAAGAAGAAGAAGAAGAACAAGAACTAAAACAAGAAGAAGATGGTGATAACGATTAAGCAGAAGAAGTAGAAGAAGAAGAAGATGATGATGATGATGAAGAGAAGAAATAGAAGAAGAAGACGAGGAATAGGAATAAGGAGAAGAAGAAAAAGAAGAAGAAGACAAAGAAAAATAAGAAGAAGAAGAAGAAGAAGAGGAAGAAGAAGAAGAATAAGAAGAAGAAGAAGATGAGGAAGAAGAAGAAGTGAAAGAAGAAAATGGAGTGGAAGAGGATGGAGAAGAAGAAGAACAAGAGGAAGGACAAGAAGTTGGAAAAGAAGAAGAACAAGGAGGAGAAGAAGAAGAAGAAGAAGAAGAAGAAAAAGTAGAATAAGAAGAAGAAGAAGAAAAAGAAGTAGAAGGAGAGGAAGGAGAACAAAACGCAAAAGAGAAGAAGAAGACGAAGAAGAATTCGAAGAAGAAGAAGAAGGAGAAGAGAAAGAGGAAGAAGAAGAAGAAGAAGAACAAGAATAGGAAGAAGAAGAAGTTAATAAAAAAGGAGAAGATTAAGAGGTAGAAGAAGAAGGAGAACAACATCAAGAAGAAGAAGACAAATAAAGAAGAAGAAGCAGAAGAAGAAGAAGAAGAAAAAGAAGAAGAAGAAGAAGAAGAAGAAGAAGAAGAAGACGAAGAAGAAGAAGAAAGAGAAGAAGAAGGAGAAGGAGAAGAGGAAGAAGAACAAGAAGAATAACATGAGAAAGAATAGGAAGGAGAAGAAGAAGAAGAGGGAGAAGAAGGAAAAGAAGAAGAGGAACAAGAAGGAGAAGTAGGGGAAGAAGAAGCAGAAGAAGAAGAAATAGATATAGATGAAGAAGAAAACAGAGAAGAAGAAGAAGATGATGATGATGATGTGGAATAAGAAGAAGAAGAAGTAGAAGAGGGAGACGAAAAAGAAGATGGAGAAGAACATGAAGAAGAAGAAGAAGAAGAAGGAGAAAAACAAGAAGAAGAAGAAGAAGATGAAGAATAGGAAGAAAAAGAAAGAGACAGTGAAGAAGAAGGAGACGACGAAGTTGAGGGAGAAGAAGACTAAGAAGAACAAGAAAAAGAAGAAGAAGTAGAATAAAAAGAAGAAGAAGATGAAGAAGAACAAGAAGAAGAAGTAGAAAAAGAAGAAGAAAAAGAAGAAGAACAAGAAAACGAAGAAGAAGAAGAAGAAGAAGAACAAGAAGAAAAAGAAGAAGAAGAAGAGGAAGAAGAAGAAGAAGAAGAAGAAGAACAAAGGGAAGAAGAAGAAGGATAAAAATAAGTGGAAGAAGAACTAGATGGATAAGTAGAGGAAGAAGAAGAAGAAGAAGAAGGAGAAGGGGAAGGACAAGCAGAAGAAGAAGAACAACGAGAGGAAGAATAAGAAAAAAGAGAAGAAGAACAAGAAGACGATAGAGAAGAAGAAGAAGTTCGAGAAGAAGAAAAGGAAGAAGATGAAGAGAAGAAGAAGAATGAGAGGAAGAAGTAGAAGAAGAAGAAGAAGAAGAAATAGAAGAAGAAGAACAAGAAGAAGAAGAGGAAGAAGAGGAAGAAAAAGAAGAAGTGGAAAAGAGCAAGAAGAAGAAGAACTAGAAGAAAAAGAACTAGGAGAAAAAGGACAAGAAGTGGGGGAAGAAGAAAAGGAAGAAAAAAGACAAGGATGTGATGAAGAAAAAAATATTAAAACAAAGAAGAAGAAAAAGAAGAAGAAGAAGAAGAAGTTGAGGGGCAATATGAAGAAGAAGAGCAAGAAGAAGTTGAAGGATGAGGAGAAGAAGAAGAAGAATTAGAAGAAGAAGAAGAAGAAGAAGAAGAGGAAATATAAAACAAAGAAGACCAATAAGAAGAAATGGAAGAGTGTGGAGAAGAAGAAGAAGAAGAAGGAGAATAAGATGGAGATGGAGAAGAAGATGGGGAAGGATGAGAAAAAAGAGGAGAAGAGGAAGAAGAGGGGAAGAAAAGGAAGAAAAAGAAGGAGAAGAGGAAATGAAGGGAGCAAAGAAGAAGAAGAGGACGAAGAAGAAGAAGAAGAAGAAGAAGAAAGAAAAGAGGAAGAAGAAGAAGAAGAAGAAGAATAAGAAGAAGAAGAAGAAGAAGAAGAAGAAGAGGGAGAAGAAGAAGATGAATGAAGAATAAGAAGAAAAAGAAGAAGAAAGAAGAAGAAGAAGCTTAAGAAGAAGAAGAAGACGACGGACAAGAAGAAGAAGAAGATTAAGAAGAAGAATATTACGAAGAAGCAGAAGAAAATGAAGGAAAAGAAAAAGAAGAAGAAGAGGAAGAGGAAAAAGAAGAAGAAGAAGAAGAAGAAGAAATGGAAGAAGAAGAGGAAGTGGAGCAAGGAGAAAAAGTAGGAGAAGAAGAAGAAGAAGAAGCAGAAAAGGAAAAATATTAAGATGAAGAAGAAAAATAAGAAGATTAAGAAGAAGTAGAAGTAGAAGAAGACGAAGGAGAAGAATAAGAAGAAGGAGGAGGGGGAGTAGAAGAAGAAGTAGAAGTAGAAGAAGTTGATGAAGATGAGGAAGAAGAAGAAAAAGAAGGAGTAGAAGAAAATAAAATGGTGAAAAAGAAGAAGAAGAAAAACAAGTAGGAGTAGTAGTAGAAGAACAAGTAAAAGAAGGAGGCAAAAAAGAACAACTAGAAGAAGAAGAATAGGAAAGGAAGAAGATGGAGGAGGAGAACAAGAAGAACAAACTCAGGAAAAGGAACAGGAAGTAGAAGATGGAGAAGAAGTGGAACAAGAAGAAGAAGAAGAAGGAGAAGTTCGAGAAGAAGAGGAAGAACAAGAAGAAAAGGATGAAGAAGCAGAAGGGGAAGAAGAAGAAGAAGAAGAAGAAGAACAAGAAGAAGAAGGAGAAGATGAAGGAAACAAAGAAGAAGAAGAAGATGAAGGAAAAAGAGAAGAAGAAGATGGAGAAGAAGAACAAGATGATGATGATAATGAAGAAGAAGAAGAAAAAGAAGAAAAACTAGAAGAAGCGAAAGAAGACGAAGAAGAAGAAGAAGAATAAGAAGAAAAAGAAGAAAGAGAAGCGAAAGAAGAAAAAGAAGAAGCGGTAGTAGTACAAGAGAAGGAAAAAGAAAAAGAAGAAGAAGGTGGAGGGGATGAGGAAAGAGAGGGAGAAGAAGAAGAAGAAGACGAAGAACAAGAAGAAGAACAAGAAGAAGAAGCAGAGGAAGATTAAGAAGAAGACAAAGAAGAATAAGAATTAGACAAAAGAGAAGAAGAAGAAAAAGAAGATGCTGAAGAAAGAGAAGAATAAGAAAATGAAGAAGAAGAAATATAAAAAGATGAAGAAGAAGAAAAAGGAGAAGGAGAAGAGGAAGGAGAAGGACAAGAAGAAGAACAACAAAAAGTAAAAGAAAAAGAAGGAAAAGAAGAAGAAAAAGAATAATAATTAAAGGAAAAAGAAGAAGAAGTGGAAGAAGAAGAGGAAGAGGAAGGACAAGAAGATGGAAAGGAGAAGCAAAAAGAAGAAGAACAAGGAGGAGGCAAAGAAGAAGAAGGCAAATTACAGGAAAAGTGAGAAGGAGATGAGGAAGAATCAGAAGAAGAAGAAGAAGATGAAGAAGAAGAAAAAGAATAAGAGAGAGAAGACGAAAAGAAGAAGAAGAAGAGGAAGAAGAAAGGAGAAGAAGAAAAAGAAGAAGGCAAAGAAGAAGAAGAAGAAGAAGAAGAAGAAAAAGAAGAAGGAGAATAAGAAGTTGAAGAAGAAGAAGAAAAAGGTAAAGAAGAAGATGGAGATGGAAGGTAAGAAGAAGAAGAAGAAGAATAGGAGGAAGGAGAAGAAGATGCTAAAGAAGAAGAAGTAGAAGGAGTTGAAGAAGAAAAAGAGAAGAAGAAGAAGAAGTAGTAGTAGAAGAAGAAGAAGAAGAAGAAGAATGAGAAGAAGAAGTAGAACAAGTAGAAGAAGAGGAAGGAGAAGAAGATGAATGGAATGGAGTAGAAGAAGAAGTAGAAAAAGAAGAAGAAGATGAAGATGAAGAAGAAAAATAAGAAGAAGAAGAAGAAGAAGAAGAAGAAGAATTAAAAGAAGAAGAAGAAGAAGAAGAAGTGATAGATGAAGAAGAAGATGAAGGGTAAGAAGAAGAAGGAGAATAAGATGACGAAGAAGATGGCAAAGAAGAAGAAGAAGAATAAGAAGAAGAAGAAGTAGAAAAGGAAAAAAGAAGAAAGAGAGTAGAAGAAGAAGAAGAAGGAGAAGAAGACGATGAGGAAGAAGAAGGAAAATAAGAAGAAGAAAATGAAGAAGTAGAGGAAGAAGAAGATGAAGAAGAAGAAGGAGAAGAAGAAGAAGAAGAAGAAGAAAACAAGGGAAGGAAAAAAAAGAAGAGGTAAAAGAAGAAGAAGAACTTCAACAACAAGAAGGGCAAGAAGAACTAGAGGAACAAGAGGAAAAGGAAAAAGAAGAAGAAGAACGGGAAGAAGAAGAAGAAGATGATGAAGAAAAAGAGCAAGAAGAAGAAAATGAAGAAGAAGAACAGGAAGAAGAAGAACGTGGAGAATAAGGAGAAGAAGTGGAAGAAGAAGATAAGGAAGATGAAGAAGAAGAAGAAGAAAAAGGAGAAGTTGAAGAGGAAGGTGAAGAAGAAGTAGAAGAATAAAAATAAGAAGAAGAACAAGTGGAAGGAGAAGCAGAATAATAATAATAAGGAACAAAGAAAGTGAAGAAGAAGAAGAAGAGAAAGAAGAAGAAAAAGAAGGAGAAGAAGATTAAAAAGAGGAACACGAAGAAGAAGAGGAAGAAGAAGAACAACAACAACAACAACAAGAAGTAGAAGAAAGGGAAGAAGAAGAGGAAGTAGAGCAAAGAGAAAAAAAAGGAAAAGAAGAAGAAGTGGAAGAAGTAGGATAAGAAAATGATGGAGA
This sequence comes from Vanilla planifolia, assembly GCA_023846275.1. Taxonomy (NCBI): domain Eukaryota; kingdom Viridiplantae; phylum Streptophyta; class Magnoliopsida; order Asparagales; family Orchidaceae; genus Vanilla; species Vanilla planifolia. The sequence goes on along the minus strand of JAIUJO010000620.1, from coordinate 857 downwards.
AGAAGATGAAAAAAGAGAAGAAAAGGTGGAAGGTGAAGAACAATAAGAAGATTAAAAAGAAGAGGAGGAAGAAGAGGAAGAAGAAGGAGAAGAAGGAGGAGAAGAAGAAGATGAAGATGATGATGAAGTAGAAGAAGAAGAATAATAAGATGGAGTAGAAGAAGAAGAAGAGGAGGAAGAAGAAGAAGAAGAAGAAGAAGAAGGAGAAGTAGAAGAACAGAGTAGAAGAAGAAGAAGAGGAAGAAGAAGAAGAAGAAGAAGAAGGAGAAGTAGAAGAACAAGGAGAAGAAGAAGTAGTTGACGAAAACATGGAAGAAGAAGAACAAGAAGAAGAAGAAGAAGAAGGAGAAGAAGAAGAACCATAAGACAAAGAAGAAGGAGAAGAAGAAGAAGAAGAAGAAGATGTTGTAGTAGAAATGAAGGTTGAAGAAGGAGGAGAAGAAGAAGAATAATTGGAAGAAAAGGAAGAAGAAAAAGGAGAAGATAGAAGTGGAGAAGAAGAAGATGAAATAAAGGAAAAGGAATAATAAGAAGAAGGAGAATAAGTGGAAGAAGAAGAAGATAAAGAAGAAGAATAAGAAGAAGAAAAAGATGATGATGAAGAAGAAGGAGAAGTTGGACAATTAGAGGAAGAAGAAGAGGAAGGAGAACAAGAAGAACAACAACAAGAAGACAAACAACAAGAAGAAGGAGAGGTAAAAGAAGAAGAAGAAGAAGAAGAAGAAGAAGAAGAAGAAGAAGAAGAAAAGGTGAAGAAGAAGATTAAGGAGAAGAAGAAAATGATGATGATGATAAAGAAGAAGAAGAAGAAGAACTAGTAGTGGAACAAGAAGAAGAAGAAGAATAATAAAAAAAGA
>JAIUJO010000389.1:374209-379209 GCA_023846275.1 Vanilla planifolia | reverse complement strand
TTTCTTTTCTCCTTCTTCTCCTTCTTCTTCTTCTTCTTCTTTCTCTTCTTCTTCTTCTTCTTCTTCTTCTTCTTTTTCTTCTTCTTCTTCTTCCTCTTCTTCTTCTTCCACTTCTTCTTCTTCTTCTTCTTCTTATTCTTCTTTTCTTCTTCTTCTTCTTTTACTACTTTTTATTCTTCTTCTTCTTCTTGTTCTTCTTCTTCTTATTCTTCTTCTTTCTTTTTCTTCTTCTTCTTCCTACTCTTCTTGTACTTCTTCTTCTTCTTGTTCTTCTTCTTCTTCTTCCCCCTTTCTTCTTATTCTTCTTCTTCCACTTCTTGGTCTTCTTCTTCTTGTTCTTCCTCTTATTTTTCTTCTATCTTGTTCTTCTTCTTCTTCTTTTTCTTCTTCTTCTTGCTCTTCTTCTTCTAATTCTTCTTCTTCAATTTCATCTTCTCCTTCTTCCAATTCTTCCTCGGTTTCTTCTTTATCTTCTTTCTTTTTCTTCTTCTTCTTCTTCTTCTTTTTTCTCCTGCTTTTTCTAATTTTTTTTTCTTCTTGTTTTTCATATTCTTTGTCTTTTTCTCCTTCTGCTTCTTCTTCTCCTTTCGTCTTCTTCTTCTTTCTTCTTCTTCTTCTTTTTCTTCTTCTTCTTGTTCTTCTTCTTGATATTCTTCTTCTTCTTCTACTTCTTCTTCTTCTTCTTATTCTACTTCTTATTCTTCTGCTTCTTCTTTTCCTTCTTATTATTCATATTCTCTATTAATTCTTCACCATCACTGTCATCATCTTCTTCTTCCTCTACTTCTTCTTCTTCTTCTTTTACTTCTTATTATTCTTCTTCTTCTCCTTCTTCTTCTTTCCTATTCTTCATCTATTTCTTCTTTTTTGTCGACTTATTCTTCTTCTTCTTCTTCTTCTTCTTCTTCTTCTTCCTCTTCTCCTTCTTCTTCTTCTTCTTCTTTTTCTTCTTCTTCTTCTATTTCTTCTTCTTCTTCCTATTCTTCTTCTTCTTCATCACCATCTTCATCATCTTCTTCTTCTTTTTCTTCTTATTCTTCTTCTTCTTCTTCTACTACTTACTACTACTACTACTACTATTTCTTCTTCTTCCTCCTCTTCTTCTTTTACTTCTAATTTTATTTATTCTTCTTCATGTTCTTGTTCTTCATCTTCCACTTTTACTTCTTCTTCTTCTTCTTCTTCTTCTTCTACTTCATCTTCGCATTCCTCTTCTAATTCTCCATCTTCTTTGCCTTCTTTCTTCCTCTTCTTCTTCTTCTTTTTCTTTTTCTACTTCTTGTTTGTCTTCTTGTTCTTGTTCTTCTTCCTCTTCCTCTTCCAATTCTTCTTCATCTTCTTCTTCTTCTTCCAATTTTTCTTCTTCTTCTACTTCTTATTCATCTTCAAACTCTACTTCTTCTTTTTCATCATATTCATTCTTCGTCCTTTTCTCCTTCTGCACTTCTTCTTCTCTTCTTCTTTTTTCTTTTTTCTTCTTCTTTTTCTTCTTCCTCTTCTTCTTCTTCTTCTTCTTCTTAATCTTTTTCTTCTACTTCTTCTTCTTCTTCTTCTACTTCTTCTTCTTCTTCTGCTTCTTCTTTTTTAACTTGTTCATCCTCTTCTTCTTTTTCTTCTTCTTCTTCTTCTTTTTCTTCTTCTTCTACTTCTTTGTCTTCTTCTTCTTCTTCTTCTATTTCTTCTTCTTCTTTTAATTCTTCTTCTTAATCATCATCATCATCTTCTTGTACTTCTTATTATTATTATTATTATTCTTGTTCGAATTATTCTTCTTCTTCTTCTTCATCTTCCTCCTTCTTCTTCTTTTTCTTCTTCTTCTTCTTCTTCTTCTTCTTCTTCTTCTCCTTCTCCTTCTTCTTCTTCTTCTTCTTCTTCTTCTTCTCCTTCTTCTTCTTCTGGTTCATCATCATCTTCTTCTTCTTCTTCATTGTCTTCTTCTTCTTTTTCTTCATCATCATCATCATCATCTTGAACTTCTTCTTCCTCTTCTTCTTCTACTTCTAGTTATTCTTCTTCTTGTTCTTCTTCATATTCTTTTTCTTCAGCTTCTTCCTCCTCTTCTTCTTCTACTTCTTCTACATCTTTTTCTTCTTCTTCTTCTTCATCTACTTCTTCTACATCTTTTTCTTTTGCTTCTTCTTCTCTCTTTTACTTCTTCTTCTTCTTCTACTTCTTCTACATCTTTTTCTTCTTCTTCTTCTTCTACTTCTTCTACATCTTTTTCTTTTGGTTCTTCTTCTTTTTTCTTCTTCTACTACTTCTTCCTTTTCTTCTCTTCTTCTCTTCTTCTTCTTCTTTTTCTTCCTCTTGTTATTCTTCTTCTTCTTCTTCTTCTCCATCCACTCTTCTTCTTCTTCTTCTTCTTCTCTTCTAATTCTTCTTCCTTCTCCTACTTCCAATTCCTGTTATTTTTCTTCTTCATCTTCTTCTTCTTTTTCGTCTTATTATTCTTCTTCTTTTTCTTCTTCTTCTTCTCCCTTCAACTTCTCCTTTCTTCTTCTTCTTGTTCTTCTTCTTCTTCGTCTTCTACTCCTTCTTCTTCTTCTTCTTCTACTACTTCTTCTTCTTCTTCTACTTTTTCATCCTTTTGTTCCTTTTCTTCTATTTCTTCTTCTTCTTCTTCTTTTTCTTCCTCTCTTTTTTTTTCATCTTCATCTTCTTCTTCCTCTTCTTCTTCTTCTTCTTCATCATCATCATCTTCTTCTTGTTCTTCTTCTTCTTCTTCTTCATCTTCTTCTGCTTTTTTCCTCCTTTTCTTCTCCTTCTTCATCGACTTCTTCTCCTTCTTCTTCTTCTTCTTCCACTTCTTCTTCTTCTTTTACTTCTTTCTTCTTCTTCTTATTCTCCTTCTTCTTCTTCTTCCTCTTCTACTACTTCTACTGATTCTTCTTCTTCTTCCTCTTCTTGCTCTTCTTCTTCTTCTTCATCATCTTCTTATTATTCTCCATCTTCTTCTTCTTCTTCTTCTTCTTCTTCTCTTCTTCTTCGTTTCTTCTTCCTCTTCTTAAACATCTTCTTCTCCTTCTTCTTCTTCTTCTTCTTCTTCTTCTTCTACTTCTACTTCTTTTTCTTCTTCTTCTTCTTCTACTTCTACTTCTTTTTCTTCTTCTTCTAACTCTTCTTCTTCTTCATCTTTTACTTCTTCATCCTCTTCTTCAATTTCTTCTTCTTCATCTTCCTCATATTCTTCCTATTTTTCTTCTTTTTCTAATCCTTCTTCTTTTTCAAATCCTTCTTCTTCTTCTTCTTCTTCTTCTTTTGCTTCTTCTTCTTTTTCTTCCTCTACTTCTTCTTCTTCTTCTTCTTCTTCCAATTCTTCTTATCCTTCTTCAAATTCTTTTTCTTCTTCTTCACTTTCTTCTTCTTCCTCTTTCTGTTCATCTTCTTCTTCTTTTCCTCTCCCTCTTCTCCTTCTCCTTCTTTTTCTTCTTCTTCTTCTCTTTCCTCTTTTTCTTCTCCATCTTCTTCTTCTTCTTCTTCATCTTCCACTTTTTTTACTCCTTCCACTTCTTCTACTTCTTGTTCTGCTTATTCCTCTTCTCATTTTTCTTCTTCAGCTTCTTCTTGTTCTTCCTCTTCTTCTTCTTCTACTTCTTTTTGTTCTTTTTCTTCTTCTTCTTTTCCTTCCCCTTCTTCTTCTTCTTCTTCCAATTCTTACTCTTCTTCTTCTTCTTCCAATTCTTCTTCTTCTTCTTCCCCTTCCCCTTCTTCTTCTCCTTATTCTTCGTCTTTTTCTTCTACTTCTTCTTTTTCTTCCTTCTCCTTCTTCCTCTTCTTCTTCTTCTTCTTGCTCTTCCTCTTCTTCTTCTTCTTCTTCTAATTCTTCTTCTTCTTCTTCTTCTTCTACTCCTTTTTCTTCTTCTTCATCTTTTTATTCTTCTTCTTCTTCTTCTTCTTCTTCTTTTTCATCTTCTCTTCTACTTCTTCATCTTGCATTACATCTACTACTTCTAGTTCTTCTTCTCCTTCATCTTCTGCGTCTTCATCCACTTCTTCCTTTTTCTCTTCTTCTTCTTCCTCTTCTTCTTCTTCCTCATCTTACTCTTCTTCTTCTTCTTCTTCTTCTTCTTTTCCTCTCCCTCTTCCCTTTCTTCTCCTTCTTCGTCTTCTTCTTCTACTTCTTGTTTTTCTTTTTCTTCTTCTTCTGCTACTTCATCATGTTCTTTGTCTTCAGCTTCTTCTTCTTCTTCTTGTTCTTCTTCTTCTACTTCTTCTACTTCTTGTTCTTTTTATTCCTCTTCTCATTCTTCTTCTTCTTCAGCTTCTTGTTCTTGTTCTTCTTCTTCTTCTACTTCTTCTTCTCCTTCCTCATTTTCTCTTCTTCTTCTTGTTCTCCTCTTTCCAATTCTTCCTCTTCTTCTTCTTCTTCCCCTTCTTCTTCTTCCTTTTCTTTCTTTTCTTCTTCTTCTTCTTCTTCTTCTTCTTCTTTATCTTCTTCTACTTCTTCTTCTTCAACTTCTTCTTTGTTGCTTCTTCTTCTTTTTCTTCTTCTTCATCATCATCATCATCAACTTCTTCGTCTTCCTCTTCTTCTACTACTTCTTCTAGTTCTTCTTCCTCTTATACTTCTTCAAATTCTTCTTCTTCAGCTTCTTCTTCTTCTTCTTCTTCTTCTTCCACTTCTTCTATATCTTTTTCTTTTTCTTCTTCTTCTTCTACTTCTTCTACTTCCTCAACATCTTTTTCATTTGCTTCTTCTTCTTCTACTTATTCCAATTCTTCTTCTTCTTCTTCTTTTTCATCCTCTTCTTATTCTTCTTCTTCTTCACCTTCATCTTCTTCTTCTTCTTCTTCTTCTTCTTCTAATTCTTCTTCCTTCTCCTTCTTCCAATTCCTCCTATTTTTCTTCTTCATCTTCTTCTTCTTTCTCTTGTTATACTTCTTCTTCTTTTTCTTCTTCTTCTTCTCCTTCATCTTCTCCTTCTTCTTCCTGTTGTTCTTCTTCTTCTTCGTCTTCTTCTCCTTCTTCTTCTTCTTCTTCTTCTTCTTCTTCTTCTTCA